>VZSR01003049.1:11889847-11983166 GCA_013398615.1 Brachypodius melanocephalos
TTAAATGTTTGCATGCCCAGGTAGCACATCTTTCCAGCTTATATGAAACACTCAGATTTGAAAACATTTGATTTACTAATAAATGCAAGTACTTTCCAGGAAAAATCAGTTTACTAGACATATTATACTCTGTGTTTTATTAATACTAAACTAAGTTGTGATTTAAAAAAATTATTATTAACAAATACACGTGAGAATTCCTTTGCAGTGTAAAGCCTATCTCCCCTTTCATCTAAGGGCATCAAGACTTTAAAGGGACACTAATTCCAAGTGTCTCTAAACTGCACCATGGGAAAACTCACACACACACTATTCACCATCATTATTCACCATCAAAGAAGAGTAATTTTTATTTTTATCCAAATTTCCAAAATCCTTTATAATATTAAAAACCCCCAAACAAAACAAACAAATAAAAAAACCCCAAAAGTACAACAAAAGCCAAATCAACAACCCAAACTCTTATTTGCACAATACATTGTTACTGTACCAAGCTAAAATCCTCAAAGATTTAATCAATGCTGCAGCATGAATAAATACTGATCTGCTTCCCACGAAAGTCAATGAATTCAATAAAACGTCAAAAAGCATTTCTCTGGGTTATCTATTGCCTCTTCAAGCAAAGAATGAAAAGGTTAAATAAAATACAAGCTGTTTAACAGCACCACTTTATGGAGACACTTCGGCAGTGATTATCCTGCCAGAATAATGAGGACTACTGCATTATTTGTGGGCTTTTGAAAAAAAAAACAACAAAACACAAAAAACAAAACAAACACAAAATAAACCTTTTAGGTATTAAGAACATGATGTCTTTGAATCAGGCATTATACAAAATACCTGTTTATTTTCAGTAGCCTTTAACTTTAAAAATTAATAGTATCTCTCACTAAGTCTTAGGAAACACTTAACATCCTCAGGCTTGTGTCTTTGAATTTATTTCATCAGTGAATTAATACATATCTAAAAAAAGACAGAATAAAAGCTATCTTAAAGATCTGTCTACAAATAAATGTTCTTTACTGTGATCAGACAACAAGCAGAAAGGGAGAACACAAACATATTTGCAGAACACAGAAACAAATATCAGAATTAATGTTTAAGTAGGGTAATTCAGCAGTGACAAGTCAAACAAAAGGAGACTTGCAGATGGCTTTACTAGATCTTTACTTGTCCCATTATGAATCACCCCTTCTTTTTCCCTAGGAAACACTTCTCACACCCAAATGAGAGTATTTTCAATTATTGAGAAAATTATTTTATTAAAAACCATAACTGTCATTTACTGCATCTATTCAGCCCCTTTTTTGAAACATTACTAAAATACTAACAAGATTTCCCATTCAAATCTTCACAGATTCAAATGAACCACTGCTGCACAAATTTGATCATATTTCCTTTTTTTCTTCTCTTCTGTTTCCTATAACATTAAAGCTGCATCTCAGGGCCTTGGCAGGGATAGCCAAATGCACAGCAACTAATTTACAAAATCAGATTAAAATCTTAAACCAAAGAGAATTAAATTTATTTTGTGATGTATTATAAAACACTTGCCTTCATCTGCAAGGAAGCTTTGGCATATGTCAATATTTATGGTCTATCAGGTTGCTTTACCCCAACTAAATGAAGTAATTTTCATAGAGCAATATTCACAAAGCTATTGAACTACTAACGCGGTCACAAAAGGACGTCGGTTCAGCCATGCTATGCTGCATGTGTTATATTACATACTGCTGCATGTTATATTGCAATGCTAATGTAAAACAGCCTGCATGGACTGCAGGAAATAAAAAAGATATATTTCACTGGTGCGTGCCATTACTTCAAGTTTCTGTGTAATACTTGTGAAAGTATGAAAGCTGAGGATGCTCCTCTGTGTCACTGAGCATCGGGATCTCCCATGACCTCTGCAGTGATCTCTCCAGTGTTAGGGGCTCCTGGCTGAATTACACAGGAGGGTGTTCACTGATCACCAGGCTGACATGTCAGCTCTCATCCAGTCACGCTCAGCCCATTTCTCTACAAGGCTTAGCTGATTGCACACCCAGAATCTACTTACCCAGTCTCACCCCAAATTTTAAAAACAGCTCGAAACCATAAAGAAGAGATGCTCATTTTAAAATTAATACTTAAATATTTCTTTCAACTTAATTTAGAAGGCAAGAAGGAGAAGCAGAGAAGCAGTTCTTGTTGTGATCAAAGAGCTCATTCCCTTATGTGTCCGGCTACATTGCAGACCTCTGCCATCATTAACACCTTTAGCGCAATATCTAATTACCAAGTCTGATAAGTTATGGGCAATTAATAAGTAAAACAAATAATCAAAATTCCTTCTTTTAGTTTAAGCGTTGTAGAGGCAGCAAGTGTAAACATTAAAGCTGAGCACAAGGCATGTTCACACACGAGTGTCAAAGCTACCACAGGAGCTTCAATGACTGATGTCTCAGACACAGACAGAGCTGACTGATGTCTGTTAGAAGTTTTACACTGCATTTAAAATTTACCAGGACAGCCTTTCATCAGTTTCTCTTAGTCATCTATTGCAACATGAAATAAAGTAAATGTAGTGAAAAAGAAAAATAAAAAAAAAAAACAAAAAATCACAGTTACTTAACTTTTTTCAGTAAAAAACTCTTGACACTTAGGATCTACACTGCAACACAGAAAAGTACTACAGACATATTTTAATTGGTAAGATGTAAAAAAGGCATTAAGGTCATGCTACAGTGCTATCCAAAACACCCAGGTACAACTTTAGCATGCCTGCAGGCATTTAAAATATGGAAAATTATTGCATTTCATTCAACACCTTGAACTCTGTGTTCCTCAGAGGGTTGTTGCAGTTTGGCAGCAGGATGGCAATCATGCCTAAGGTACACAGGGCTCCCTCCCCATCTCTCACTTGGAGAAACTTCTCCCAGCATTAAATATGATTCAATGAACATCAATGGACCTGACTAAGAAGTATAAATATACCTCAGTATACCTTTGATATCTAAAAATCTACAGAAGCATTAAATAGTAAACAGGTAAGAAATAAAACATATTTGTTGCCAAAATGAGAAGATAATTGTATAGAAAAGATGATGCCACTGCTTGGGTTGATTTATGGATCTACTATATTCCTTTTCAACATCTATATCCATTTTAGACATCTCCAAACATACAAAGCAAAACTGGAATTATTTCTAAGAATAATGAGAGTCATTAATACATACAGAGCTGGAATAGAAAATGTTCAAAAATGGAAAGATAAAATTTGTACATTTCTCTGTTACAAAGTATCAGTAAGAGAGTTTGTAATACAAGGAAGCACAAAGGAGATCTCTCCTCCTCAGTCTCAAGGAGAAGCAGCAGCAAGGAAAGCAGCATGCTGTTGGAGCACAGCCCTTCTTCCCTCCCCGATGCCAGCAAAACTGAGACATGGAAGGAGCTCACATATTATATCATCGAAATCTAAAAACTTATGCATTCCAAAGAATCACAGTATTCCCAGCCGCAGAGATCTACATTATTATTGAATTATTGTTATTTTTGTTATAAATTACCATTATTACAAATGAAGAGTCATGGATCCTTCCACATTGACTCCCAGGTGAAAGCACAGTCTGAACAGTTGCTTAGATGGGGACCAAATCTGCTTTCATGGTTCTACATAAAAACAAGCAGTACAAGAACCCTAAGATTTCTGGTAGAAGCAGGCTTGAACTTCTCTCTGGAATAAGAGCAGAGGATTTTACAGGAGCTAGGACAGTGCCTATTCTCAGCATTGATAACAGTTGCTGAAAATAGCATCTAAGTAGCGCTGTTCAATAGATTCATGTCTGCAAGTACCATTTTTTAAATTTAATAATAATTCCCTTTGTACCTGTAATTGTTGACCAGGTTAAACGAATGTAAATATTGCATTAGTTACAAACTGCACCAGGTATAGTATTTAACAGCCTCTTAACAGCTGAAGAACAAAGCAAAATTCAACTGATACATGTTAACGAGTAGATTAAAAAACTTAGGTACACTATGCGAAAATTAAGAATATCTGTCCACAAGAAAACCTTCACAATTCGCACGACTAATCACCCATAAAACCTATTACAAACAAATACTAAGAAAAACTCAAAAAGCATAAAAGAGTGATGAAATTTCCACTTCAACGGCTGATAAAGTGAGATATGTCAGAAATCAACTGAGCTGGAAAAATGACACTTTGAAGAGGTGCTTAGGATGATCTGTAGCCATGGTGTGCCATTAGTCAAACTGATGACTCTTAATACATGGACATTTCAGGTCATCATATCTAGAAACTCACTTCTTAATATAAAAAGTCTGTCTTCCAGCATAGAAACTAAAGAGAATGCATCCCAAATCAGCCTTCCTAAGGGGGAGTGAGAAACAGATGGTCTGTCAGACAGTTCACAAACTAAAATTTAAAGGAAGCCTCCGTAAGTCATTAACTAACCCTACATTTTAGAATCAAATTAGAAACAAATAAACAAAAATCTCAGCAAAATAACCCTAACAGAAACACACATGCAAAAAAAAGAGTAATAAGTAAGACAAGTAAAAATTATTTTGTATTTTTCTGCATCAGCCAGGGGAAAGAACACTCATATCTACCATCACAACAGGATGTAATGCTAATATAAAAGTTACTTTACATAGCCTATCTAAAAATCTTAACTACATTAGAGACAGAATAAAACAACAAATGAATGTACTCTATGTTTTTCTGTATTACAGAAGTTTCTTGCAATAGGAGTCAGGAAAATCAGCAAGATAAATAGTTCTGCAGCATCCTGGTTAGTCACAGAGTTTAATGTTTGTATAACAGTATTGCTGCCATTACTTAAAATCAAAACCCTTGGGAGCTGAGGGAAAGAGGGAAAGAACTGTTTGCAAGTACTATCATGAACCCTGATCTTGAGCAGAAGCATCTACCTCTAATTTGGGGAATTTGTATAAAAAGTGTTTTATTTCAAAGGACTGAAAGAGCTAAGTGAAAAAGACAAAGACCAAAAGAGTATAACAATACGGTGTGCTCCTTCAGTAAAAAGGAAGGTGAGAATATGCCATAAAAAGACAGAGGGGAAGGAAGTTAAGAGAGTAGAAATGCTGCAGTACGAAGGAAAAATGAATAACAAAACCAACTCAGGACACAAAGTGGAGAGAGAAGCACTCAGTAGCACTCATTATGGCACCACTGGGGAAGACAAGCCACACAGCAAACCTAGCAAGAGAAAAGAGTTTAAGAGAAATAACAAGTGGAGGAAGAGAACAAAGAGAAGAAGAGAAGAACTTGTGACTCATTTACTTCAGCACAAAGTAATAAACTCGTAGAGCCAGCACTGGGCAATTCATTACTCAGCAGCAACTAAAAAGGCCCAAGTAGTTCCCTCTACTCCGTTAAACCTGAAATTCATCCTTTATGCCATCATCTCCTTTCCTTCTCATTTTTTACACACTCTTTCCATCACTGTGTTCTTACTCAACCTGTCTTATGGTACCAAAATAGATGCAAGTATAATTCCTTCTTGAATCGTGTCTCCCAAATCTACTTTTGCACGTGCTCAGAGCTCTTCCACAGAGTCCTCTTTTGTTGTGGAACACATCTACAGAAATCTAAGGATTTTTAAAACTAAAAAAAGTGGGATGGAGAATTTGACACAAAAACAACATATATAAAACCATGAACATCAGCAAAGGTGCTGCAGTCCCTGAGTCCCCAAGCAGAGAGCACAGCACAGTCATTTCTGCACTTCTGTTTGGGGAACAAAGCTATCAGTATGTCAGCCTCACCATCTGAACAGGCTGTCGATCATTCAAGTCCCCCTTCAAAAATTCACAGTTAATTTCAAACAATTTGACAGAAGTGATGTTTCAAAAACAACACATCTCTCAAGTCACTATAAGGGAAATGAAGTATATTACATGTGACATGCAAGAGCTGGGCATATAGTCACAGGCTGAGCTGAAAATATTACTGTGAAGGTGTCTGGAAATGAAAGGAGGACCTGAGGAAACTGTAACAAGGATGTCATTGAAGACACACCTGAGAGGGAAGAAAAAATACAGCTAAGTGTAGGTGCTGAAGCTATCGCTGTTTTTGCATGACATAGGATACACAGGCAGCATCAGCCTTGGTTTCCAAGTACAGCTTCTCACAGTGAAAACCGAAATGCCACATGAATAGGAGACACAAGATTTTTCTTTTCCTTATGATCCGACAGGTAAACAGATTTTTCAGTCCCAGTCTCACTATGATGAGGATACTGTTGCAGCCTGGTCTCATCTCTATAAAGAATGACTAGTAAGATTTCTACAGCATGACAATTGTTTTGATGCTCAAGAACTTGGTTTTGTTCAAAGTTATCCCTTTGCCCCCCTGACTTTCACAAATAACAAATCTGTGTGGTTTTCCACACACATACAAACAAGAAAATTCCCAAACATAATGAAAAATCCCCATGGAAATGAGTACTCTATATTCATACTGTCACAACATTCACTTACTACTCCTAATGCAGTAATGTAAAAATTATTTACAAATGCCACCATAAGATGTAGTAAGGAACTGTTTAACTTGATTATGTCCACATCAGCAATCCCTACTACTGCATTTAACCATTCCATCTATTCAGATGGGATCAGCTGTTATGTGTTTCTCTATACTCCCCAGATTCCTGCTTCCCTCTCTGCACAAGCTGTGTCCTCTTGTCACAAACTCTATTGTCTCTTCTTTAGCACAATCCAACACCAGCAGACAGTAAAGGCTGAAGGTTGTTTGCCCTGCTGGATCACTTCCTTTCTGTAATCCCTGTTCTAACTCTCTTTCAAAGCATCCCTTTCATTGCATCAGATTTTTAGCCTTACCTTAAAGGTCATACAAAAACTTTTTGTCCTGTAATCACCTTACTCCACTCTTACCTCTCAGGTTTTGTCTCCAGTTTCAACAGAACTAAGACTTTGATTAGGGCAAACAAAAGAATAATGCATTTTTAAATTAAGTTCTTTGGCTAACTATGTGAGATGCAAAATTTCCCACAGTAATTAACAATTGTGTCCAAAGGACCACACTGCTCTGGAAGT
Source organism: Brachypodius melanocephalos (assembly GCA_013398615.1). NCBI lineage: Eukaryota > Metazoa > Chordata > Aves > Passeriformes > Pycnonotidae > Brachypodius > Brachypodius melanocephalos. Next base: position 11,896,934 of record VZSR01003049.1, read on the forward strand.
GTCCACACAGCCTACTCTGGCAGGACCCTACCTGACTACCAACCAAGATCCTCCAGTAATTACTTAAAGAACAATTAACCCTGAAGAATTCAAAGCCTCCTTCAGGAAGCTGGGGAAATAGGACAAAGAACTACCTCCCGCTGCCCTCCTCTTCCCTTGGTGTGTGTTACCTGTAGGTAAGGCACCTGGCTGTGCTTCCACGTGCTCCCAAATTTCAGCTGTGGAGATGAAGCTGACCTGCTGCTGGAGAGCCCAGTGACAGCACCTGCACTCATGTGTCAGAGAACCAAGTCTCAACTTCAAAACATTCTTCACTGCCAAATGATTCCAGTTTTGCAAAATAAGCACAAGCTTCTACAGGAAATATTGAGCAGCTTCATATTATGCTTTTGGAGGAAGTTGCTTCTTTAAATCCTTTAAATTACCACTTCATGTAATACTCAGAATTTCTCAGTACATGCATTGATTAAAAATCCTTCTAATTAAAGCAACAGATCTGAAGGTGACCTTTAAAGAATTGGCCATTTCTATTGTTAACAATATAAATGAAAATTTGGTCTCCAAATACATAGACAATTAACTGTAACTGAATAATGAAAATATTTCCCAATTATCAACTAAACCCTTTTAGATCCAATAGGAGTCTGTAGAGCAGTTCCACAGCTCAGTCCCACCAGAATGAAACAATATGTAGTAGCGTTTCTTACCAAGTACGTTTAGCAAGCAGAGGTGCAAGGCAAAGCCAGGAATACTGGTGCCTTCCACTCATTTACAGGACACAAAAGGCACAAGCAGAAGGAAATCTTTCCTACAGTGACAGTCAAGATCCCTCAGACAAGTCCATACAGACAACATGGGTGGATGAGCAGGTAGTTTAATTTCTATCCTGTTTCAAATATTTCTAATGCCTTTTTAATATGAAGCACAAAGTGGAACATCCATTTTTCGCATGGTCTTATCCTTAATGTGAAACTACTCGTGATTTTCTTATTCTATACTTAAAGGCAAAAACTTATTTTCTATATTTCAGCATATGCACTTCAAACCATTAACCTTCTGCTGAATTGTCTGGATATTGAGACAGTTTTGTGGAAACAGAAAGAGGGCATGAGATGTGTGAGAAGATAGGGTCTAGAAACTTTCTTGATGCACACAATGCAGTAGAGTGGCTCAAGGGCCTCTTAAAGTGAAGAGCTCTAGAACAGTAGGAAATCCATGGTGAAGTTCTTTAACCACATTAGCTATGTTCAGAAGAATTTAGAAAACTTTTAGAAATAAATTGATCCTGAGGGGTGGTCCAGGATGAAAAAATGCAGGCATTAGAAAAAGAAGGAAACCCCTTACTCGACGGCATCAAAATCTTGTCTCTGTATTTGCACAGCTCAAGAATGTGCTTCAAAATGCAGTACTGAGAGATCTGGTCTGTACTGAAAAATTCTGGCAGCACAGTTGAATTTACTAGAAGTCATAGCTTAAGCTAGCAAAATCTATTGTGCAGATGCAGCGACGCTGACAGAAGAGTGCACTTTTAAAACCACTGATGTAGATAAGCTCTGAGACTGGAGCCGTTCTGATTAATATCATAGGCTCTTAACGCACCCAGGTGAAAGGATGAGCACACCCAGCAGGGTGAATGAAGGGGTTCAGACTGCTCAGCTATCATTTCTGGACATGCTCATCTTCTGGGGAAGGCTCATTCAGCTGGGAACAATGAATGTGCTACTCCACACCTTCGGTTCATACCCAGACTGCCTGGTAGTGCTGCACAGAGCTGCCGGGTAGGTTCAGTAATACAATTTTTGTGTTGAAGTTAATTGAGGCTTCCGAGAAGCAGGCTTCAGAAAGAAAAAGATTTAACACAGATTCTTTGCTGGTACTGGGAGGGTTTATCTTTTATATGAGGGAACAGGAGAGATAAAGGAAATCTTAATATTCCTTTTTGTCAGTTGAGGTCTCCAAATAACTGAATAGAAGTATATGTAATCAAAGAATTCTTACACACATTCAGCAGGCAATGCAAACAAAACCCAGAAAAAAGACCACAGCTGTAACTGAGAAAGACAGACTGATACACAGAGTCTGAAATAAACTGATGGAGACTAGAGAAAAGAAGGTAAAAGAGATTGGAAAGTCAAGAGACATTTTATAGCTCTGTGGAATGATTAGACAGATACCCATCAGATCTTAACCCATTTGCAGCTCTTACGTAATGCTTAAAAAGCTTAATTGAACATTACAAAGATAGTGAAATGTTTATGTGCATATATATGTACGTATAAAAATATATGTTTTTTATATATATGAATAAAAACCACCAATGAAAGATGCGCTATGGGGAAAGTATTACTGGTTGTACTCTTCTCGTAAATCTAAAGTAACAAAACCCTCTATGTAGCCACCGTAAGCCAAGACAGCTTGGGAAATGCATGCAGCTGATCTAACTCCCCTTTGCTTTCAGCAACTGTATATTCCAAACCACCAAGATACTGATAGATTGTCTCTTTGCGAACTTACGGTAAAAGTGACCAAACCAAGACTGCCAGGGAGTATTGGAGGCAAAAGGCAGGAATGTTCTTATACCTATGTAAGTTAAGTTTTTCAGTAGTCTCTCTTCTGTCCCCCCTGAAGAATAACAAGACATGCTACCCATCAAAAAAAATCATGCATATAAGTTTTTAAATTTCGTTTACAAAGCCACTAGTAAAATCTCCAAAATACCACTGAAGAGAAAGATTCTATGCTGGTTCTGGACTTTGAAGCTAGAAAAACATAAAATTAATTGCCTCCAAATTGCTTTTATCTATTAAGTCAACTAAAATAATATTTATTATGGGAACAAAACCGGTGTCACTAAAAATAGTGAAGTGTTGATAATTATGTATTGCTCTGTATTTCTTTACCTGTTATTCCCTCAGGGTTATGTTCCTCTCTACCTAAGGAGAAATTGGAAGCTTTTGGCAAAGGTACCAGATTTATCAGGGGCTGCTTCGTGAGAAATATTGTCTATCAGCAAGTCAAAAACATTGCTGTGAGCCTGCATCTTCCTGCTCCTTTTAAAAGTATTTATTTACCTTTCACAAAAACATGGCATGAACACAAAATGGGCTGGTATATGACTCTGGTTTAAGAGTACTCACTGTCCTGCAGCATTGTTAAACTAGAGATCGTGCCACAGTGATTCAGTAAGAGCTACAATATAACAAACTAATGAGGTAGCACCTCACCTCACCAGGGCATCAGTCCTGAACGCTGGCACAGACCAGTTCAGTCTGTGCCATGCTTGAGACGGGACACAGTGCAGTTTCCTTAGACAGCAGTCTGTCAGTCTCAATTTTTGAATTCAATTGAATTTCTGAATGCCTTATCCATAAATCATGAAGCAGGTTGGCTTTGTCAAACGAGACATAGTTCAGAGTCACAAAGTACCATTTGCCAGAATCCTGGTGATAAAATTCTAGAATCTGGGTCTTCATGCAACCACAGGATAAAAAAAAAAAAAAACTTAGGAGTCTTTTGAGAGAGTCGATGTTCTCCGAATGGACTGAAAACGAGACAAACTGGATTTTACACATGCTTACAAGAAATTCAGTTTAAAACTTATTTAAAATAAAAGAAATAAAATAAACAAGAAAACCTGGGTTTTTTTAAAAGCAAAGTGAGGAACAATAGTAACTGTAATAGCCATCCCTTCCCTTCTCTGCTCCTTGCAGATGCTCTCATTCAAACACTCATCCAATATGACCAACTCTGGATCCTGGCACTCTGCAGCCTAATGAGCCTGAGCACCCCTGGGAGAATTCCACCCCTTTCCTGCTGAAGCTGGGCCTTGGTGCAGCACACAGGATGGTTTTGAGGCTGGAGGAGCAACAAGGAAGGGTCTGATAGGGTTTGGAGAAAACAGGCAGTACAGCATTAGCTTATTACTTGTATCTTCTTTGCTTTAGCATTTAAAAAAAAAAACAAAAAATCCCCCAAAAACCAAAACCTTTTTAGCCAGATTTTATTAAGTTTCTGACCTGCAGCTATGACTTCAGTCAGTCTGTTTTGAGTGCATTTGGTAGTGTTGACCGACACAGTTCTCTCAGACAGAAAATACAAGACAGATGCTCGTGATTTCAGAAAGCTTTAATCTAATTTTGTTTCTATATATGAAGTAGCATAATAAATAGGATTCTTGTCAATGCCTGTGAAAGGCCAGAGGCTTTGCACTGACTGGACAGCACAGGGTCTCAAGAGCTGTCTGGCCTTGTCTTCACCTGTCTGGTTTTAAGAGTTGCCAGGTGGTTGAGCAATTATTGCCTGATCTGACCCCAAAAACACAGAGGGAACATCTGACATCCCGTAGTGGTCACTGGGTAACAGGAAGAACCCTTTGTGTCACCTGAGGCTGGGGAAGGCTATCAAGCAAACCTTAAAACCCAGGCTGGGACCTGATGCAAATAAAGCAGGCTACAATAAAGCATATAAAGACAGCCCTAAGTGGGCCAACATCAAGTAAGATGCCAGACCCACTGTGAACATCGTGCTCTCTGCAGTGGAAGGCACAGAATGCTGGTGACTTCATGGAAACATCACCCCACCTGCCATTTTATTCCCACCCCCACATCCCAGAGGAACAATTAACACCAGAACTGGCAGGCACTTGGAAGTTCTGTTTAACACTCTTAAGTGTATTATTACAGATACTTATATGTTTTTATACATTTTATGGAGTGTGACAATGTTAAAATATTACCTGGACCACTAGGAAAGTCTCAGTTCATGATCTATGGCCTGCGCCTTTTAAGTGAAGAAGATTCAGAATGTATCCGCAAAGTATGCTCTCCCATCCAGGAGGAGCAGTTTTTAAAAGCAAAGAGAGAACAATAAAAGCTTTGGAAGATTTTTTAAAGCTTGGTTTCCTGAGAGGTGTGGACATTAAACACTTTCCAGTCCCTTTGCACTCATTTTCCCCTACTTTTCCCATGTACAAAACCTTTGTCTTTTGTAACTCACAGTAGAGAGTAACAGTGGCAATGGATGCAGCTACACACAGTATCATTTGGGCAACAGCATCTGACTGATGAGTGATGTGTTGTAGGACACTAACAACATGCTAAACCATGGCATAATTATTGCACACTGCATCCAAGTTCCTGCTTTCCAGTTTTATAATAATAAATTTTAAAAGGAGAAGACACTTGAGAGAATATGGTACTAAATTTGACCTGCTGAAACAAAAGAATTTTAAAGACTGTATGATTATAAGCTAACAATTTTGAGGGAACTATAAACAGTCTGTATTTTAGGTAGGCAAAACTATTCATGACATCAAGAAAAGCCTTACCTTCCACCTTGTATCGGTTATAACCAAGACAATCTTACTATCTTTGTTTCAAGTTAATTTTGTTACTATGGATATTATTTTATTTGTTTAGATAAACAAGTAATTTATATATCTAGCAATTACATTATGTGTTAAAAGGTCTGCTTTATTACTAACACTAATCAACTCAGTGAGATTACTCACTGAAACAGCAAACCCTTTTCACAGACGTTCTTTGTTCCATCACTACGTAAGACCTGTGATTAACATTAACCTTTATTTCAACACTGATCCTTACAAAATTCAGAAGAAAATATTCTCTTTCTCGATTCTTTGGAAGACAATTCTGTTTCTCCCACAGATAATAAATACCCAAATTCCCAGAGACCGTTTTGTGATGTGAATCCTTTGATGAGCTTCAGAATAAGACATTTTAACAAAATACTCAACCTCTGTCTCAATATCCTGCTGCTGCCACCATTGCATTGATTATAAGCTTCCAGTACTGTGAATAATTCAGAAACTCATCCATTCCATTCAGTGTAAAGACAATGTTGAGAGAAAAAGGTCACTTTTTTTTCCCTCTTCCAACCAGTGACTTATGTATCCCAGCCCTGGTCTGATCGCATGATGCACCCAGTGTTTGACGTGCATCCCCTGACAGCTCCTTAGCAGCAGTTAGTCTCTTTAGCTTAGACTCCAGAAATAATAGGAGCACAAAGGACTGACAAGTTTCAGCAGTTATACACAGAGCCCGAGCACTCACGTTTGCAGTAGCTATTTCAGATATTCCATGTACAGTGGGCTTAATGCTTAATTAGAAAATAGACAGATGCCAGCATATGTATCGTAACCGGGCAGTCTGGTACTGATGCACAGAGGAAGTGGTACTTGATAAACATTTCTTAAGACAAAAATATGAGCAGTATAATCACCTGTTTCCCAAAGACTAACACTTGAAAACACACAGCTCCAAGCCTTTTTTAAAAAGGCTTTAAATTCAGTTCTACTTACTCTTTAATCTTGTGATTAACAAGGACATGGAAGGCTGTCAATATATACACATACAATACGCAGTTGTATTTGAAAATTATATCTGTCAGAGCAAGACAGACCCATGCAACATAGCATTTAGGGGATTAATTACTCTTTACTTCTTTGAAACTTCTCCTCCCTTCACTTAAAAAACCTTTTTATTTTACCAAGCAAGCTTATTTTAAATATATACGCAAAGGATGTGTATTATAGTGAATATTTCATCTTTCAAAAATAACGAGTTAAAACTCTGACATTTTATTGAATGCATCCACATGCACTGACCCACAAGTTTGTGTTTAACCATGCTAGAAAAAAAGCTAAAGTATCTTTTGACCTAAGGAATTTTACCCCTCTCTTTCATTCTTTTCTTCCTCTGGCTGAAATCAACTCAATTGTCAAGGAACATGACGACCTAAAGGCAAAGGAAAGATTATGATGCTCTCCTTCTTAAATAAAAAGTAAAACCTGTAAGAACCCCAAACTCCTTCTGCAGGGAACAAACTAACTCACACTCCAAATCCTTAGTGTTCAAATAAGGTCTAGCAGGTCATGTTTTGTTACCTTACATCTTTTCCCCATTTCCTTCTTCCTCACCAAATAACTTTAGATACATCAAAACGTCAAATTTGGTCTCCTGGTTTTGCTGAAGGACTTCTCATTGTCCTCATTACTGAGAGCAATGAACTCCTCTCTCAGGCTTCAGCAGAAAGAAGGGCAGCACGCTGTCCTGAGGAGGGTAACCTTTGTCCCAAGTGTCCTTCTCTCAGAACCACCTACCCAAATATGACTAAAAAATTATAAATTCCACAAAAAATTTTAAAAACCACAAACAAACAAAGTCCCCTGTGTTTGCACTTACTTATAAAGTTTGTTTTTATTACTTTCTTGAGAGAATATACCAAAAATAGATATTTGTCATTCTGACAGGAGGACAAAGCCTCTGTTTCTAATTTAAAAGCTCCCTATATATCTTGAGTCTATACAGACTATCACAAGCACGGCAAAGAGTCAAAAGTGGTTATAAACTTTCCCCCTTTCGAATGCTGCATGTCTGCCATCTCCCACTGCAAACATCCTGTGCAAAACTGAGTAGTCCAGACAGTCATAAAGCAGTTCTTGATCATTTTGTATGGTCATCTCAGTATCTCTCAAAAAAAATTACATTACTACCATGTGGAATTTTGGATTACATCAGGTACTGAAAGATCCTAATAAACACACAAGCCCCTTTGCTCAACTCTAGGAAAACAAGATATTCTTTTTTGTCTGCTAAAGAGAGTGATTCCAATATCTGTTCTGTTCTTTTGGTAGAATTTACATATCCATTTATTCTAAATGAAATAGCAATTTTAAGAAAAGGATTTTTTTTCCCCCTTCAGGCAGGCATCCTGCCTGAACATCCCACATAGAGAGAGAATACTGAGGACTGTCAGACTGCTCTCCTACCGATTAACAGAGCAGCTCCTGCACTTGCAAATGGGAGTCAGATGAGCTGCTGCTCACCAAAGACAGCTGCAGGCTCTCCTTAGCCACACAATCTACAGAATCATAGAATCATTGAGGTTGGAGAAAACCTCTAAGATCATTGAGTCCAACAGTTAAGCTACTTTCAGGTCCACAATAAAAATGTGTCCCCAAGTGCCAAATCTGCATTCTTTTAAATACCTCCAGGGATGGTGGCTCAAGCACTTCCCTGAGCAGCTTCTTGACAACACTTTTGGTGAAAAAATTTGTCCTAATAACTAGTCTAAAAACTCCCTCCCTCCAGCACAGCTTAAAAATTGAGGCTCTTGCTTCTCATCTTTAACAAATACTTCAGCCTCAGAAGCCAGCCTGACTCTTCAGGACAAAATACTTCCCCAAAGGCCACGACAGAGTAAGATGACCAGAATACAGAAGATCTATCTAGAAATTCATACCACAAGTTCAGCGAATTACTGCAGCTATTTAGCTTTTACAAACAAGACACAAAAACCCTGTGATACAGAGCTCAATATAGACTATATTCAACTCATCGTTAGGCAGAGCAATTCCTATTCATATCAAGATTTTTAACTAAGAAATTGAAATAACTCTCTTCCAGTGTTTTGTCTCAAGGCAATAACAACCAATAACATCACTGTGCTCTGTAAAACTGCTGGTGATTTTCCATGTTGGAAAGGAAGTCAAAAGTTTGGGTTTCTTACACTTCTGCTGGTGAAGAGTGAAAGAAACCTGAGCAGCATAGCAAAAGAGACAATTCATTCAAGGCAATTAATTCAAATTATTTTATACCATTAGATTTACCTGTCCAATTCAGAACCCTGTCCTCTGGGCTGCTATGATGAACACAGATAACCATGCTTAGGAACATGGATTTTTTTGCTGGAATTGTTTACCAGCAGTAATCTTCAAGGCATACCGTATTGAAAAGGAAGGCAAACGAAAACATAGAGCTAAGAATTTATCTTCAGCTGTAAACAAGAAATACCAACTGACATAATGACTGCCATGTACAATATTTTGTACAATATTGTGTTATAATGCCGCACAACAATACCAGTGCAAATTATACTAAGAAAAAAAATTAATTAAATATTTCTAAATTGTTGTTACAACACAGCCAGAGCATACAACAGCAATATTCACGTAAGACACTGTCAATTTTGATATATGTTTTAGGTTTTTGTATTTAAATTATTGCCTGATTGCGAGAAACATCTAGGAAATATACACACCACAGTCTGTAACAAACCTGTAACAATTAAAGCATCTCAGTTTAAGGATCATTCCTAAGTATGGAAGTAACACAAAAACACTGAAGAATGATGGAAAATACCTGCATGAGAGATTTGCATTGTTACTTACTTTAAAGTTTGTAAGTTCTGCGAATGCATTATCAACACAAAGTCTTAAAAATATATTTTTATTTGTTATTTATGAGATTCCCATTTTCTCCCCCTAATATATTCTTATTGTGAATTATGTGATAAAAACCAGAAGAATTTCCACAAAGGAATTGCTTGCCTTTTTCTACTAAGATCATTACACAGTACTGGTAGCACTGTCCATTAATTTTTATTGGAGGGTGGAGGAGGGAGGAAGAGGGCACTGTGGTCCAGACTCAGAAGAAAAAAAAGCATTAAATAAAAATGATACCAAATACATTTTTTGGAGTGTGTGCACAGCCATATGCCACTAAACCTGCTAACACTTTCATATATACTTAATCTTACTACTTTGAAGGGTCTAATGTCTGGAACAAAATTACACACACATTTTTCAAGGTCACACATGTCTGAGTCAGCCTATCACTATGAAAAATTTGTTTTTCTTGTTGCATGATTTACATTCCAGTATTCCAATTTCAAGTAAGCTTTGATAACTCACCTCAGAGTGATTAGTCAGAATCTCAGAATTTGTGATGAGTAAAAAAACCCACCCCACTGCATGTAACATACTGTGTGGAAACTATCCATAATTACCAAAGCTGTTTCTTTCATAATTGTCTCCCATAATAATTTACAATCCACATGTGATTATGCATTCTGTACAAAAAAAGTCTTGAACAGGATTGTAGGAAAATGTTTTCCTATCTAGCTGCTCAGGTTCATAAGGTGCTTCTCAAGAATTTTCCAAACATACTTCTACATAACAACAAAGCAAACCTAGTAGACAACACAGATTAGGATTTATGGCATTTTTTAAAAATTCTTAAAAGTTCTATTACAAACCGCATAAAGAACACATAATAGCAAGCTCATTTAGTGTAAAAAATACTTGTCAGTGAAGCTCCGCTGGTGCGTAATGCTTTGAAACCCATGTTTCAAACAGAGAGAACAATCACAAATCACACCATTCACTAAAAGATGCAACGTTTAAGGTATGACTTCAAGCACTCTCTTGGGAAATGTAAACTATTTAAATATATAAAAATTTACCTTTATGTGCCAAAAGAAGCCTTTCTCTTCCAGTCTGGGAATCTTTACCCATTTATATACCATCGTCACTGATTTTTCTCCCAGCAGGAGCCAGCAGCAGCAGCTGGAGGAAGCAGAATTTCCCTCCCTTCCTCCACAGCAAGGTCAAGGAAAGCACAGGTCAAGGTTAGCTACAAGCCAGAAGCCCCAAAGCCAAGCTCACAGAAAAGGGGCTGCCAGCATTCTCCCCTCCTACACTCCATGTACTCCCCAGGTTCCACTACAAACTACTGAATTTAACTCAGGTAAAGAGCACAACGATTTCAGGCATACATTACAGACACAGAACCCAATGGATTTGTTAAGAAGGTGGCTTTTGTTTAAGGGTTGTTGAGTTTGATTTCCCTCACTACTTGCTATAAAAATTTTGCTCAGTTTACAAAAATGTATGCCTTCTCACTAGTGATCTCCAAACTTTCCCTCCAAGGCAAATGATCTGAATGATCCCATTTGGACTATATTCTGAGAAGATTAACACCACTGGTATAACTACCGTGTCTCATCCTGGGGGGAGAAAAGGTGACTTTTAAGCTTTTCTTATCACTTTCTTGAAAATAAAGTTGAAGACCAGATTAATCACCTGGCCTTGAGTATTCTGGGTAACTGAAAAAATTTAAAACTTTATTCCTTCATTCAGAAGGTTTTGATCAGCAAAACAATAAATATTTTACAATATTTATCTTAGAAGCTCTTCTACGATAATACTATTACCTTAGGAAAGTCTACTTTCTCCTTAGACACAGCAAGACTCCTTTAAAAAAATCACAAACAGGAACAATAACATAATTGAAAGGAGGCACAGGAATTTTTTCATGCCTAATTATCTTCTAACCCTTCCAAACTGAAAACTATTAGAGACTATTAGGAAGTCATAAGAATATAAATACAATAAAGCACAAGCATAGAAACCAACTAATGGGAAAAGCTGAACTCATCTCATGGAAGGATATTTTTCCCATTGACCCAAAAATTTGATAACATTTGAGAATAATATTCTGGAGACTTCTGTCAGACAGCTGCCTTAGAGACAAGATGTTCAGATCTTAGACTCCAAAGCAGCTCTGTAGCTCCTTGAATTACAATGATCAAATTCAAAGTTTTAAAAAGGAGAGGCAGTCGCCAAGAAATGGTAAAAGTACCGTTTGTTTATCTGTACACACACACAAGAAATACATATAATACTCTGTTGATGCAGTGCAGAATATTCAAACTTCTGGTTTTACACATTTTTACAGTCCTCTCTCTTCTAGATCTTTCAAATTTCTACAACTTTTTTTTTTTTTTTTTACGGAAATAAAATGAACATGACAAAGGAGACATTTGATAAAGTTTCTTCAAAGATTGGCTCCAAAAATCTAAGTTGCTGTGGTGAAATGGGAGAAGTATTTTCAGAGGGAAAGCAACAGATAGATGATAGCCAAATAGTGTGCAAATAAATGTTTTCTCTATGGAGAACAGGTCTCACAGAATTGTGCTGGAAAACAGAGAGACTGAAGATATAACTATTCACTGTCTCTTACAACTAAAGAAAAAGCAATTTCTTCATACCTCTTCACATCTGAGTACAGAAGGAAGCAGAATAGTAGAGCAGCTGAATTCTTGGCCTAACCAGTACCTTTGTTCTTATGCTTTTATAGTAGCACAAGCTACAGCATTTCTTAATCCAAACTGCAAAGAGGCCACTGCCAAATGTAGTACCCTTTTTCCCTTCTGCCCAAGCCACACATTTGCAGTGCTTTATGGAGCAGCTGTACATCAGGATGAGAGAGAAAATCAGCCAACTGATTTTGCTGGGTTTGTCTTTCATGAGTCCACAGAAGCAGTATATGAGAGGAAAAACATCCCTGGTTTCACATCTTCACTTCAAATAAGGTTCTATCCTGAGAAAAATTCCAAGATGTGCAAGTAGCAAGCAGGTGGTTGAAAAAAACAGTTGAAAAATGGAAAATTTCACAACTTTGACCTGATTGTAAGGAGATTATAAACATATTTTTTGCAAGCACCTCAACTCACACAGGTTCACAGTGGGTCACTGAGCTGAAAAATTTCCCTATGCTGAATACCAGAGCTGGTGTGAGGAGTGAAGGGAGTGGCACAGCTCAGGGAAAGGTCTCTTTTGGTGGTGGACAAGTTATATAGTTTGGTTCCTTACACATCAGCATATATAAAAGAACTAACATGGTTAAATATTCTATTAAAATTATTCGTAAGAGTCACAAATCACTAACTTTTATGTATAAAGTCAGGAAAATTAATGAAGACTAGAATATAACTGAAGAGAATTTGAAAACTTATAGGTAAATGAAGATTATTCACCTGCAGAAAGTATTTTGTTTAGCTTTAAAAGCATATTTATCTAACATACAATGTTGCCGTCTTACCATTGTGTGCTGCTCATTATTTGAGACATATAGAATAAAAATGGGTATCCAATGAAAAAATATTTCCATCTCCACACTTCCCAAGTGAAACTTACTGCTTGTAACTTCTTCATAATAGCTGACTCTTCAAATCTAATTTTTTGCTTCAAATATTGTATATTTTCCAAATCTTATGTTCTCAATTAATATAATTCTAAAGAAATCACTTTCATATTAAGCATTTTTATTTATGGCATCTTCTGTAAAGCACAGAATTTTACAAGGAATGCATTGATTCCAAGATAATAATAAATGGAAGCTGTGTTATCTATGCAGATTTTCCTCAGAAATGGGATCAAGTGATAAAGTAGTGTGATTTGTAAAGGTCACATGCTGGCAGATCAAATCAATCTTAATTTTGAGAATGGTGTAAGATTAAAAAAAATTCAATTTCTGAGTGCTGGATTCTTATCAATACCTAGCTTGAAAGAGCCAATCATAACTGTAGCTCTAATTAAGATATTTGGATGAATTCACTGTATTAATTTCTACTCCTAAGATAAAAACCATGTTGTGAACAGTCCGTTTGCAGCAAGGTTATCTTTCTACTCAGATACATTCTGTCTCCACATCTACCCAGTATTTTTTCCAATATTGTACTATTTTTATACTAATAGAAAAACTGCACACATTAAAAGACAATTAAACAAAAAATAAGCAGTTGCAAAAATTTATTTGCATTTGGATTTAATCTATTTAACAATATTCTGCAAAGTGTATCTTGAACTTGGAGAAAGTTTAAAAAACATATCTCATAAGCTTAAAAGAAAAATTCAGTACAAGATAGAGCAGTCCTCTGTCCTTTGTTTATCTCATTTGAGCTGCCTAAACATGTTTCAAGGAGAAATGCCATTCAAATGGACAAACAAAAGACTATGGTTTAAGAGAAACACATGTGTTCTGTCCCTTTGAAATTAGTAATTCTAAGATTTGGGGGGGCCAAGTAGAATTTTACCAGCATGAAAAGTGTCAGTTCTAGTTTCTTCATTTCATGAATATTCAGAAGAACACACATCTGAAGCAACACTTACTCAGAGATGTCTATTTTGTATGAACAATCTAGCAAAATACTTGCATTACCACAGCCTTTAGGTAAAGGATGCCTAGACAGTCTAGGTGAGAAACACTGCATGTTTATTTTTTAAATTTCCCCAAGCTTAATGATTGCTTTAATAAAAGTGTTTTTGCTGTTCTTTATTAACACATTAGAAATATTACATACTAGAAATGCTTCTATATTTATATTCTGTATGAAGCTTGCTGAGGAGTCTGTGTGAGTCTCTCACATGAAAACTTTAAAAGACTTTTTTAAAGACAAACAAAAACTGCTTATGGATGTCTAATAGCATAACTACAAAATACAAATATCATTCAAGATCCTTTCCTTTAATAAAAGTTTTATGCCTTCCAGGATTTTTTTTTTTTTTTTTGTAATCTAGTAATCAGTATCAACACAAAGTGTTTGGTAGTCATTGATCCTGGTCACAAGAAGGCAGCAAGAACACTAAGATTAATGACATCCTTTTTTCCAGACTGGAGAAGGTTTATTCCTCTTGCTTACTTGCAGATCCCAGATGCCCAGGTGTGGATGCCAGGCACACATCAGCCACCACCAGCATGTCACAGTCATTTAGCACCTTTAACTTTGTGGATGTGAGAAATATTGAGGTGTCTTTAGCCAGGAGCACTTCAAGTAACACCTGCCAAAGCCAGAGCGTTGCCCTGAGCACAGCTGCTGGAGATTCTCCAGTGATCCTGCCTGTGACAGCACCTCCCAGCAGATGGAAACACACACAACACACAGCTGCCAGCTCTAGGAAAAGCTCTCGTCCATGGAGTAGAAAGTGAAGAACAGCAGCAGCTTCTCTAGAGCTGAGAAGATGCTTACACTATTGATGACAATGTGATGGCAAGGAGCAAAACTTGGTATCTGCACCCCTGCCACCTACAAAACAGGAGGAGGGAGAATGTGATCCCAAGGACAGAGCAGACAGTGGGTAGGAGCAATGCAAGTAGCCAGGGAAGCTGAGCATGCCCCACAGTGAGAGGGGGCTACCTGGATGTGTATGATGGGCTACCTTGACTGCCAGAACAACTGTCTTAGGGAAAACAACAAGAAGGAAGAATAAGGTGAGAAAAGAACAAGAACAAGCCAGAAATTCAGCAAAGGGGAGGGAAAAAACTCTAACTCATAAACAAAAAAGGCTTGTCATTGAGCAAGAGAAATTAATTTCCAGAAAAGAATAAGGGAGGTTCAGCTAACCAGTGTCTGCTTCCTCTAGGCCAGTGGGATGTAGAACATCCCATTCTAGATCAATAGTAAGAACAGAACAAAATGAATCGCTTTTCCCCCTTTACCCCAAAATGTAAAGTCAACATAAACCAATTCTTGATTACAATACAAATGAACTTAATCTTAGTCATATATTAAACCTAGTCACCACTATGAAGTAAGTCACTATTCAGGTAAGCTTAATGAAATGCCTATACTGACAGAGATATCACAATTTCATACTCTTATTATGACAGAAATTTTTGACCCCCAACTTCTTTTCAAGGAGAGCTTGTAAGGATAACTTATCACTCTTGCCTTTATATCTAAATAATAAAGAAATTACTGTCAGAGCTGTGCAGGGTCTCTGCTAAGGATGCTTAAACTACTTTTCTGTTTAAAAGGAGAACATTCATTCTGCAAATTAGAAGACTAATCCCAACAATATCTTCTCCTAATAATTACCTGCCTGCACTGTGACTACTAGGAAGATACTAAATTACATCTGAAAAAACCCATCCAGATTTCTGCATGCTCATGAAATATTGAAAAAATTGAAATACTGCATACGATAGACAAAACATTAAAGTGGAAAAATGTTCCAACAAACACCAAAACTTTAAACTTTCAAACAAAGTAAGAGACTTTAATGTCTCTCAAAGGCTTCTGGATAAAATTTGTCACTTGTACTTGAAAATTTGCTAACGCTTTGTAAAGGTTTAGACAGAATTAACTTCAAAACATAATAGCTTTCAGAGCTACTCTCTGGTCAGTCAGTGACGTCTAAGAGAATTTGTCATGACATGTAAACACCATTTTGGTAGGAACTGGTTTTCCTTGGTTCACATTTGAAGCTAAAACATTTTGACTGAAAAAACACAAGCCTCCAAATAGGCTCTGACCTTTGCATAACTGATCACCTCTTTTCAAGTTCTGCAGCTGTAGCTACCAACAACATACTAATGAACTGTTTGCCTGTATTCAACAACCTCCAAAATGCCTCAATCCTTGACACTTAAAAAAAACCCCACACACTTTCTTTGGCTGGAGTTTGATGGTAGGAACATTATATCAGCTCTACAGATGTGACAGCTGATACAGAGTCCATATAGGTAAGACTCGAGTTCAGAGCTAGAGCTGTTGTTGCTGCTCAGCTCCCTGGGTATCACAGCAGCACAGCTCGGGAGCTGCTCCCTTGGCTCTTGCACCTTGCTTGTGGTGCAAACTGGCAGCTCCCACCCTACTGCAAGATCCAAATGCTGAAGGACTGTATGAAATGTCATGTATGAATCACAGTAAATGTTCTTACACTTTAAAATCCAACAAATGAGAACAACCGCAAACAACTTCAAAATTAAGTTTTAAGAAAATTATTCACCCAAACAAGAGTAGCTGCAAGAGAACAGCCTAAAAATATTTTAAAGCAACACGCATGACACAAGAGCTCCTATTAAAATTCACTTGACTCATGTAACTCATTCACTGACTCATGATGTGCTAAAACACAAACATTGAAAGTAAAATATACGAGACAGTATATTCAGATTATGAGCAAGAGAGAATGGTTTCATATTGATCCCTTAAATTAATTGGAAGCCAGGCAAGTTATAGAACAGTCAGAAAGAGAAAAAGAATGACTGCTTCTTTCATACACTGCAAATGTATGAAAGAAGCAGAGACAAAGAGACAAAGAAGAGATGGAGAGATTTGAAACTGTCAAGACAGGAAGTTCAGACCACAGGGTACTAAAAAAAATGCCAGTGTTATATATAGTAAATGACATTTCCAGGTAGAGCAAAAGTATCAGTTGAGAAGTTCAGGATCAAACACACTACCAAGGTTATTAATGGAAAGTCTAAATAGCAACTATACAAGAAGAACAGTTGATTTGTCCCCAGGAGAAACACATTCATGCGAAGTATTTAGAGGGAAAGTCAGAACCAGCAGGTAAAGAGAAGAGAGAAGAGTCATTAAAGGTGTCAAGGAATATGTACAGCTGAAAATCACAAGCACAGAACTGAGTGTCAGCAGCATAATTTAGACCCTCTGTATAAGTAAGAGCAAATGGCCAAGAAGTGACCCTTGTGAAAAGGACTCGAGAGAGCAAGAGTCTTGTCATGTAAGAAACGAACAAATCCACACCTTTTATTTTTTAAGAGATGAGTAGAAAAATGTCAACAGTAAAAGGATAGGGCAGGCAGTTGGATGAGAGATTTGCAGAAATACAGCAGTTATATAAGGAGGAGAAAATGAAAGAAGTAATACCTGCACAGAGACTGCACATAGCTTCTCAGAGCAGTCATCATTATCCTGAGTCAGGTCAATCTCAAATGTAATTTCTTAACAATTATTTGGAAAAGATTATGAGTAAAGTCTAACACTAACTATCTGCTCTTTTTACCACCAAACAATTCATGATAAAAATGTTCCTAACTGGAGGAATTTATATTGGGCCTTCTGTGAGACATAACATCCAAAACTTTTATTAACTGAGCAATCTAAGCCAACTCTTAGAAAGCAAGGCAGCAGGCAGACTAGTTCACTCCAGGTACTGGGTACATTTACCCATTTATTTGAATTACCCAACTAGATAAAAACTGTAAGGCAAGAACATCACTTGCCAGCACATATCAGCTACAAATGGTGCTGCACATTTCAGGAATAAACCAGAAGACTCTATAAGCATCTGACTAAGCAGCAACTCAGTTTATGCCTGGGGTTTTCTCAGAGCCTGAACAGTTTCTAGATTATCTCCTTGCTTCTCTGAAACTAAAGATTTGATAGAATATGCATAATATATCTGAAGCAACTAAGCTGTTATCACAGGAAACACCTAAAGAGTAATTATTCTATATAATATAATCACATAATAATAAAAAATGGTTTATGAGAAAATGGAATGACTACCAACATGCTCAAACCTACTTAAAACAGCAAGAAAATAGCACCTGTTTTGTCAAGAAAGAGGTCTTAACTACCAGGAAATTTTGGTAAAAAAAAATTTGGGGGGTTTTGTTTTGTGGATTTTTTTGGGTTTTTTCACTATGCAGATATTGGTTGAATATTAGGGGATGCTTTATTGCCGAGAAAACAGACAGGTGTGATATCCATTTATGGCCTATGTTTGTTTGGTATGCCCTACACACAGGTCAGAGGTGAAAATGGAAGAAGTCTCTCCAGCCTTGCAGCTCTTACATGAATTAAGCAGAGCCCATCTTAACAAGCACTCCCATAAACCTGAAAACTCCTGCATCCTTTTGCCAAAACTTCCAAAAAATCCACATCAAAACAGAATACTAGAAGCTGCCTTTGAGATCAGGAGAATTGAAATAATTAAAAAAAAAACAAAACCAAACCTAAGATAAAAAAGTAAATGAAGATTTAAATGTTTTAAATCACAATGATACATCATATGCACATCGTTACAGAGCACATAAAAGCATAATTTCCTGATATTATTACATTTAAGTGTTCTATAAGGATATATGTATGATATATTGTGACTTAAAACATTTTAATTCCATTGAAGAAGTTCTATAGCTTTAAAAGCTGTAGCAGTTTTGCATGGCTGCTGCCTATTACATTCTTCAACATGAAGTGACAGATTCTGCAGAATATTTACTTACTAAGAGCCTTGGCAGAAGGCACAGGCTCTGATTTTATTGTAGGATTGTAACTCCATATACGCATTACCAGACCTTCTGCTTAGAATCATGGCATCAAATACTACAGTAATCTCAAGCAAAGTTTTTGTTCAATTGATTTTTCTCACTGTCTGAACTCCTCTGCTTAAAAATCTTGATGCTTTGAAGCATCTAAAAACGGTTAATGTTCAGTACACAAGGCATCTCTGCTGTAGTGTCAGACCAAGACTCAGTGGATAAATCAAAAATACAAATATGTTAAAGAATACAGATATTTGTATTTTACAGGACTGATTTTTAACCCTGCCTCAACTGGTAAAGACAAATACGTGCTAAGTACTTATGCAAAAACCAAACATATAAATAAATATTCAAGAATATAGACTACACATGGAGGTACTATATATGTACCTACAAGTTACATATGTAGCTGCTCAGACATAATACTCTAAGAATAATCATGCAGTATTAGATTAAAAACCCAAGATGAATTAATGAATATTGCTTATTTTCAAGTTTTAAACAGTGCAGGTTTCCAAGCCAAACATGAAAGCTGGGAATGTAACATACTGCTCTGAAAACACTGAATAAACCAGCAAAATGGGGAAAGTTTGGTAAATACACAGATTGCATCATATGCCACAAGCAAGAAAGTAGCTTTGCCAGTATTTGAAAACCAGCAGCACAATGACAAAATCCAAGTTCTTTTTTATCAAATATTATTCCAAGTCAGCTGATCTTGAAAAACAAAAGAATAACCGAATTATCTTTCATTCTCAAATCACAATGGAGAAAGAAATTTAGTAAGTACAGGGATCAGCTTATGTATCACTAGCAATAACTCAGCAAATCTTCTCTATCTGTTGTAAGTGCATAATGTGAATAACTGTTCCATATTCAACTTGAAAAGGTTACTGTAAAACAGAATAAAGAATGCATCTAACATCTTTTCTTCACTGATTTTATTTACAGTGTTTGTTGCTGAAAAAACGTCTGCATAACATACAAAGCTTTGCTATTAATATACCACAATTCTCCAGTTTCCTTTCAGAAAAAGTCATGCTCAAAAAATCTCCCAATCTCCCTATTTGGTACCAGAATCTCAATAGATTCCACAGTCAAACACATCAAAGACTCTCTTCTTCCCTGAAAAATGCTCAAGTAAAAATAAAATAGGAAGAGCAGAGATATCCCTCCTCCCATCTTCTCTTCATCTCTGCCAGTGATTTTCATGAAGCTGTGCCACTAATTAAATGGACTGTCCAGATGGGCATTCCCTGTTTTCTGGGCAGCTTTACACCATCATGACCTGGTGCTAAAGCCCCTCCTGCTTCCTCTATTGCATCCTCTGTGCTTGCACTGAGCCATCCATGCTGCAGGACCCAGAGTGCACAGGAACATCCTCAACCCAGTTCATGGTGGCTTCACCCCACCCTCACAACACACAGCTACAGAGTGGCACTGTGAACCAAGGGCTGGTAATGTCTGACTACAAACAGGGATTGCAACTGCTGACATAAAGAAATCAGATTTATGGAAAACCAGAGAGACTGAAGCCCATTATCTCCTGCCCATCCCAATAAAAGCACCTGCATCCATATGGGAAGGACGACTGAACAGCCATCTGAAATATAAGTCATCTTTCACTTTCCATTGCTCCCTGCAGTAGAAAAGTAAATTATTCTTCAGTCCTGAAAGCTTTAATCAAGTAATTTCACAGATATTTGTCTTTTTAGTTTGTTTACTGTTTGTTTTTAATCAAAAAGTATCCATCAAAACAAACTGGTAAGTTGATGGCAAGATAATTCTGCTTGAATATCACAACATTACTTTAGTTAGTAGTCTAAAAATTCAAAAATTCCAGTTATTCAAAGAGAGAAAACTAGCTTGAGAAATAAATACCTTAGTAAGAAACAATCAATGACAGAGAAATAAAACAGAGGCTAAGAGGAGGATGGTACTTTCAAGGGAGGCAAGCAATCCACAGAAAAAAAATCTGCTTTAATAACTACATTTGCCAGAAAGCATGGAACTAATTACGGTTCCAATATACATAATGCATTCAGAGACCTCAAGTAACAGACATTACTACCTGGCATTTCCAGCCCAGTTGTTGAAGTATACTGATTGTAAGCATAAATGTTCATATTACGAAACAGGCAGATGGTCTGCTTCACCAGAAACATTACAGTCTGACATTTATTATCAATTGTACTGATTTAATACTAATGAGAGTAAATGGAGGCAGATTTGCAAAAATCTGTCTCTTGGGAAGATGTATGTGTACCTTTAAAAATCTTTTACTTCATATTTGTCATGCTATGGTACCAAGAGGAATAATGATCTATTTTAATATACAGCACCACTCTGACATTTGCACGGAGTATTGAGGCTAGGAACCAAAACCTGTAAGAGAATAAATTTCTGCAGGAAAAGAAGCAGAGGTGGTGCTCCAGTAATTCTGTCACAGCAGCAAACAAATCAAGATTAAACTTGCTTTTTATGATATTATAAAATACCATTATATCCAGTACTGAGGCTTTTGTTCACAAGCGCAGCAATTTGAAGATATGCACGGCAAGGGTAAGTAATGCTTATTCCCCAAATGCTGAAGTGCTCTGCTCTTCCTCAGTGTGTCCTGCTGACTGCATGCCCACGGTGGGCAAGGGAGAGAAGGAAGAGCCACCAGGCTCACCCCAGGATGATGAGCTGCCAGGAGCCCTGGACTGCCAGGAACCCAAGCTGGGTTAAACAGCACAGCCTGCCCCATCACAGTCACTGGCTGCATCGTGGACAATGGCGTAAATCAGAAATCCAAACTGACAAACATTAAACAAGGTGCATAAATGATCAGTGCTCTCTCATGCCTAACACTTCTCCTGACACTTGTTCTTCATGCAGTTGCTTCAGGCCTTAAGAACCATCAAGGCTGGCTGTGCTCCTCATAACAAAGCAGCAGTGAAAGTGCTCCTTTTTAGTCAGTGTCTGGTCATCGGCATTTCTGTGAAATGACCACATCATCCTCAGATTTTTTGCTGTTATGAAATGCCACTGGCATTCCTTGTCCAGCAAGGCACAGCAAGGCAGGGACACAGAGCCCCTACAACAAACCAATGCCACAGAAGCTCCCTGCCTGTTTTGTTTCCTTCATATACTTTCTTTCCTGTTCCATTTCTTCTGCAACACCATAGTGTGATCAAACAGCGATTCATTACTTTCTCATTAATAACAGCATCACTTCCATAGAGATTTCCAAGTTTATTCAAATGACTTTGAGTAGAAGCACAATTTAAGACTGAGGTGTAATGACACAGCACTATGTTAAAATTCAATTGCTTCACTTCAATTTACGTCAGACACCAGAATTTGAGACCTGATTTGGACAGACTAATAGTGAACACCTGGATTTCTTCTTTTATAGCCAGAACTGTCAATATAATTATTCACTCACTTAAAAAGCCAATGCCTGTTTATTATCCCAGGTTAGAATACTAGGGGCTTTTTCACAAAGGAAAAATAAAATTTTTCTAATTATCCACATACTGTAACAAATAAATATACTCAAAAAGAGGTGTTAAAAATAAGCCTTTTATCCTAACCTTCCTATAAATGATTGATAAAAAATAGATTTAAGTGTGTTTTTCATTGCTTGGAAAAACTGATTTCAGCTAGATCTCAAGACGCTATATACTGAGGGTCAGGCATCAAATATGACGTTTTCCCAATTTTGTAATATTTTATAGCAAAGACATGGTCATTGCCAGTAACTTCTAAAGTAAGATTAAAACCAAGATTCCATTCCTTGCACAGACTGCTGTATTAGCATACTGCAAAAAATGTGTACTGTACTTCTAGCAGAGATAAAAATGCCTCTGGTATAAAGTCAAGAAAATTTAAAGTAAAGTCAGCTGTACATGCTGTAACACACTTTCTCTGGAGCTTCTACACTGGAACACAACACAAATTAACTGTCATGTTTAAGCAATTATCTTCTATCAAAATGATCAAAAAACTAATTTACACAAGAGATACAGTAGATGCATTTCCAATTTTCCCCCAGCTTCTCCAAGACAGTGCAACTGATCTAAACAAATACATTCAATCATTTGTGAGAGTGTGTATGTGGGGAAAGAGTGCTTTTTAAATAATTATTTATTCTTAAGTAAAGGGAAGAAGTGTGATCTTGGCCTGTAAGGGATAGACTGGAAATACACAAGATATGTCAGTGAATGTTTTATGTATAGGAATGTTATCCAGATCAATATCCTACTTTTCACTATAAGAATTTTTTCTCACAGAAAACTGATAGTACAAATGGATACTACTCGATTTTCCAAACAAGCTTTTTACAGAGTAAAGAGGGAACTAAGTGGAGAGAAAAATTTTTATATTCAGCATCCTGAAACAGAATTTGCCTCTTGTGACCTTGAGCAAGGCATCTGCTCCTATCTCACAAACAAGAGCATCTAGAACATGAACCATACCAAGCCTGCGTTCCTAATCAAAACATATAAACAAATCAGTGTCATTTGGCAAGGGAGAGGGGACTGGACACCACAGATGACACAAACAAAGGAGAAATAAAAATAATTTTTTTCCTCCATTCTTTCTAGTCAGTCTTGGGGATCTGAGGCAGTAGAATCTTCCCATCCCTTTTTTTTTTTTTTTTTTAAAGTACAGGGCTGAGTGTTATTTGTACAATTTTCATACTTTAAAGTGATTTGCTGTAATAAATTAATATACTTACACTGTTTCGTATATACTCTATTTTCTGCATGCAATATGCCAATTCCACGAAAATCTACCTCAAACAGCAGTGCCTAATTTTGAAAAGTGACTAAAAAAGCCCAGTGTTCAAAAGTACAGTCTTTTTGTTACTCAAAATATGTCTCCAGGAGATACGAACTACTTTTCCTCTCATAATGTTTTTTTGTTTTCCCTCAACTTTTCAAAAATAAAATCTCAAAGCCTTATGTTAGCATTGGTATTGAACCTAGGGCTTTTTGACTAAGAAACAGAATATGAGTAATTTCTATTCCAAACTTCATAACATGAAGCTATTTGTAAATTATTTCTTTTAAACTGAACCTGATGCTGAAACACTGTCATATGTCAGCCAGTAAATATTTTTTTTTTAATTGCTAAAGAGACACAACAGGTTTTTTGCCTTTTTTTCTAAATGAAAACAAAGTAAGTCCCACCAATTCCACGACCTCTCCAAAATTGTTGTGGCTATCTTTATAAAGCAGTGATTTACAACTCTGAAGAGCAATCATTCTAAATCAACTAGATGAGACTGATACAGTGATGTATGAAAACGATGGTGGAGCAGTGCACCATGTCAAATACCTTCAGTTTTGGTTTTGGTTAGAAGCCAAAGTATGCACATTGGCACAGAGGCAGTAATAAAATGGGTTGTCTTCTCTAAAAATCAAAACAAAATCAAAAATTTTAGAAATTAACATATTTTACTTATATCACTTAGTAAACAGTTATGAGGCAAAAATCACTACTATGAAACCCCTTTTTCCCATATAGAGGCAAAATCTATTGCTAAATCATGAATTTAGCAATTCAGTTTTTGTCAGAAAACCTGAATCTTTTTGTTGTAATTTTGAGATACAATTGAACTTTCCTTGGACACACACATATGGTAGCATCACACAAATCAGCAGATGCAGGTACTTGAACCAATTGCAAATCTGGGAGTAATGCACAGTATTTTATGCTTCTTAAAGAAGAGCACTTCCCTCTTCTCTAAGAACTTCCCTTGGCTCTTAAGGCTTTTTGAAGAAAGATGTAATGGAACTATCTCCTAAGGGTTCTGGAAAAACACCAGGTAAAAGTTCATAGACTTCTTAGAAGCCTTCACTCTTCATTAATAAATATGTAGCAAATCAGTTATGAGGGTCTGCAGTTAACTTTCACTACATTCCCCAAATACAGAGGTTCGATTTTGAAATTTGATCAATACATACACCATCCTACAAATCAGATTAACTGATAAAAAAGCTGCAACATATTCTTTGCAGAGACAGTTCTGAGGAACAAATTAAGTATTTGTCACCCAATGTGAATGAATCTCCCGTTTGCAAATACTGATGACGGTTAATGAAACTATTCCATTGTTAGAAGAGGCTACAGACTACATGCATAAGTAAGAATCAGTGTTGCTGGCAAAAATATGAGAAAAGAGAACTGAAGTCAACTGTACATTTTATATATTCTTTAACTAGGAGCTATCCCTTTATCATCTATAATCCTGACAAAACTCCAGGATTTGCACATTAATGGGACTTGCATGTCAATCACTGTCATCTTCTAAATCAGAAAGGTGTATCTGTATTTCCACAATAGGATTAAGATTAGTTTTCATTAATATTACAAAAGGGCAGCAACTCTATGTCCTGCTACTTCTAGCCAAGTCTGTGCCCCTTGTCCCATCCAAAAGTTTGGGGTGTCCCTGTTACCAAGGCTCACCTGAGGTAATTATTTACTTTCATCAAGTCAGTTTTAAGGTGGGTCCATTCCCCTGCCTGCATTTGCATTCATCCCCTCTAACACTGAGGCAGGCAGGGTGTAGGCACGGGCAGCTCTGATAGGGCTCATGAAACCATGATCCTCACCCCATAACCCGGCTTCATCATCTGAATCCAGCAAGCATCAATCAGTGAACCCAGACCTGGAAACTCTTTCCAATACAACAGTCACTTTTTGCTGAAGCACTCATCTTCTCCCAGCAAAAGCACCATAAAAATTTACGGACAGACAAGCTTGCTTTCTTGTATAATCCTGCTCCTCTCCTGTACTGGTGACCTCCAGCATTTACCAGCGACATTCAGTATGTAAGTCAGGTGTCCGTACGAAAATCAGTTTGGAGCCTCAGTAGCTAGATTTCTACTGTTTATTTCTCATCCTCCTCTTTGCAACCAGAGTTAGGCATTGCTACCAAAGCCATTTCATTTGTACTGATACAAGCTGGAAAATGTCATATTATCATAGTGGTCTGAAACTTGGATTTTGTGGAGAATGCAAAATAAAAATTCAGTCGAGGGTAGGGAAGCTGAACAAGACAGTAATTCTTGACACATATATACATATACATTTGCCAAAAAAATCTGAATGCAGTGGTGAAAAGCAGAAGATGAAGGAAATAAAAAATGGATCAATTACTGTCCAGGAAAAAGTGTACCTTGGGAATAGGGCCTATGACAAACAAGCTCGCTAAACAAGCCAACTTTCTGAATAGATTTTTTTCCCCACATTGCACAAGATAAAGCAATATTGTAGGCTTCCTCCTGCTGAAAAGGCAGTTTGGAGTAATGAAAACCCTTTGAGAGACAGTAGTTTTAAGGCAGAATTACAGAGGCTTAGTGGATCTATCCATGTTTGATATAAAACTGAAAATGGTAATACTAATGTATTTTTAGGCTTTACCCTTTGAGTAAACTCATAAAGGGAATTCAAGGGACAGTTTTAAACAGATTCAACATTTCTGTTACAAATAATTATGAATTTCTGTTACAATATATCATGAAGCGCCTTCTGGCTGAAAGGCAAAAGTTTTGTTATCTGAAAATAGTATCTCAAGTTATGTTTTATCCTGTCCAGTCACAGTAATTCTTGCAATGATTTCCCTTCCTCTTTTACCAGGGGGAAAAATCCATGGTCTTACTGGATTCTTTAAGCAGAAATGACATTCTGGCTCCATCTGAGTGTTTTAGCTTGATTTTTCCGGAAAAAAAAATGTTATTATGAGATAACTAAACATAAAATCATAAAATTTGAACCATGTTGTCTAAGTCCTATCAAATTTTGTAAGATAGATGTCTCAGATATTAATTTCACAGAAGTTAGAAACCTTACAGAAAAAATAGGACCCAACAATGACTCTTGAAGGAAGAACCACCACAGCTTTGCCCCTTTTCCCTCGAAGAAAAGGCAATCCACCGCTAATCAAAATTCACATTCTATTTGTTGAAACCGCAAGCAGGACCATCCTTATATACCCAAAAACCATTGAGAGAGACTAAGATGAATGGCACACTTGTGGAACATGGCAGGGAACCAGGGCACCTGACAGTGGGGACTAAAATACACAGAGAATGAATCCAGAAAAAAAGGTCAGGTTTTAGGTCTACTACTCATGAAACAACTCTACAGTTACAGAGTATTCCCAAGTCATTGCATCTAAGGAAGAAAACCAAAAAACAACACTGGAAGAGGAGATACATCTAAAACATACACATAGATAATATGAGTAAGTCAATACCAATTAAAAAGAAGGGATGAAAACCACTGCAATTATTATTGTGACTGGATAGTTTTAACTCTCTTGGTAGCATGCAATATAGCAATGTAGATTTGTGCTGAGGTGCCTAAACAAAAGACAGAGCATATCTCTCTTCATCAAAATGTCCAAGTAATATGATAAACATTGAAATAGAACAGTGGAGAAAACCTCCCACCATTTATTCTTCATACAAATAGATACTATTTGTATATGTAGACTGTAAGCACAAATGCATCCCTTTAAAGACCTGGCTTTCAAAGTAGGTTTCATTTTTTCCCATTCCTCTATGAAGAAAATACCATTGAAAGAAGTCAAATAAAATAAAGAGAATAACTGATGCCCCCCAAAATCTAGAGCAGATACAAATTATTGTTGACTTATATCGTAAATTGCCTGTCCACTATAAGCTTTTAGAGTAATGCAACAAGGAAAAAAATGTTTTTCAATCACTGCCATCCATCAACTTGGTAAACAAGTAAAACGCATACTCTGCCATCTGCTAGCTATTAGTCTGTGTAATCACAAAATATCATGTAATGTAATCATAAAAAACCACTATTATTACCTACTCTTTCAATTTATAAGCAAATATTTCTATCAGTCAAATGATTTTATGCTGGCATGAGGCTTGAACCTTCTGCGCTGCTTACCATCAATCTAGTCGTCAATCTAAGATAACTCTGTCTCTGGTTCAGTCCTCCTGTGCTGGGGAAGTGCTCAGCATGGCAGTGCTGTATCTGATCCCAGGAGAAATCACATGGAGTCAGTCAATGATCCAGCTGCAAGGACCTGAGCAGTTTAGCAGCAATGGCTATGGCAGTAGTCCTGCTCTTGGTCAGACTGGCTTAGATGGTCAGAGTAGTCTCGCTCTTGGTCAGACTGGCTTAGATGCTGCCAAGAAAGAACAGAACTCTCAGTTCTAAGATTACTTTTTTCTGCATCATATTCTATTTATCCTTGATACTTATCTTTAAACATATTTCCATGAGAAATAGCACTAGAAAAGTTACAGTTGTCTTAAATTATCCCTTTTAAAGGTATAGTAGAAATAGCTGTTCTAAAATGTTTAAGTCAGAGGAACAATGCTTTTTTTTCCCCCACAGATTTCCAACCAAAATTATCCATTAGAAAGCAAACACATTAGTAAGAAACTGTGCAGCAAAGCTAAAAAAAATACTGAATTTTTTTTTGGTGATATGTAGTACTACAATGTATTTAAACAATGAAACTTGATCTTGTTCCTAGAAATTTCTCAGTAAACTGAAAAGTCTTCACATAGAGAAACATTCACTATTTTTACTAGCTCACAGAACTTGCCAGAGTCATTACACCATCAGACCAATAGCAACAAGAGGTCCAGTTGGCTAGAGCTAAGACACTTATTCCTTATTAACTGCTTTTAATTTATGGCAGAAAACCAAATATTTTATGGCAGGGAAGACTCTACTTAAGCAGATTCTTTTCCCCAGCAGCTAAATGTCAAAACTAAAGGTAATAAGTGTAAGTGACACAGAAGCCATTATTGCAGCTGTACATGACTCCCATTTGTTCCTGAAGGTGATCTCTGCCAACTTGAGGGCTAGAATCTGCTCCTGCAGTGACAGAGCAAAGTGGAACAGCATACCAGGGGAATACCTGGGGTGTTGGTAGCCTACCAGGTGTCACAATAAATTAAAATTGCAAGTTTTTAAAGATAGATCCACTGGGCTAAGATTGACTTTGAAACTCTGAACACAAACTACAGAAATACAGAAATAACTACAGAAATACACAGAAACTCTTTTCATTCTTCAGATACGCTGTTTCAGGACTAATTTTCATATAACCTGTCAGAAACCTTGATTTTTTTTCATGCCTTGGTCAGTAAAATTCATCATATTCCACAAACACTATCAGTACACCTTAAAGATACAGTCCAGCATCCCAAAACAATTAGTAGTGTAAGAACACAGCCACAGGCAGGAGAGACATTATGCTTTTTAAAACACAAGTTTGAAGTCTGCTGTACTGGAAAGAGCAACCTTTTTTGTATCTTGGGTTAAACACCTGCAGCAATCAGGATTTTCTTTGAGGCAACAGCCAGTCAGTCTGACATTTGGTGCTGCCAATGTGCTTTTGGAGCCCTTTAAGTAACAGAGGTCATCCAAACTACTGAAATAAGGAGCAGACTCAACCGGACCTCTCAAACACATCTGTCTCCTGAATATAAACTTGTCATCCTTTTCCAGGTGTTTGTTAAATATTTCTGCAGTTTGTATGGCAGACTCTCCTGCAATGGAGAGGAATTAAGAGTCAAAACCCCGCATTTAAAAACTACATTATATCCATGCTGCAAGGTGACCATTAAAAAATTATGGAATGAAATGTGTATGATGGCATGTGAGAGTTCCCATTTAAAGCTAAATATTAATACATAAACTGAGAAATATTCTTTCAGTTTCATGCATTTTGATGCAATCTTTCATTACGTGTTTGCTACGAGTCCATGACTGATACCACAGGAGAACAGCAGCAAGATTGTATTTACCAGCATCACTCTCATTTTATCTCCTCTTAAACTTCGTGTGTCTATTGTATTTGACAACTGAATTTATTATATATAATATTTAGGAAATTTACAAATTAATACCATTATTAAAAACTATACAGAAATAACAGAAATGAGATGGTGATTTTAAGGTGGTTTTCAGTCTAGGAGAGGTTTCATTTCTTAGGAGGTATCCTCTAAGTCTATTCAACTTGACCACTAATGCCAATCTTTACATTAGTGACCGAAAATTTAAAGGAAGTCTCCAAAAACAAAGGCATTTCCTTTTTTACGGGATCAATTCTTATAAGACATAAATAAGGGAATTTAGTGATTCACAGAAACAGAAGAATTCAGTAAATGATTGCACAGTATTTTCAATTAGACACAGGCACAAAGAGAGAAATAAGGGGCGGAGGGGAAAGCTCAAGAGGAGGGAAATGAAAAAACAAAAATGAAACAAAAAAACACAAACGAAAAAACCCCAACACCCCAATGGCAACTCAAACCTTCTGGAGTATGCCAACTCAAATTCTCTCTGCAAAATTTTAAAACAGGCTCTTTCTCTGTCACCCTTATAATACACAAGGAAAAAGGAATATCCCAAGAGAAGAACATACAATGGATATGTTCAACTGAAGGCTGACTGACTCATGTTAACCATACGGTGTACAGAAAAGTAATAAAACAGTTTGCTGTCATCAATTCTATACTTTTTCAGAAAAAAATATATTTTAAAATTCTTTACAATACCTCTTATTTAGTCTATCTAGGTGCTTGTTTTTAGAATTCATAACTTCTGATCACTTCAGAAATTCTAAGACCAACTCCACTGATTCACACCCAAAAAGCTCAGTTTGTAGCCTTTGCTGGTGGCTGTAAAAATAATGCAGAAAAATTCCTGCTTGGGCATTTTCCTGCTGCATTAATACAGAGGGGAATTTACCTCTGTCAATGGCTGACAATAAGCTGCCAGCACTCAAGCTAAAAACGTTTACTAGGCTAACAAGGCAGTGATTTCTCTGAACAGTGGCAGCAGAGAGGAGCTCTGCTTTGTCATCTGATGGTACAAAAATGACTGCAACAAAAACGACTGCTACACCTGCCAAAGGAGCCAGAGTGAGCTTAGGCAAGTGCAAGCAAGACAACCCTGCTCTGCACCACGTCAGAATGGCATGGCCAGAATGATACGGATAAGAGACTCTCATGTCAACATAAAACTGCTTCTGGGAAGTAAAAAAACCCCAAACCCAGAGGAGTGAATTGCTATTGACCCAGAATTGTATTTTGATCTTGTACTGTGGTACTGGATACTCCAGTGATTGATTTATTGTACTGTTAAGCCATAACATATTTTGAAGACAGGGAAACAGAGGTAGTTGACTGAAGAGATGGAAAGTGGGATGTGATGTGCAGAGCTCAGTCACCACACAGGGCTGGAGCTGCGGAGAAGTCACAGCAGCAAACGGGAGGGGCAAGTTGTCAATGCCATAGTTGAAGAGCAGGTGGCAAGGAGAGGGGGTAAGGTGAAGTAAATGTAGAACTAGAACTCCACCTTCTGCCTCCCACACTGCCAAGTCAATCTCCACTACATTTATTATTTTTTACACACGAAAAGAAAACATAACTTAATTGCCACTTGAGAATGTGTATGTGTGATAAGTATCAAAGCATATATATCTTCTAGGAAAGAAAAGGCAGCATAACCAGAAAGTAAATTACAGCTACTAATTCTCTACCCAAATTTCTGACATTATCCATTATATGCAATTCTGTTATGGCTATGAGTTTATGACAAGCAGATATTGTTAAAGCAACCCACTACTTTTAAGTGACAATGCTCTCACTTGAGACATCAGTTGGGAGGGATATTAATGATGCAAGTAGAGTTCAATTTCTTACATTGCAGTCAATATTTTAACTCTACATAACAAATGGCCAAACAAGATTCTAACACTGTAACAAATGACTATACAGCATTTTAGCAATCGATAACAAATGGCTGTCAACACAATGGTAAAGTATCTTTCCTAGCTTCAGATGACCAAGTAAGGAAGATGAATCTTGAAGAGCCTTGGATGCATGATCAGCCTACCTATTCATATTTTCAAGAAACATCATTATAAAACCAAAACTATGCATAAATTGAGGATTTCCTTGCATATCCTTTAAGATACAAATATTACTCTATTATCAGGAAAAAGTATTTCTGTTCAGCGCTTCAGATACAATTAAGTATTTAGTAAAATTTTAGGTAGTAGTGTACTTATTATGACTATCTAAAGGAAATTTTTTTCATACAGCTAAATCTTAAAATCATCAGCTGGTTTTGTTAACAACTCATACTCCACCTTTCTCAGCCTGGACTCACATAGCTCATTGGAGTCCCTCATATACTAGATTTCCCTTTAACACTATGTTTGAACAGATAGATACTTATGTACTTGACAAAAAAATAAGAATCAATAGAGTAGCAGCAGGATTGTTACAAACGCACAGGGTCCTGCAGATATCAGAAGGGTGTATCGGGGGATTCTCAGAAGTCCAAGTGCCTGATTCCTGCCTAACAAATACGGTCTTAACCCTTGTCTCTTGACAAGAGTTTATTACTGAAACTCAGAATAGGGGCTGTATTCCCATTTTCTGAGGCAAGGTCCATGCTTTACATTTGAGTCCCAGCACTTTGAGTTCAAGTGGGTTTTAACACGGTCAGAAACCAACATAAAAACTTAAGTGTACTGGGTACATAGCTGTTTGCTTTGTCCCTTGCAATGGTGATCCAGTGACCTACCAAGTTAACCTTAGGTGGACAAAATGCTGCAGTATTTCACTACATCACAATCCATTCCAACTTCTAGGTTTATATTACAGAGAAAACTTAATTTCTACTTCTAGTGGGAACAGGTATCTGAAAAAAAAACCAACGGAAGTCTTAGAAAAATATGCCACAAAATTTTCTCAAAAAATACATAAAATTAGTAAGGGTAATGTTATAATATTTCTTACAATGTTTTTAAAAGAGTTTCTCAGTCAGATGGTCAAAACTTGCAGAGCACAGCACATGGATGGGTTTTTCTGACATGTTTGGAGTGACTGGTGGTAATTAACCAGTTGCAAGCTCCTCTAAGTCAGGGAAGTGTACTAAACACACTGGTTGTGCTTTAAAAATATGTTCTCAAAGTACATACCCAAAGATACATTTTGGAAAAGACACACCAGACAGACTACATAAACACCTCCTCTCTCAATGCTTTCATCATAAATCACACAGACAGCACCGTAGAATTTTGAAGACATTTGCTATGAGGTATCAAGTAAACTAACTTCTTGTTCCTGAAAATACCATTTGCACAGCTTTAGTTCTTTACACTTCATTAGCACTGCAGTCAAGTCCCTTTCTTCAAAAGATTGTAGTGTTCATACAGAAAAAAAAAAAAAATCAGAGACATGAAAAGTGATAAAACCTTTTGGATTACTTAATCTTCAATGACCTATGTAATTTTAGACGTTCCTGATTAGCTAGAGGGTTATATGAGAAAAACTCTACACCTTCCCACTTTTATTTGCCCTCCAAGAACACACATAACAGCAATTTCATGTTTTAACTACATTATCAACTACTTTCAGACCCTATATTCTATAGAGTATACATTCTCTTGGGAATAATACAATTCTCAAGCTATGCACGTTGAAGCACACATTACAACAGTTTGTTTTTTTTCTGAAGAAAGCTGAACATAATAGCCCTTTATAGAGATAGGTGCAAAAACCAGACAGATGCAAGCTCCTCATCTCAGCATTAGCTAAGGATGCGGACTCCCATAACACAATGGAGAAACAAAACGTAAATGTATGTCAGCTGTGTTATAAGGCAACAGAACGAAACATTTCATGAGTTCCAAAACACTCCCTCGCAGCTCCAATATATCAAAACAGATGCCAACAAGTAAAATCCTAACACTGATTTAAAAGCAATTCAGTAGTCTTAGAGGGCATGAGTTAAAGGCTCTAGATGAAAAACAAACAGGCTTGGTATGTTCATTTAAACTGCATTTTACCCAGAAGTAAAAAATGAGACACCCAAGTCAGCATCAGAATCCAAACTCTGCAAAATACACTACAAACCTCTTCCCGCAGCTTCGTAATGAGAATGGTTAAGGGCTGGAACTGCCTGCCAAGAGAGGCTGTGAAATCTTCATCCTTGGGGATTTTCTGAGTTTGACTTAACAACACCCTCAACCACCTGACTCCACTTTGAAGGAAGTCCTGCTTTGAGCAAGGGGCTGAACTAGATGAACTGAAGAATACCCCTACAACGGTAATTATTCCCCAATTTACTGTACCACACACTGGAGAACCCTTTAATGAGACACTAACACGAGCTGATAGAACTACAAAATATACATTCATGACCTGAATTATGAGCCTCCCAAATAAGGGAAAAAAAAAGAAAAAAAAGAAAAAATTATACACTGCAATGAAAAGGTGATTACTGGTTAAAAGTCAGATGGAATATCTTTCAGTGTACTAATAGAGATGCACTATTTTGACAGTGTTAACAAGAAAGGACTGCAGGTCCCAGGAGCTTAAGGCACTGAAGAGATTTTGGCACAGTCCCTCTCCTTGTCTGCACTGGCAAACATCCCCAATCTTCCCTTAAATTAGGCATTGCAGTAGACATGATTAAGCCTCCTAGTAAGAGCCTGACCTTATGAAATCCTGTTCACTGTGTGTGCAGTGCTTCATAGGGCTCCAAAACTTGAAGGTATTCTATATTAATCAGTCATATCTCAAGGAAAATGAGGGAAAAGTACCAAAACACAGTGATTCCCAATTTGGGTTTTCGCTTCAGATAATATTAAATCAAACACATGTACATGGAAACAAAACTGTACAGGCACACTCATTTCCCTGCCTCAGTTTCCTCAATACCAAGAACAAACTGCTCAAGCCAAAGCTAATTGGCATATCCAAGCTTTTCTTAACATAGCTTTTTCATGTCCTAAGGGAATTTCTCAGCTCCCTTGAGACCATGTTGAATGTATTTCTCCTTTCTCCAGGTATTTCCCAGTGCTTTGGGAAATACTGCTCCCATTAGAATTCTCAGTTCACTTTTTGTATGGTGACCTGTAGATCAGACTCACAAATGTCTTCTAAACCTCTTAAAAGATGATTAACTGCTTCTGAGTTCAAATGTGAAAAATCAGTCTAGCCAGCAGCTATTCCTTTGTAAAAGATGCTCCTTTTAATAATACTTTTAAAAAAGGCAAACATTACCACCATTATTAGGCCTATGCCAGGGAAACGTTTTGCATCCCATCACTTGTGGACTGTATTTCCTGTCATGTTTTCAGCCCAACATTTGTACATGTTCCACAGCCTGGCATCAAACAGGATCAATACGCAGAAGACGTGAGATTGCCTGACCCATCACAGCATCCTTTCAGCCACACACTGATGAGACTTACAAGTACCACAGAGTCTAATGAAGTTAATGAACTTTTATAACAATTTAAATCAAAGTCACTACTACTTCTGTCCATCCCCTTTGCCATGTCCACAGAATTCCTCCTTTGCATTAACATTTTAATGATTGCAAGGTGCAGTTTCAGAAAGAAGTAACAATGCTGAAGGAAATAAGAGCAGCTTAAGGTTAATATTTGCCCTGCACAGCTTTCTGAACCAGTCTTCATTTGTTTTATATAAGCACAGGCAAGGACACAAGAAAAAAGTGCACCCCGCCTTGCTTTTGCTTAAACAACAATGGAACACCAACCTTACAAATGTGAGTTATAGTTAAAAAAAAAAGCCAAATAACTTTTTTTTTCAAGAGTATAAGTACTCACTGCAGCTATATCAGCATCTCCTCCCTCAAACACAAAATCATTGAATATACTGTGCCTCCCTGATTTTTTTTTTCTGTAAGTATTAATTGACTTTCTAAATGACAATTTTTTTGGCTGAATTTCAAGGCAGCTGTTTCTTCCAAGTTGAATTGGAAGTTTTTTAACCCCTTGGTTTACTCCTGTAATTGGAGGTCAGGAAAAAAACCCCAAATTTATTTTATCCATTACAGTGCCAATCAGAATTAATGCCTATAGTCTATGAAACAAGAGTGGTTTTTCCTGAAATCTCTAATTCGACTGTAGCTTATTTTTTTAATCTTTTCAAACAGATTTTTAAAAACGAAATTTTAAAAGGTTAATGTCAATCCCATTATTTCAAATAGTCTTTACACAACTTAAGAATGTTACCATTCAGTGTTGCCCAGGAATCCAATTAGACTCCAAATCAGTGTCCAAATTACAAAAGCACCATAAAACCTACTGTGCTGCTGCTAACAGCGTGCTAGATGATCATGTTTGTTATGCATTTTAGGAAAAGTTAATTCTCATCTAGTTTATATTAGTACTATAGTCTGATTCCACCTCCCCTGCCCACAACTTAGCTTGCACAGATATTCTCTTTTACAACAGTACAACTGTGAAGTCCCAATTAGACTGAATAAATCTGCATGTGATATTTTAGCCCATTCAAAATATTGAAATAATTCTCTGAAGTACTGTGCAGCACCATATGGTATTTTATCCAGTTTCATCTTTTGTACAGAATAACTCGCAGTGATTTGTTACACAACATTCTGAAATACTCTTCAGCTGTAATCTGCAGGAATAGAAGCTTTCTCATTTTTCCATTACTTATTAGGATCTTAGGGATGCTGTAAAAACCTTAGTAGAAGACCCACTTATAAGGGTAATAGGTTCCTGACAAATCACCTTCTATCCAAGAGGGAAACAGACGGAAAACAAACAAATAAAAATGAAGGTGAACAAAATTAATTTTACTGTTTCTATTTAGATACCTATAGCTCTTAAAGTAATAGAAATCTTGAAATTAAGGAGATGAGTATCACCTAGAGATATTAGCATGCTTGGGACTATGTGCAAACTTAATTTCATTAAAAGCAACCTCTGTGACGCTTCCCACCACCACCACCACTTTCCTCATTAAAGAAGAGCACTCAATGACTTGAATTTGCTTTAGCATTCAATGCACATTGGATGCATGTGTTCCACTGCCTTGATTATTTTAAAAAAGATGTGCCTAACAGAAGCTCAATGTGATACATCAACAACAATGGACTCATTAACAATCTTCATTTAAAAAGTACTTTTTATGTACTCACACAACAAAGGGAATTGTTTCAGCTCCAGCCAATTCACTCATCCTTTCTATTGCAGCCTTTGCAAACAGAAGTCTGAAATTCCATTCAGGAGTCCTCTGCAGTGTAAAGTTCTATACTGCTTTTACCAGGCATGCCTGCATGCCACCTCCAAAATGCTATGCACCTTTTTTCTTAAATACAAACTGAAAGCACTTGACACCATGGGGAAAAAAAAAAAAAAAAAAAAAAAAAAAGCCTGAAAAAAAACCCCTAAACACACCTTTTTTATACTTCAGTCATTCTTTTCATGTGTCTGCACTGTGAGGCTTTGCAGGCAGTGTCGTTTGCAAGCCATGAGGATGTTGTGGGTTGTGTAGCAGTCAGTTCTGGGCAGGTTGGCAGCTGCAGGTAAAGCGGCACCACTGCCCGACCTCCAAGCCTCTCTGCTGTGCTTGGTGACAATTATCCACAGTAGCAACGCAAGCAGATGCACCAAAGCAAAGCTACTACAGTTCCCAGCCCACCACATTCATTCACAGGGCTAGGAACTTCCCAAAATATCATGGAATGAAAATAATTCCTTAATGGCAATGCAGACAGTTGTAGCCTATACTACATGCTGTAATTATTAAATCATTCTGTAACCATAGATAAGAATAATTTTGGATACTTTTAATTTTATTTCAAACAAAACACAGAGATGAAAATGGAAAAAAAAAAGTGAATACTGGTGAATATACATGGTTAGAATATAGTTTACAGAGACGTAATCTAACCACTGTCTATGCAAATTGCAGATAACACAGCCTTACAAACAAACTGGCAAGGATGGTGGGAAAATGCTGTTTAAAGACAACAGAGTCCTAGAATATTGGCTGTAAATGCATGTAATAATTTAAAAAAAAAGAAGAAGTTTATCAACCTTACCAAAGGAATCTGAGATAAAGCAGGAAAGACAATATTGTTTCAGGTATTTTTATGATTTTGTTCAAACTGTCCAAAATCCCATAAATTAATCCAAAACATATATTCCCTGTTTATTTACTGATGCATTATGATGTGCTTATTCTAATAGCAACCTAACTGTGCACATGGCAATGCCTGTAAGCGTGGTTACAATTTCCAGTGGTATGAGTCCTTTGTGGCTTCCAACCAAGCAATGAATTTTATTACTATAGTGATAAAGCTCATGTATGAATCTTACAAAAGATGAATGACCTAATTTTTCCTCAAAGGGGAGTTCCACTGTTACAAGAGCAATGGCTGGCAAAATAATTATGCCATCAAAAGACTTAACTGATTCAGCTGGAGCTCAAGATCTGTCAGTAATGCTGCTCACAAACGTTACTGAAAATGCTTCTGATCCTGGCAAAAATGGCATAGAAAATTATGGCAGTTTTTCAAATAGGTACTATTCCAGAGAAAGCTGGGTGAAGTTAAAAAAAGAAATAGTGAGAGAGATGATTCACCTGTTCCAAAGTGAAATTTGAAATCTATGTAAAACAGTATATACATTCATAAAATGGCATTAAAAATTGTTAAATCTCTAAAATTCTGCATCTGGGGAGGTATCCAGCAAGCATTATAAACAGGAACAATACTTGTTTTAAATAGATTTCACATTTAAACCTTGAAATGTAACAGTTAAACCCTGCAAAAAGTACCATGCATTAGTCCTTTCATGATAGAATTTATTATAATGGCAACCATGCACAATGGTTTTGTGTACTTGGAATAGTATTTTCAAGGAACATTCATGTATAGATTTACATTACAACCACGGCATCTGAACACTCTCAAATTAAAGAAATGCTTACAATGGTGTTACAAACAAATAAGAAACCCACTTGTCAGTTACTTACAATGAAACATAAATTATCCCCCTCAATTTACAAAAAGACGCAGCTGTAAGTGAAAATACCACATACAACTAGGCAGAACGCTAAAATGCTACTTTTACTGGTATTATTAACAGCAATATTCAGCTTTTTAGCATTAAAGAACAACAACACTGAACCCTCCCTTGAAGGTGATTGTTTGCACTGTTTATAGGTCAGTAACTGAGATTTCAAGACTTAAACTCCGACTGAAAGATAGCAAGTCTTTTTAGGTCATGGGGTCCTACGTGAGGTCTCTCAGAAGAAAGCATAAAAGTCCTAAAATAACAAGCACACACACAGGTTTCTCTTAATTTGCCCTGTTGGATTCCCACAATAAGTGCTTAATAGCTCCAACCCCAGAGCAACTCTGCAGTCATCAACAAGACCATTTACCACATGATTTAGCAAGCGTATTTCCAAGATTTTCACTTACATGTGCTACACAGAAATGGAATAGAAATTATTGCAGGGCAATTTATGAGTAATATTATTCTGGGATTCACAGTTCTTTGCGTATCAGATCCGAGAAAGAATCTCGGTCTCCCAGAGGCACACACAAGTACCACCCTCTTCCTCACCATTTACTGTGCTATGGGCAACCAGTCCAGGATTGTGCCCTTTCCTTTTCCAAACCAGGATCTGGAGTTGAACAAACACAGTGAAAAAGTAATAAAATGTAGTCTCATTCACATAAACCCATGGTGAAATTCACACTGTTTGCAATATCCAAACAAAATATGCAGCCACCTTTACAAAATGTGTTTTCCTTACCCCAGGTTACTGCACCTATCTGGGAACTGGAGCATCATGCAGACTTCTGAAACAGCTCAGCTAATAGTCAGCTTTGCCTTCCTCTGTAACACCACCAGCTAAGAATTCCAAACAGCAGGAAGCACAAATGTAAGGTAGTGTGTTAGCTGAAATCAGAAGGTTGCAGAGACTATTTAAACTGATGGATCAGCATTGTTTCCTGGCTCTCCCACTCACTCTACCTTTTCCACAAACTTGCAGGAGGGGAATGTATGACCACCATGCAAACAGAGGTGAGGGCAGGGACCCATTTTCATGGCCTCTCTTCCCCACCGTCTTCTCCACACTTAACAATCCACATAAATTAAGTCTATCCACATAGCTCTTGCGTGATCATATTATCCCTTAAAGGGAGTCCTCCAACAGAGGACACACAACTCTAGCTCAAGTCCTCACAGTGCTGATTAGATCTTGCAAGATAAACTTCAGCTCAGCCTTAGGGTCACTTACATTTTTTAACTCTTCTCCCTTAGCTCTAAGGCAATGGGATTTACTCTAACCTTACATATTTTTCTTTAGTGAAATGACAGTCATTGTCAGTGCATGCTTACCACTCTGGATTTATTTTAGTTTATTCCTCCAGCCCATCAGCTGTAATTTAAATATATCTAATTAAATGTGTCCACACAGAATGATGGTCTAGTACTTCAAGCAATAAGTGTTTTCTGAAGAGCAAAGTCTTCTCTTTTAGCAGAATGTCAATTGATTTTGTTAAAATTATTTCATTCTGACCATATTCTAAAGGATTGACAACTAAGTACAAAAAAAACCTTACAGCCTTTTCCATGATCTCATAAAAACAATCCAAAAAAATAGAAATTCAGTGGAGTTTGAGACCATACAAGACCTAACTTGAAACAACCTTTTATGTGGGCAATGAATTGTTGCTAGTTACCTTTGTATGCAGAGTTCTCCAAGCAGTGCCAAATTCACCTGGCACAGTTTCTGCTGGAGAGGAAAGTGGCTGTTTATTTCACATGAGGAGTCATCAGAAAAGGACACAAAATGGGAGGAAGTTAGACTGGTGGTGTCTCCCTATGTCCCCAGAAAACCCACACAAATCTTCATTCCTAATTTATATTTTAGACATATTCTTATCATAATCTTGATATGTGTGCTCCTAGAAACAGAAGAAACTAATTTGTCTTAGTTAATTTTTAGTCTTTTGGTATGTCACCTTTCACAACTTTTCACAGCCCTCTCATTACAGCACTGAAATATTCATGGCTAGAAGGGAAAAAGAAAAACCACCAACAGAAACTAGACATGATTTCAATCTTCTCCTCTTAAAAAATGAAAAAAAAGTGAGCAAGCAGGAGAAGCAGGAGACGGGAAGCAACAGCTTAACATCAATTAATTTGTTTCCAGAGAAATAATAGAAAAAAATAGTGCAAGATGGATAAATGACTGAGCTGCCATCTGCTTCTGTACTCAGCAGCACTTTGAAACACAGCTACTACAGTGAAGTGTTTTGCAAATACTGCAGCAAAGAGGCCAGTATGTAAACTGAGGGGAGTGAGGCAACAAAGAAAACTGATATCCACTCATCTGTAGGAGTTTCTTACATGTGTCACCTTTCTAATCACAAAGCAGAGAATCTCTTCAGCTAATGTAAGCCCCATGTGTGTTCTGGATCTGCACCCTCCCGTTTGATGTTCCTACACCTGCTGATACGCAGAACTATTCATACAGAATGTTGATTTTGTCCAGAAACATTCCTAGTGCCTCAGCAGAGTAACATATCCCTGCACAGAGAAATATGCACAATTTTGGTTTCAATTTCCTTAAAATACAACTAATCTGATTACAAGCAGACAAATGCAACAGAATAATTATAGATTTCAGAAGTGTAAACACCAGCTTCTTAGTTTTTTGGAAAAGTATTTTCCAGCTACTTTTATGACAGATTATTAGCTAATTTACTACATGTGCTATCAATAGAGCTATATGTATACATAAAGCTTTTAAAAAATATAAGCATTTATAACTATCCAACCATACTAACCATCCAGAGATGTAACTGTAAAAATTTATCATTCCAGGTAGAAATTCCACTCAACTGGCCACTGTCTTAAATGACTGCTAGATAAAAAACCTACCGATATTATATTCATCCATCAGTTTTTCACAAATGGCAACTGCCCGAGGAGCAACTTTTGTTACTTTAAGCATGTCACGGTTACGCACATTGGCTTCTGTTTCTTGTTGGTTTCTGCTTCCTGCCCCCAAGGTATGACACCAAGAAATCCTAACAGCTCAGAAACACTGCTGGATCAGCAGCATCACAGGGTAACAGAGATGCATAAGTGCACACACGCATGAAAATGACGAAATTTAAATTAAATTTCAAGGTC
Source organism: Brachypodius melanocephalos (assembly GCA_013398615.1). Taxonomy (NCBI): domain Eukaryota; kingdom Metazoa; phylum Chordata; class Aves; order Passeriformes; family Pycnonotidae; genus Brachypodius; species Brachypodius melanocephalos. Next base: position 11,938,601 of record VZSR01003049.1, read on the forward strand.
CTCTTAATAAAATCCTAAAAATTCATCCAGACGCATATCATGAAAAAAAAAAATGAAAAGCAGAAAAGAGCTAGGAAAAAATGTTAGGTCATACAAGTGCAGGCAGCAGGAACACAGCAGAACACACTTGATTTCTTTTGCCTGTTCTAAGTGCTCAGATGCATCAGAGCCCCTACATCTCTGACACACAGCTCCTTTTTCCCACACCACTTCTCAGGTTCTGGTGAAACAACTCTCCTGTTTTGTGTTTGTTTTCAAACAAAATACATGAATATTGGACTTCTAGACAAACATACAGATGACTTTATAATTTACATCAACTTCATGATCTATTTTATCTCAAGTTTAGAAAACTGTAAGAATTACCGTTTCTGAATAGTTTAATTTCACTCCCTGTGAGGGAGTAGCACTGGACTCTCCCATGCTTTTTTCTAACTATAAAGAAGAATCCTGTTAATAATGTCTGATTCAGAAATAATGACAGAATTTCTAGACAGGAAAAAAAAGTCACACTTTTTTTCTTGATCAAAAAATTCTAATACAAGTATTAACTTTCAAATCAAGTTATTCCCTACCCTGAAAAGAATTAAAATAGAAAGAAGTTGCAGACAATTCAGTCAATGATGATTAAGGCATTTACAGTGTGTACAACTGCTGAAAGCAAAATAGGCAGAGGCAACAAATCCATCCAAACAAACATTTCAGTTTAATTGCAATTAACACTACATGAAGAGAGCTGTCATGGACTGTGCCCACCAAAGCTTCTAGAATTATTCTAAAATTATCCTTTTAGCCATAGTTTTCAAGGTAAAGCTTCTTCAAATTAAGTAGGTACAGTAACAAAAAGATTAAGGAATTCTGGGTTCAAGAATTGGTATGAGAAAGCATTAGTCATTAAAGAAATAAGCATTTCTCAGAGTATGACAACCTTGAAAAAGCTAAAAGCTGGAATGTCAGCTTTAGGTCAATGTACACCTCATTCTCTACACCGCAACACAGGAAAACGAAGCTGCCAGGCTCCTGTGTGAGAGACAGCTAGGGCTATCAAAGAGACATCTGCAGATTTCTTAACAGAGACACTGATCTAAATCAAACACTCCTGGATGCAAATGGAGCATTAAGTCAGATGACTTATGGAGAAGTTCTAAATTTATCATGGAAAGATAGCAGCAGCTTAATTAAGGCTGTTATCAGCTTCCACTATGAATATTTGCTATGGCTCTCCAGTTCTCACCTCAGACATTCGACTTGATTTAGCAACCAATACACATTAAAGACAGAGTTCAGTACTTAGAGGAAGGTTATGTACAAATACACATTTGTCAGATTCCAATTTTCCTATCTTTTACCGTGAATTACTTATTTCTTCAAGTAGATTTGCACAAGAAAGAATTATTTTAAATAAAGCACACTGCTTTAACTGGTGATTCTAGTGACCTGAAAAGGAATATTTGGTTCACAAAGGCATTCAGTGATAGCTACACAAATTTGTTTTATTAACTTAACTCCAAAGATTTTCAATAAGCAGAATCAAGCATTGAGTTCGTGACTACCTCACCTTTTATGAGATTATAAGGGGTCATGAAAATTACTACTGGATCTCTGTACTGGGAGTTACGTAAGCTGTTCCTTTGTTCTGCAGATAACTGAGCTCTATGAGTGAGCAGTATTCTATCCTGAACATTGGCAGTGCACACATAATTGCTAACCTGCTTCTTTTAGTTACGGTTCCTTTTATCCTTGAAGCCAGTCTTTTCTCTGCCTTTTCTGCTTCATCTTCCTTGCCAAGAAATCCAGATGTTTACAAAACCAGACTACAATTTAATAAAAATTTGCACAATTTTTCAAGTGTTCACAAAGCCTGACACCTAAAAAAAATATAAAAGCACCTTGAAAATGACTGAGATTTTTCCTCTTCCACTGCATTTTTGCACCCTGTTTGTACAACTCATGAACTTAGCCCCTGACGAGCCAGTAGGTTGCACAAGACAACAAAAAAAGCCAAGTACTTAAAGTACTTAAACACCATTACAAAATTATCATTACTGGGAAACCAGACATGATGTCCCAAGGTGACACTGAAAGTAAAAAGTCAATGGTGGATGTGGCCTGCTCTATCATAGCCCTGCTGTCAGCAGATTCTCTCTCTCTAGGAGCAAAGAAACGAAGGTGATGTATTGTTGCAAACCATGCTCCTTACAAAAAGCAAGCCCCAATCCTTCAAGGTGATCTATGAAGCCAGAGATGCTTCAGGCGAGTATACAGGTTCTTCTTGCAGTGAAAAATTAACATGCATGAGATCACACTGTAGTCACACGTTTCTTGTAATGTTATTTGCTGACAATCCTTTAACAAATTTGAAGCTTCCAAAAGAATATGGGTGCTCACCATTAGCTTTATCAAATGTTTATCACTTTTTTTTTTGCAGTGCAGCAGTTAAAAATAGACAAAACAAGTATGACAGAAACCATGGAAGGAAAGAAATAGAAGAGCTTTTAGAACAAAACTAAACCAAAGTACTTTTCAAGAAGCAGCTAAAGCTACCAAGTGAAGATTGAACACTTGCTCATCACATCATTTACAGATCCCTAAAGGAAACAATTTGCCACTGTCAAACAACACTAAGCAGTCGATGGTAACATCTATATTTAGGCTAACTCCTTTAATTATAAAAGATGGTGGCCTCTTTTTTGTCCCTGAAATCATCTAACAAATTCATTTTCTGGAGCAGGTTTTTATTACTCAACAGGGAGAAAGTAGTAAGTGCCATTGCCAAGTGAAATTACCACCATATTGGTCAAAGTCAGAAACTTCCCAAAACATTCCTCCTCTGTCATCTGCCACACCAGAAAAATTAGTGAACTAATGACAATAATAGCTTAATGTGGTCTTGCCAGCACAAGGCAGGTCACTCTCTGGTTTCAAGGGAAATAACAGTGGTGTACAGGAAACCTTGAGAGACAATAAATTTCTAAAAGGCACAACAGGTCCTTGCTATTCTTGGTAACTTTCACAACATCTGGCTCATGATACCTATAAATCACCTTTAAGCAGAAAGCCTCATGAACCAGCCTAAACCTCAGACCCAGAAGACCCTAGACCATGGAATAACAGCATCCCCCTGCCAGTGCCATATATATTCAGCCCTGCATTGATAATATGCTTTAAAGCTTCACTGTGACGCCTCATTGTAATTACAGCTGTACAAGACAGAACCCACTTACATCCCAGACCACCCCTGTCAGAAACAAAGGCCTGGGGCTTCACATATGCACAACTCCACAGCAAGACCAGCACTGCAGGTTGCAGCCTGCCCAGGGAGCTGGAATGGCCAGAGATTCCTACACAGCCCCATCGCCTTGAGCACAAGCACTGTCATGCATCTACATCTGTGTGCACACAATGGTGGGTTTTTTTTTTTAAAAAAAAAAAAGAAATTCTTCCGCAAAAGAAGAATTCCGAAAAACTTCTACCGCAGTTCCCCACTCAGTTTGGCAAAACTCCTCAAGAGGTTTTACACTGCATTGCTTTTTGCAGCTGAATGAGGATGGATTCAAACAACTTTGCCATGTCCTGATCTCACTCTGTTTCAAGGGTTAAACTGGAGATCCCATAAACCGGTACCAGGAAGTTACAGAATTACACAGAATTTTTACCTCTCTGCCTGAAATAATGTATTTTTTCCCTGCTTTATTTCAAGTTTTAGATAAATCAGAATATATTTCAAGACTCACAATATATTACTGGATTATTTAAGAACTTTTATAAGGACACCAATAAAAGCTAACCTTTTGAGCTTGAATGACCTGGAAAAAAAAAATCTCTTCAATGCTTAAAAATCTCTCCAAAATCCTTGTGTTTTTCATGCAAGAAAGAGAAAACAAAGGAATTAAAACATTTTATGGAACACTTCAATAAAGGCCAAAACCACGTATTTCTTTGTTTTTGTACTTTCACACCTTTTGTTAAATTCTCAGCAAATACAGCAGATCTCAGCAGGATATTTAACCAGGCTAAAAGATAGCCTGATTGAAGTTTTGAGAACAAAAGCAGGCTGAAAAAACATGTTCCACTCTGTATTAAAAACATTCTCTTCTTCATTGTCTTATGCAATTCATACCAATATTTAAAAAAAAAAATTGACACACAAAATTTTCATTACATATTTCTAACATTGTTTTTTTGAAATTAAAAATAGCTGACTTAATTTTCATCTGTTTAATGAATCCCATCAGTTATTCATACATTCTTTATCATTCAGTTTGGCTACCAATCAAAGTTATGCTTGAGAACAACAAGGACAAAAAGCAAGCAGGATCAGGAGTACAGTTAGATTTCCTTACACTAACAACTATCATAAATTATTTACTGAACTTCAAAGCTTTGAATCCAGTGATGAATATGGTGGAGAAAAATAAGATGTGTTTGTTTACTATCAATTATTTATTAAATATGTTTTACAGTATAAGATGAAGAAAATAATAAAAATATATTGTGCTCATTTGACTAAAATTTACTGTTCTTTCTATCCATTCAGAGATTATGAATGAATTATTTGGTAACTTTGTAATAAAAAGACATGCAAAAAAACTGACATGTTAAGAAAAAAGGGATTAAATCCATACTTTGCAGTAAGAAATGTACATCTGTATGTGCAAAACATTACTCAAGACTAGGGAAAATGAAGTCCTGAATCAAAATAAACTACTTATATAAGCCAACTCAAGTAATAAAACATTTAGAACCTAGAATACAAATGATAGCTGAACTAAATTCAGTTCCAAACCAAACAGATCAAAGCATTAACATGTCAGTCTCTCTAAGCAAAGCAGGAACCAAACCAGCCAAGCCATTAAATGTCCAAATTTTCTAGTGATTGGAAGTCAATCTGGGATGCTCACCTGTACGGCAGATAGCTGCTGGTTTTAATGTGCCTGAGGTCAGACGTGGTAAACTTCCCACTTCTAACCAGTGCTGTTTGTAATAGATTGGATGAAACGCGTTTACAAAAGAATCAATAAATGTAAAGACTGGAAAGAATTAGAGAGGCTTGCAGGCTTGTACCTATTGTCTGGGGGAATTAGATGTCAGTCTGAGCACTGTAACTCCAACAAAGGTTTCCTAGTTTTAATTTACTAGAACACATAATGGGCTATGTAGAAGCTGGGAAACACCCCTCTGTCTGAATATATTACTTAACAAACAGTTTAATGAATGTTACAAACATTATTACAGTCTGGCATACTCCTCTTCTGCTCATTCACTCCTACTCTGCAATCTTATCATCAAAGGGCATTTCTTTGTGAGGCTGTTCCATTAAGTCTCAGAAGTAAGAAACAATACAACATGCTCCAAACATGGATAGAAATAAACTGCAATAAACAGGAATGCTAAAAGCTGTATAAATAACTAGTGAGACACAGCTTTCTAGTCTGTCTCACATAGCATATATATTTGCATTTCTACAGGTTAGCTATATTATATCCTAAGAATTTTTTCCATTTGTAAACTATTGTATAAAACAAATGTATAAAATAAGACAAGTAAATAACTGTTGGCTACAGTGAAAAGAAAAAACAAACAAACAAAACACCAAAAAACCAACCCTAAACACCACCACCAGGATTTTCTAAAAAAATTCAGAAAGACTGGCTGATGTCAGAAAATATAGCTCAAGTCTGGTTCACATCTTTCCTGAGGTCGTTCAATTCTTCAACTAGTTCTTGTGAAACACAAAATCCATACCCTTTTCTAATTAAATATTTTAGTTACCTTAATTTTATACATCAGCTCTATCTGACTTTAGTTCAAGTGTGCAACTGAAATAAAAAAGACACAACTTTTGTTTTCCAATAAAATAAATAAGACCTAAGATACAGTTTAACACCATCCTGAACTTAAAGGTTTACCTTTGATATTCACAATACATTTCCTCATATGATCTGATATGTAAAGTAGAAAATAAGGAAACAAAGATGAACAAACCCTCCACAAGCTTCTCCAAATAAACCATATGGCCTAGTGTTCCAACAGACAAAATGAAATTTTAAACACAATAGGATTGTTTAATGCCATATTCCACTGGGTAAAATTGGATACAGAAGGTTGGATTTCTCCATCCCAGGTTCCCTCTTCAAACTACAAACTGTTCATGTGCAGCTGATAAGTACAGTATCTCTGAAACTCCCTTTACAACACAGTGCACACATTGAAACAATCACTGGAGTGCATTTTTTTCCCAGGGAAATGCGCAAAGAACCCAATTTCTGAAGACAGAAATGTATTCTATCACAGGATTTTGAATAACAAGTTATTGAGTTCTTGTTCTATCATGATGGGAAAGTCTCACTTGGGACTTTTTGGTTCATTTGACAAGAAGTTGTTATGACTGTAAAGGCAAAGGTATACATATATCTACATTATAAAGAATGTCCTTGTTACCAAGAAAGACTCTGTTGATATTCCTAACCTCAGACAAAGAAAAGCATAACCTGTATTCATTTTTATGTATTAAATGCTTGCACGTTCAGATATGAGAACGCTGCTGTACGTGTCTCACTGTGTGCTGGTGGATTCGGTTTCTATCCTGTCGCAACAACCTGTGCGGTGTTGATGCACTCCCATGTGCTTCAACCAGTACAAAGCACCGCTGCACTACAGCTACAGCAACGCATCTCTGACATCCTGCTTTCCTCTCACTAAAATCCACTTTAACAACTTGAGAGCCTTGTCACTTGGACAGCCAAGGTCATGATTTCTGAAGAAGGTTCACTGCAGGCAAATCCCAAAGGGATGTATGGGTCTCTCTTTGTCTGGTCACATCAAAAGAAAGTTTTTTAAAGGGTTAATTGATGCTTTAAAATAGAAAGGAAGTGCATCAGAAGCTCCTGTTTATGCTCCTTTGGGTTGTTCATTGTAGAAATCTAGGTGACAGAAATTGGAATGAAAAGCTTAAAAACAGTGATTCCTAGAAAAAGCTGCCTCGGAAAAAGAGAATACACAATTAACCTTTTGGTATATCCTTAGCCAAGTAAATGATAGATGCCACAGTGCAGTAACATATTATGCAGTTCCTTCTCTGAACAGAAGAATTTTACTAAAATTTGTATTTCAGCATATTCCTCAATTTTTAGAATAACACAAATTTAAGTAACTAAGATGTTAAAAAATAAAATCAATACTTCATTCTCTTGGTAAGTCTGTACCTTCCCCAGTAAGGGGAGAGTTACTACCACCCTTCTAAAATTGATCAGTGCCCAGTTTTTAAAACTGAGGTGCCGGGGCTGGCACTCCAATATTTTGAAAGCAGGCAAAACCCATCTTCAGTCAAAGTTTTTTCACAGTGAGAAACTTCAGGGAAATACTGCCCTGACTGTGCCTGAACCAAAAAGTAGATTAACAGATACACACTCCTATAAAATCCACTATCATCATGGGTACATAACTGAACAAATAGTTACAGTACTTTTTCTGCTGCCCCTGAGAGAGGGAAGGAACACACCTATTTAAAATATTTGCCAACTAGAGGTGGGGGAAGTAGGAAGTTCTGCACTCCAAGGGATGAAGGGTAAAAGGTATGTAACATTGGTGAAAGAAAAGCACAAATATTATTGGTTATAGACATCCACAGAAACAGGCAAACTGTTTTATACAGAGTAATGTCAAGTTTCTTAAACACCATTCTTATTTTTCCAGTTTCCTTTCCCTTCCCTTCCAATATGATCCCAAACAACACACTTAAAGACAGCTTACCTCTAAAGTTAAAGAAATAGTTGCCTGATTGTTGCCAATGTCTCACAGACTTTCTTTCACCTTGCAATAGATTCCTATGGAAAATGGAAAGCCAATTATTGAAGCAGAATCAACCAGAAGTGTGCTCATTCTCACTAATACAAAATTACAATCAGACTACATATTTTTTTAAAAGTATTTCAGTGTAAGGAGTGTTCTTCTCTATGAGAAGAAGAAAGCAGTCCAGCAAGAGCTGCAGGATGAAAGCAGCTTCTTTGGTTTATGCTCGGGTTCAGGAGATGAGGAAAAGGGGTCAGTGGACAACAACAGAAAGATGAAGCACTCTGGTCCTACTTGCTAGTCCATCCAAACCAGTAAGCATTTACTGCAGGGATGGGCAAACACCCGCACAGGATGCTCAGAGAGGTCCCGGGGTCTCCATCCTGCTGGGATTCAAGACTCAGCTGCACACAGCACTGAGCAACCCAATGGAACCAGGCCTTCTTGGAGCTGATCAAGGAGATGAATGAGGAAACCCCTGGAGGTTCCTCCAAACCTAAATAATTATTCATATGCAATCAGAGAACAATTTTTAACCAATTATTTTTCTAATCGTACAACCTCTGCACTTAGGCTCAGTGCACTCCTGCCAGAGCAAGTAGCCTGAAGAATACAGTAGCCTCTATGATCCATGGAAAATTAATAAGTGACTGGCTCATAGCAGAAATAAGAAATTTTGAAATTTTCTGATACTAACACCCAGAAAGATAATAGGCTCCAGGACACCTGAGATATGCTCTTTTTTTTTTTTTTTTTTTTTTTTTTTGGTGAAATAACAATTGTTTCTCATTTAATTTTTAAATATTAGAAAAGAAATTAATTTTGTCCTGTCACATTCTCCAGAAAATTTCCAAGCTAGTACAAAAGCAGATTGATTGCTTTGTCTAATTATAAATTTTAGGGTGCCATTAAATACCACCCCAGAGAATGTTTCCAGATTTTGGGTACCCCTGTGAAAGATTTCCTTTTTTCCCCTCCTGTATGAATCTCTATGTAGCATGGAGTTCTGCTGCAAATCTTTATTCACAAGCAGATTTTCTATCAATACATTTCCACTGTTAATCTAGACTACAAAGGCAAAGCAAAAGAAATGTGCATCTAGGAGACAATACCTTAAATTTAGCACTGAAATGACAAATTTTTCTTTCCACAAAATTAAACCTGTCAGTCCCTATCTGTTCATGAAGAAGGAAACAGCTCAGTATTCCAGCAACTTCTACTCCACCAACCTTTCAAAACAAAAGTCTAGGCTTACTAGGCTCATCTCCAGTACAGGAATCATTAACATAAACTATCTCTTGATTCATGAGCATCACAGCAGGCAAGGCATTACTTTCTCCCATACTGCACTTGCAGTTGATTTTTCCATGTTTATGCTGTTTGGATAGACAAGTAGCACGGCACATTCAGCTGCAAAGCCCTTCAGAAGCACACCTGACACTGCTTTAGATTAAATACTTGCTGCAAGTACCAGTGTGGGATATTTGTGCACAGAGATCCATAAGGACATAGTGCTGTTAAGACATTAATACACTTTAGCCCATTTGAGAGATTTTGGAATGTGGGTGCCCAAGACATTTATCATCAGTACAATGCATGGTACTGGTACAGCTAATCAATAGTTTTTGTAACTTAGCAAGACTGAAGAAGCAAACCTACAGTCCACAACAATAGACATGGCTTACTTATGCACACTCAGTTATGAAGGATAAAAAAATTTCTCTTTTGCTAACGATGCATTAACAAAGTATTCTGTTTGTTAAATGCCATGCAGCCCACATAACATTAATTAGTGCAATCCTCATCTGAATTGACATCATTTACATAAGACAAGTATCATACTTCATAGAGGCCTAACAAATTTTAGAGCATTTTCTTGACCCAAATGGCATATTCTACTTTTGTCAGTTACATATATTAAAAAGAAGGAAGCAGATTAAGACAAACTATCAGGGAAAAAAAGTAATCTTAGAATGTTCGGGTAGTTTCTGTGCTGTAGAGACCACATAGCAGATTTTCTTTAGTTATTTTTCTCCTAACTATATAGTTAAACCAGCCAAGAGACTCTATGTTAGTAGCTGTCCTAAGGAATCATTTTCAGCTCTTGACACAAAATACAACACACTAGGATATTTAGCAAAGATTCACTTACACTATAAAAGATTTTAGCTAACAAAGATATTAACTTTTCCCACTTCTGTTCCTATATTACAGCTTTATCAGCATTTTAAGGAATCAAACAGATTGTCCTTATTTAACTGTTTTTCAAAATCTAAAGATAGTTACTTAATGAGCAAAATCATTTGCTTGCAACCCAGAGTGATCCTCACATCCCAAGAACCTTTCAGATAAAGTTGTTCTGTCAGGAGCCTGAAAATTACTTTTTTTAGTGGTTATCATATTTTCTGATTTGCAACTTATCACTGTTAATTCTTCCTCTACCAGAAAACACCCAAACCTTGGGTCTTATCTATCAGTCCTACTGTATAATTTACTGCCACAAAGATAAAACCACGTAGTTGATCTACTCACATCTCTAGCTCAGAGCTACAGTTCCTTATCACCCTGCTCTATACAGCTTAAAGACTCAACATATACAAGAGCAGTAGCCCAAACCAATTACTGTGATATCAACTACTAGATTTTTCTACCTATGAATTCCAAAACCCACTCCTCAACTTGGACACTGCTTACTCTATGTTCCAGCTAAGCAATAGAAACAAGGATATTCTTAGTTCTCCTGATCTGTGTTTGCAGTAACTGATTTCTGGGAGGCCATGTGAGAGCACGTGAAGCTTGGGGTTTTTTCATTTGTTTGGGTGTTTTGGTTTTTGCTGGGTGTTTTGTTAGGGGAGATGTAAGTGTAGGATTTTTTTCAATTTGTCTTTTAAGTGTTTTTTTTTTCTTTTAATTAAATCTTTTCCTTTACAAATAAAAATAATTGTTTAAGCATGGATATAGTTTTCCCATCCCATATCAACACCTTTTAATCTCCTACACTATTACTTGTAATTTGTAATCTAATTTTTCCTATAAATGCCTATTTTTCATCTCTGGGGCATGTCAGTGAACATTTCTTTTCCCTCAATATACCTGTTCTCACAGTGCATCAAAAAGGAGAAATCTAAAAGTAGTTATCTGACATACACATGCTTATTGGAACTTGGTTTAAGCTTAGTGTGTTGTTTGAGAAGGTTAATACTGACTGGGATCAAACACAAAAGTTTTTTGTATGTCTGTTTACCAAAATAAAGCATCAATAAGAAGCAAATGAAAGACAAATTTCTGATTGCAAGGACTCAGGTGTTAAATATAAAGCTACATGAATTACATTCAAAACAGCAAACAATTAATTCCCATCCAATTTATGGAATTATGCTATGTATATCACTGTTATTCAGCAGAGGGCATTCTGCTGATCAGATATTGTGTGGACATGAGCTCCATTTTAGCCTTAAATTTGTATTCAAAAAAGCAAAATAAAGAGCATGTAACCAAAAAAAAAAAAAACCCAAAAAACCAAAAACCAAAAACACCAAACCAAAAAAAAACCCCAAAACAACAACAACAACTACAAAAACAACAACAAAACCCCACCACAAACAAACAAAAATTGGTCATTGCAAATATATTCTCCTGAAGGAATTCTCAATATTGTAGGGCTATCACTGAACACACACACAAAGCAGATTGATCTTCCACAAGAATCAGAGCACTTGACCAGGACTGGGACCATTTCTTTTTCATAAATGGAAAAAGCAGGGTGAAAGGTTATTTTAATAAACTCAGCGGCAGGCATGAAAAAAATCAAAGTCCATAATTGCAATACTTTTACTGTATTCTACAGAGAAAATGTATTATCTTTAAATGCTAATTACCTGTTTGATTTTTAATATTAATATTTATTTCAGGTGAAACATGTTTAAATTTACCCATGTAACTAGTAAACACTGAACGAGCTGATATTTAACATTCCTTTCCATGCACCACAAAACCAGGAACATGTTAGATGCAAGGAATACAATATCTTGAAATTGTGCACTCTGCTTTTCAAAATATAGAAGACTTAAATAGAATTGGTTTTATATAAATCTGACATCAACCATCTCTACCTGAAAGGCCTAACATTTGTTACTAGTTCAATAAAAGTACCAAATAAACAAGCTGCCCAGTACATCTTGGGGTATGTTTATATCACGATGAAAACAACTTAAAACTGGAAATAATGTTTATTTACAGCATCAATATTCTATTCTTGATTTCTTCCTTATTTGTAATTTTTAAAGCATCTTAGAATGTTTTCAAACAGCTGGTTCATTCTCTTGCTTCTCTTTGATATCTATATATTAGGAATTTCATACCTAGAGTATCCCAAATTACTTGACACATTTTATTTCTAAATCATCAAAGAAACATGACTACCTCACATTAACCATCTACATAGTAGCAACATGCTAGGCTAGAGACTAATTATTCTAATTATCTTAGGGTTTACAGCTCAGACAGATTCTTAGCTCCTGATGAAATCTCCTGATTTCTTGCAGCAATACATACTGAAAGCATCGCTGTTTTTAGAAGCTAAGCCATACAGAACATTTTTCTGTATTTGCCATAGGCAAATAGTATTTTCTTCTGGACAATTTGATCTTCCGCTGTAAATTGTACACACAGCGCATGTTTCACTCACAGATGAATTTAGAAAACGGATGCAGGAAATTTTCTGAAAGGGAAGGATTTTGCTTTAAGATCTTCCACATTATCTTTTTTTTCTCCACTTACCTGGTCAGAGAAGACAACAGGACACTTACAGCATGCAACATATTTCATTGCTCTTCTCCTTTTGGAGGGCACGGGGCTGTCAGACCATGGGGAAGAGCAGTAATGGATTTGTAACAAAGAAGTATTTTGTCTTTGGGAGACCACATTAACTACACAGCAATGACTAAGAGGTCTTTGTGGTCTCAGTAAAAATGAAAGTATTTTTGCTATCTGTGACTTCACTCAAACTCTGACCTTATGATCTGAAAGTCAGAACCACCTGGGTGACTCAGTAGCTTTGGTCAGGTTCACAATACAGCCTCTACAGTGGGTCACTGCAAGGATGGAAAACACTTTCTGGTCAAAAATTCAAGTGCTTGTGGACTGTTCTGTTTATTCTGCTGTATCATCAATTTAAACCTTATTACCTTCAATTAACAGCTGAAAATGATTACAGACACAGACACATATGCAAATACATCAGTATGAACACGCTAGGTGACTCAAGCAACTACTTGGCTCAAGTAACCATTTAAACAATGTCACTGAATTAAACAAACCATTGTGGCATGCGCTCTGGTTTCATTTTTAAAGCTTTTGGTATTCATTTTCATGAAAGGAATGAAAGTAGGTTTTTACAGAATGCATAAAGGATAACAACAAAAAAGTGCGCACAGCAGTCCGCTTTATTCCACACAATTGGCTAATCTTCGGTACAAAAGTGCCGTTGAGACGTTAATCAATTCAGATACACAGCTCCACAATAAGAACAAAAACTAAAATAAGAAGAGTAGTGAACAGAAGTGTTTAGGAACTGGAAACTGATGAAAAGCTCTTACAGTCAGATATTCCACAGTCTAAGCTGCAAACCCGCCTTAGTTAACTATAACCACATGTGATCATTAGCACTGTGAAATTCTGTATACAGAAAACAGCAGAAGTGTCTTAATGTACAGCAGTGCTAAATACACCAAAATTAAGCATTGACAGAAAATCCTGAGATGCTGTAAGAGGGTTTTTTATAGCATAAAATATACTATGAATAATGGTATTATTTGTATAAAGTTAGGAATTCTACAGATAAAAAAATAAGTCAGTTTGCTCTAAAACAACTTTAAAGGAATATGATAAAGGCACCCCTTTGACCCCCAGAAAAATACCAGCACACATAGAAAAAATTTCAGTCCTAGTCCCCCTAAAAATATAAACAAAAACAAAGCAACACACCCAGACACAACCTGTCACCAAGAATTTTCATCTCTTCAAAAAGCTCTTTAATAAACTTGCTTAGCAAAGGTAAACAGTAAAAAGGTAAAGCTAAAGCGCTATGCCCATATCACTCAGCACTCTCTGTTCCAAACCAACGACCTCACATAATTTTTTCACTCACTTGATGCTTTCTTCTGGTCACTTCTTGTGTCCTCCCACCTGCTCCTGCACAAACCTTGTTTAATAGCTGTGCTCTGTTGTCACGCACGGCCGTAATTCTAAAGGACCAAAAGCTGAAACAGGGGATATCAAGTACTTTCCTCCTGCTACCTGTTAAAGTCTTTTCAACTGTAAAGGGTTGATATCCAACACATACTTTCACTACAACTGAAAAAATATTTTAACTTAAAGTAAAATAAGATCCAGATTTGTGCAGCAGAGTGAAAAATCCAGCTACTTTTTGCTACATGAGTCATGCATTAGATTCAGTTTTTAATCTGAGATCATTACTACCCCTAAATTGAGCCCACGCAAAACAAGACACGGAAAACAACTCAATTGTTTAAACAGAGCATTGAACATAGCTACTCAGTTTTGAATTTTGAAAGTCTACTTCTTGAAGGCAGTTTTCCACTCTATTGCAATACTGTATCACTGTTTCATCGATATTTAAAATACACAGTCTATTGTCAGTGTCATGATTTTTTTTTTTTTTTTTCAGTGTCAACCTCAAATATTCTGCCTTGAAATATTTTTATATTTCATCCTACAAAAACCAGACTGAACTCAAGTTTCTATTCGGGACCCACGACTTTCAGCTTCACCCATCCCTGGGTACTTGCTACACAGTGTTAACACCAGCCAAGAAAAATAGTAACAACCCAACCTCCTTGAGCTTGGCTACTTCTAGGATTTCTCTATCAAGGAGTTCCTTATGTTTTCTTCATCTCAAAATACTTATTGTCAGGATAATATAAGCTAAATTTTCTTCCACTGTCACATTGTTGAGTCTGCTCTTGATATGGACTGGCACTTTTTCAGTTCCTAAGTATCTCTAGGACCTTCCTGTATTACCCAAAACACGACAAAAAAATCTCCTCCATAAGTAGGCTTAAGAAAATGTCAAAACTGACAGTGCGACTCATAGATTACAAAAAAAGGGTGGGGGAGGAAGTTTTCATGCCTTATTAAAACATATTAAAAACACTCTCTTGTAATTACTGAGTTTTGTGCAGCATAAAGGAGAAATTAAATATTGTTACACAGTCTGCTAAGCAATTTTTGTATCACCAAAATGACAACACGCTGCAATAAATTTTATTGAAAGACAACTTTTTTTGACAGATAAGAAGTTAATACAGAACATTTTGAATGTTATTAATTTAAATCCAATATATCACAAAACCTACCTTTTATCAAGAATTCCTACTATGGAAACGAAATTTGTTTTACAGATTGAAACACAGCCACTTAAAATGTCTAAAGTTGTATACTTCATTTTTGTGCATTTCAGCCCTTTGGTATAGATCATTTTTGTACTGGATTCCTAACTGGCTGTTATCAGTTCTATACATAAGCTTCCTGCTTACAATGCATATATGTCCTTTCAAGTGGTTAAATAGGGGATCCTGCTTTACAGTACTCACACTTAAAACTGTTTCATGATTCCAATAATTAGTGCTAACAGGAAAACAAAAACAAAAACAACAACAACAAAAAAACCACACCAAAAAAAAACAAACCCAAAACAAAAACAACCAAAAAAACACAACCCCCCCCAAAACCTCAACAAGACAACAAAAAAACAAACCCTGAAAACCCACACACAGAGAAGAAAAAACTGTCAGAAAACGGAATACTTTAATAGCCCCTACTACTATTATTTATATTGCATTATTTAGAAAAAAGAAAGAAAAAAACCCCAAACAACAACAACAAAAAACCAACCAAAAAAACCCCACCCCACGATCTCTTAAACTTTACATCCAGATAAACAAGCAATAATAACCAAAAGAAATTGGTTTCTGAGCTTTGAGGTACTTCTGTCAAATCTGAAATATTTACAGAACAGGTCTGATTTCTGTTAGATATGATTTTCAGCTAAACTCAAATCACAAATCTTGGCCAAACACTTTTTTTTTTTTTTTTTTTTTTTTTTTTTTTTTTTAAAATTTGAGTCACAAGTGTCCTTCTCTTGAAGTTCTGACTAAAAAACTTCTCCACTTCATGAAATCAGCCTAAAGGTAGCCAGGAATCCATGCCAGATGAGCAACAAAAACATCCCCTTCTCCTCAAATACCCATGATCCATTTATTGCTAGCATTTCCCTCCATTTCATCTTTAGTCAAAATGATTTATCACTTTCTCTCTGATCAATACATTTTAAATGACCAAACTTTTGTCCAAGTCCTTTCCCCCAGCACAATCTTCACAAGTTCAACCTTTCCTTGAACACTTTGTAGCAGGTAATTCCACCTAATTGAGTTCAGAAATTTTTACTTTTAACTACAAACACATCATTGAAATACAAGGAAAAAGTGCATCTTTTTAAACTTCATTTTGAAACCAGGACTGTGATGTGTTTCAACAGCAGCAAGATACGACTGCACAACTAAAATTCCAAGAGTATTAAAACAACTCCATTTTTTTATCAGTTATTCTCTAAGTTTTCTGAAATGGCCCTGACCACTGTTTTCAGTGCTCACCTTCTGCTAACACATTATCAGCTACCTGTAATTGGGGTTTTTTTCAGAGAAGGTTTGCAAATCAGGAGCTGTCAGATAAGCTTCAACCAGTCTGTTCAGGAAAGGAAAAGCCAGCAGAAATGATAGGAAAGCAAAGTGTCACTGTATTATATAAAACACTGCAGGTCATAACTAACTCTCATGACAGATGGTGACATTGTGATTGGCAGGTGGCAGTGAAATAGGGCCTCAGCCTTTACAGAAGGTAATGGAAAACTTCATAGACCATTTGTGCTGAAGATGCTGGCCAAAGCTGGTGTGAAGCCATCACCATCATGCACTGGAAAACTTCCACCACAGTCCATGCCAATAGCTTTAGACAGCTCTTTTCAGAAGCCACTGGCAAAGGGGAATTATCTGGACACACTGGGTTCCTGACCACCAAAAGCAGCACCAAACTGTGGGCCAAGTGGTGTGGTTTGAAAGGCAAAGCTACCCTCCTGCCTTGGACACAAGAGGTGTATCACCATCAAATCTTGGCCTACATGATTAATTCAACTCCTGCTCTTAAAAAGATCACTGCTTGCTCCTTGCTTCCTAACTATAATGAAAATAGTAAGATGTCAAACACTTATTTTGTCATTCAGACATTTTTGGTATTGACAAAACATTTTAGAAAGGAGAGCTTTTTTCCTGAAGAGCTTTCCCTTTTAGTAACTTGAAAATCTAACAAAGAGCTCAGAAATTTCTTTAGCATTTACCTTTGAGATAATACTTTGAGATATCTTTGGCGCAGTTAAACAAGAAAAAACCCAAATTTACAGAATACCATTAAAGACTCCAAAACTGTCTGTGCTTTCCACCCCACACCATGCTGAACCATAAATCAGTGAGCAGCATGATGTCCTGCTACAACAATTCCCCTAATCAATATTTCTATTTCTCAATATACACTGAACTTTTATTCACAAGTTAAATCCACAAGTTATTTTTCATTTCTGTTATTGCCTTGTCACTATTATACAACCTTTTAGGTATCACTTTTAGTATTTATAACCTTCACACATCTGTATTTAGAAAAATTCATCTCTTTTCATAATCTATCTTAAGATTTGAAGTTTTTTCTTCTTAGCCTAACCATCTACTGTAAGTGAAACAAGACTCAATCTGTCACCAATTTCATGCAATTATCTTCCCCATGTTAGATTGATTAGCTGTTAAATCTAATAATTTCTATGCTCCCTTCTTTTTGAAAACTTTCAGTATAACTCCACTGTTTACATATTTCAGATTTTACAATAAAACGTAGATAGAAAATTTGTAAAACAAATAGACTCTTCTTAGAGTATTCCTAATGAGTCTCTGCTTAATTTATATCTGCCAGGCACCAAAATCTTGGAATTCTAAAGAAAACACAGCAAAATTTTCTGAATTTCATGGAGAAATCCCATAACTTAAAAGGTGAAAAAGATAACTCAGAGTCAAAAGACTGCAACAGAAAATTATGATTTTTGCGTGTACATGATTGAAATATCTATAAAACTAAAAACTGCAAGTCAGATAACCTGTATCAACAGGACAATGGTCCTATTGAATTAGAAATGGTAATAAAAGTAATCACTATAATTTTTAAGTCACTGAAGGACTATACACTAAGACCTAGAATAATCTTGTATCAAGAGTTTATTAATACAGTACTCCAGCCTAAAGAAACATATAAAGATGTCAATTATTTACATAAAGCAGAGGGAATAACTATTTTCTCATCAGGGGAATCAAGCAGTAATACATTGTGTAAGTAACAACCACACATCTAAGTTCTGGAGTCCAACTGTTCTGATCACTCAAAAATGAGTTTACATGTAAAAAAGTAGCAGAGAACAATACTGCAAAAATGATGCTGTTGTAATACATTCATACTAAGTCACATTGTTCAAAGAAACTTGCGATAAAAAAAGTATTCTAAAACACGTCTCTTTTACCTGATCATTTTTATTTTCATAAAGGTCTGTACTTTGTTTACTCAAGTGTTAATTAGGGAGAAGAACTTGGTTATCATCTTTAGCCAAAATATCACTAGTAATACTTCCGGTTTGCAAATTGCAATGTGAATATTTTGAACACACAATCTAAGCAGGACTCACTATTTTCATAGCTGTTCCTTTCACTCCTAAGCAAGCCAGGTCCTGTGACCCCACTTTCAACAAGATCAGGAAAGACTCTAGTAAAAAACAATGCCAAGTTGTAAAGGATGACAATTGGAATCATCAGAAAAGGCAAAACCAACCAACCAAACACACACACACAAAATCCAGAGTTTAACACGCTTGAAAAAGATAACAAGAAATTTATTTGTTTAGATTTTGACATCAGTAGTTCTGAACTACATTTAGAAAGTGAGACCCAAAGTGTTTTCATTTAGTGGCAATGCCTTCAGAGTGAGAACCTGGTATAACAGAATTACATTGACACAGTCCAGGTAAGTCTGGTCTATGTGCTAAAGGGAGTATTTTAAATTTTAGCAATATACTGTCATGCCATGTATACACAATGAGATTTTTCACCCTGATATTAGATCTGTACCCATACCCTTTAAGCAGGAACACATTTTTACAAATACTGTCCTTTCTTTAGTTCTTTAACACAAAGATCAAAGATTTCTACAACATCCCTCTGTGACTCAGAAACCCAAACCACCTTTGCAATATTCATCGGTTTTCATTGCAAGAAGGTGCAACTCTTTAAGTTAAATTCTGTGAAATCCAGGACCATGCACTACTGACCTGCTGAGGTTTTGGTTCCACTTGGCTGTATATTGCAAGTGGGTTTGACTGAGCAGGCATTATGTAAATGGATGGACTTAAATAAAAGGCAGCCCTCATGTATTAATCCAAGGCCTGGGGTGCTTTCAGAGCAGGCTGGAGACAATCCCAGACACCTGGCTTTTGAAAGACCACCAAGGGAATATGCAAGGGGAGAAGGGGAGCGAAGGTCAATAAAAGCAGCCTGAAATAAAATTTAACTAAATTCAAGCCTATTTTAAAGCGTCTGGGTCAGCAGCCTTGAAAGTTTCTTTATAGTTATCAGATGCTGAAATATGCTTTTCTATCTTAAGGATACAAAATGCTTTCCAAAGCAATTCATATTACATGCTTCAGGATTCAGCAAGAAGTACTACCAGGAAACAAGATGTTTTTAACTATAGGTTCAGAACGCATTTTGCCTTGGCAGCTTCAATGTTTACAGTCTCTCTGGAAAAGTGTCAAAAGCAACTGTGGCATTCAAATTGGGGAGATGCAAATCTGAAGGGCACAAACTTGGCTATCAGATGGAAAAGCTACTGCTCTATAATCATGAACAACCAGGGGTTTAAGCTAGGCTGGGCAAATGAAAAAAACATCAATATAATCAGCTATCCAACACTCTGCTTCATTCAACTGTCTCTTCTCCCTTCCCACACTACAGTCTAAAGTAGGTTCTCCAGAAACTAACCATAAAAAAAAAAAAAAAAAAGAAAAGAAAATCAGTTCAATCTTTTTCTTTCTTTTGACTATTTGCTTTCTTTGTAATTTTTTTTTTTTGGCACTTTTCTTTAAACTCAAGTAAATAGGACAGAACATTCCCCTTTTCTTCTTTCCATGACTTTCTATGCCTCAAATTTATTACATAGTATCCTTATATATATGCTTCTCCATGTTACTTCCCTTCCATAGAATTGATTTTCAGTTATTTACCCCTTTTTGATAAATTCCTCCTTTCTCCCTATCCTTTTGCTGTTATCCTCTCACTTAGCTTTCTACACATTCTCCATCTGATGCAGACATTTGCCTGCCTGCTTGGTTCTGCCCTCTGGCAGCTCTGGGGAAGTGGCCATTGGCCATCCGTGTCAGCTTGTGATCAACAAGCCATCCAGCACCCTGGCATCCACCGCAGCATCTGCTGCCTCCCAAATTGCTGACCCAAAGCCAACAGCTCCAAAAGCAAAGGAAGGATAAGTGAGGAGCTACTGTGAGGAGAGGATGGTGATGTCAATAAAAGGAAGCTTTTGGAAGCCTATCAGAATTATTTGGTGCACCGCCATCCATCAACTCCTTTCTTGTTATGGGAAAAGGGTGCCATCTGGTGCCCACTCCATCCTCCTCTAGAGAGTTATTTAACCTACTCTTCTGGCTTTTCCAGCCATTGTTCCCCAGAAGGTCACTTACTCTTCTACTATGAGTCCTCCAAACTTAACATATTCTTATAATCTCAATCTCATGCAAATTTTAACAGACCTTGAAACATTTTCCAACTTACTAGACATTGAAAGGAACAACAAAAAAGGGAAGTAATATCCCAAACCCAACCCATACACCTGAGCAAGTCACCAAGTAGGAAACATCCACTTTCCTTCCCCAACAAAGGGCCCCATATAAATGAACCTGATACTTCTTGCTCAATAATTAACTATAATTAACTAGCTCTATAGTTAACTATACAGCAGTCCAGGACCCTCAAAGAACAAGAGGAAATAAAATCATTAGATCTTTGATCTAGAAAACCTGTTTAAAAAACTAAGGATTTTCCCCATTACTTTCCTCTTGATATCTACTACACTACATCCAGCTAAACAGTCATTTTATTTCCCATGGTGCTGCTCACAGCTACCCCAACACAAATGAAAGCAAAGAGAGTTATATTCTGATTCTTTGAGGTAGATATGTAATAATTGCTTGTCTGTACAGGATGCTTATTCTACATAAAATATAAGGATTATACCGAGTCTAAAGTAGAGGTTGTAGAGGTTTTTGGGGTTTTTGCTTGGTTTGGTTTGGGGGTGGCTGGTTGTTTGTTTTTTGCTTTTTGTAGGTTTTTTGGGTGATTGGGTTTTTTGTTTGGTTGGTTGGGTTTTTTTTTTTTTAAATTTATTTTTTAAATTTGGGGGTGGGGGAGTGTAGTTGCAGTGATTAAAAACCTTAAAGGGTTTTTAACAGCCCTAACTGGATGAAGACCCTCTGAGACTCTCTGAGAGTTGCAGAAGAGATACATCCCCTCATATTTGCCCTTTTCTTATTTAAAGCACCCAGCTGAAATTCAGCTTTATGAGATGTGAATGCTTTCTATTATTCTAGATTTTCACATCCCTGCTTTCCTTGTCTGCTCAGTGGCTGCAGCCTAGAAAATGCACACAGGCTCCAACAATTGGCAACTTTCATCTTCTGAAACTGTTTAGTACTAAATACAATATTCATATGTCTGGGTGAAACATAGTTAAGGGAACAAAAATAAAACCTTCCCTATTACTTACTGCAAAATGGAATTCATACTTCATTTGTCACATTGAATTGAATCACTTTTTATTTCAGGACTCCTTTCAATTTAAAGACAAAACATTTCCAAGTATTTATTTGCACTTGGACTAGTTTTTGATGTAGAGCAGCTGGATATTTTGTGCCATTTCTATATCCATCTTCTAACTACAGCATCTTGAGTGATAATGAGAATATATTTGACTTGGGTTTATTATTACATCTGGGTTGCAAAGGAACTTCAACCCATTGATGCCTGAAGAGTGCTGTTTTAAAGCAAGGTTTAAAGTAGACTAGAATCAAAAAATAAATACATATATATCACTTTATTAACAGGAAGATTATTTTTCCCTTTTGTTTTGGTAATTCAAATATTTTTAGACTAGTTTCATTTGGGGAGGAAAAAAACCCACAAACTACCAACAAAAGTTGTATTTTCCATACTGTTAGCCTACAGATTAACTTATTGTTATTAAGAGCTTACAATAGCCTTTCACTGAGGCCCCAGTATAATGCAACTTAACAAATTGGCATGTGCAAATAAAACATTTTCAAGTTGCTACACAACTGTGTTCTATGCTTTAATCTTTTAATTCTGTATTATGCACATATTCACACTTACACATACAGTATCGAGCTCTGTAATTACATATGATACCTGCATACATAAGTATTCACACACACACAATCATGCAGATAATAATACTACAACAAATACATACTTGTTCTTATAAGATACTTTTAAAACATGTGAGATGATTTCAGGGTGATTGCTCTGAAAAAAACCCTCAACAAACTGAAACAGAATTAAGAACTGTACCTAATCATTGTTGTAGAATAGAAACCCCAGAAGGAAAAGTGACCAGTTAACTCATATGATGTGCCTGCTAAATTTAACGGAAATATCTACTTTTTTGAGTTCTATAAGGCAGGTAATTGGAAAAGGAGAGAAGTAACTGAAAATCCTATTCCTTAAAGATGAGGCAATTTCTTCCCAGGCTGAAGTACATATTCCTTTTTAAATGTAAATGTTTGAGTATCTCTCTTCTAGCTGTGAAGTAATTTATCCCTCCCAATCAGACCACAGAGTTTCAAAAAGACAAATATCATCAAGTAAAAGGCTGTTGACTGTTCAATTCCTTTAAAAGTGCCATTCTCTATGTTCTGATTAGTCATAATTTCCTGACCTATAGGCTGATGAAATGATGAGCAGATCAGAGAGAGCTCTTTTATGGAGGAAACATACAAGAACGTTAAATTTAATAATATAGGTGAAACTGAATTTAGAACAACATTACTAGCAAGCAAGATTGTAAACCAGTGTTAGTAAAAAATAAGCTGGTTAGAGTGGAAGTGAGAACAGAAGCTCTGCTCCCCATCACTCCACTGCAGCTAATAACATGCCAGACTCTGCATTTATCTCTTGCTTTAATGCTGTTCCCATAAGGAAATCCATAGGAAGACATGACAGCAGACTCCTTGGCAGGGGAACTTTTTTAGGAGTCGCAGACAGCCACATCCAAAAGATAAAAGACACAAGATGTTGTTCAAAAAATACTCATTGATCATTATAATAATCTTTAAAAGGCAGTAACATTTGTGTGCAAATTATGAGAGTTAATATATATATGTTTGTTAAAACTGAAATAGTACTATTTTCACACAGTTCCCAGTTATATCTTACAAAAGCTAGACCTTTAAAATTCATTTTAAAGTTCAAATTAAAAACAGCTAAAAGTCAAACCAGCAAATACAAAGCTCACCAAGAAAACAGAGATCACTGATTTTTTTCCAAATCACATAGAAGTCCCAAGTCCAATATATTTTTATATATCTTCTTAATGCAATATATAACAAGCATCAGAGAAAACAATGCTTCAGTCACTTAAAGATTTACACAGTCTGTAATATGGTTGACTAATAAGATTCTATTATAGTTACTGATTGAATACTTCTAAGAGGGCTTCTTTTTTTTTAACTTGGAATAAGATCAAAATGCTTGCAGATTTCAGATTGCTATTAGACAAAATAATTATATGCTAAACTAATTACAACTAAAGCAAAACCTGACTTACAACTAATTAAATTTTATTGCATGAAAATAAGGCATATTCCTTATTTAACAGAGGGCACAGCTACAAATGTTTACAAACTCACCAGTCTGTGCATTTATTGCCAGTACAATGCCTAGATCACACTGAGAAAGTTGGAATGTGCCACGATGTGGACACCAAATAGCTCACTTAATAAGGTAATTCATATACAAGACAAACATCAGACCAACATTCTAAAATTGCTTATATTGCTAAGAAGAAATTCTAAATGAGAAATTCTCCATTAACATCCTATTTCATTTTGATGCAGTTCTTCATTGCAGTTTTACAACACGGATCAGGTTTAAATTTCAGGAGTAGATAAGTAACTTACAAGCTTAAGTTCAATTATCAAGGCTTAGAGCTAGATCCTTTTAAAAAGCCTATTCAGACCTATAAAAATGCTGACAGGCAGCTCCCACTGAATATGAAGTTAAATATTTCAGTTTAAAATCCCATTATTTGACCAGCTACTATATGGCAACAGTATTTTTAACTTTAGCAGAACATTAGCATGCTTGCACAAGCCTAAGTAAATAATCAATGCTTTAGCAGAACAGAGCAAAGCAAGAGGATGCAGACATCAAGACAGAAGGGTGAATATAATCTAAAGGGTGAATATAAGAGCAGAGAAAACAGAGCTTGAAAGAACCAGCTGAAACCACCAGACACCAAAGTTAAGCAGGAACAGACTACAGCTTTCTTCTGCTTTTACTGACTGTTTCCAGAATGCTGAAAACTGTTTTTTCTTGTTATTATCTCTGCTAATTTCTTCTTGCCCTGCTCCCCTTTGGAGCCAAGGGCACTACCACCATACAATTGGCTCAGGTGCTCGTTGGTCTTTTCAAAAACTCCTTTAATTTTCAACAAATGTTGCATAATTCAGGGATCTTTTTAACATAAAGATTTCATTAAATAATAACAAAGCAGCAAATAGACATCAAAAAGATAAAGATGATGTTAAAGGCTCAAAACCTAAAGGCAAACTAAACTGTCATGTGTTCCATGTGTAAAACAGCTGAAACTGTCCACCCCTTCAAATCATACATATCTAAAATCAGCTTTCCACCATAAATATATTTTATTTATATAAATGTTCTAGGCCATGACAAGTATAGAAGCATCTTGCCTTCCCCCATCATGTAAAATGTCTCATCAGACTGCTCAAACAGAAAACAGAAGGGAATGGGCCAGTATTTAGGCAATTTCATCGACAACATAATTAACCTCGGTTTCCAAAGCTATCTCTAGTCTTTCCTTCTCTCTGCACACAGCTCATGCTGTAGGGCACTGTTTCTCCTCTCCAGAAAGTCACCTGGACTCACACATTATGGAAATCCAATGCCTTTGGAATCTTTTTTTGACTCTCAGTTCATTTGAAAGTGATTAACAGGTTCAAAATTATCACAGCCAGACTGATACACACATGACATGACTGTGTAAACTGTTTCTTTAGGAAACTAAGCAAAAACCTGGAAAAATTATTCAAATAATTAAAAGCAAATAATAAAGAATACTAAGAAAAAAGTAGATATTTGAAAAGCAAAACATAATATAGAATAAAAAACAAACAAAAGGAAGAATAGGGAAAAAAAAAAAACACCAGAAAAATTTGAGAAGAAAAGCAATCACATAAGTGCTTCAGTTACACCTATTCATTCTGCATGCATATGCTTCTCGTTTTATCACATTTCACTGAAAAAACATTCTGGTTTTATCTGAGCAGAAGAAAGACATCTAACTATTGAATAAGCAGGGAAGTTAATAAAGCAGATATTCTGAAACAATTTTATGCATCAATGCACTTACATAACAATCTTTAAAATATAACCATGATCCCCTCCCTACTGAAGATTTCATCAACTTGATACAACTTAACTTATTTGCAACAGCCAGAAACCACAAGGGGCTTGCTACTTTAACTTCAATTTCCTAAAAAATGTTTACTTTCTTCCAGATGGCAAGATTAAATTACATAAACACTGTCAGCAAGTTGAATCCTCAAATGTATTCATTTCCAACACAGAAGCTTCAAAACCATCTATAATTTTGTTACTGATGTTTGGAAACAGCTGTAGCTGACATGGCTGTGTGTTGTACATGTCAGCGTTAAAGGATTAAATATTCTTAACCCCCGATGGAACAAACCTGCTCTATTAGCAAGACACAGTGTAAGGTATGTCTGAGACCAGTGCTACAGTAGAAATGTCTCATTAGTTCACTGATAAACAAAAGAACTCAAAGATGATGCATTTGGTCTTTCTCTGGAGAAATGCTGGGGAGAAGGCTGGAATTTAACACATACTGGTATTTTTTAGTATCACATGATTTGTGGAACATATTAAGTTTACTCTCTAGCTAACAAAAAAATATTTTAGACAGTCTTATTTTTATCAATTTCTTAAATGTTTTTTAATAATGTCATGTGATTCTGCAATCAGAAAAAATAAAAAACTTTTATGTTCCCCTTTTGTGGGGGTTTATGTAAAAACAGTTTATACAAACGATGCGTCACCTGAGTAAATCGAAGTGTATGCTTGTGAACAGTTTTCCTTGGGAAGGGTCCTTGATATGACTAAATGCCCCACATATATGACTGAGATCAAAACTGTGCTGATGTCTTCATTAAGTCAGACAGGTCAAAGGCCAGCAATCAACTGCAAAGCTGTGTACTTAAGTTTTCCTGTTATAGGACTGAAGAATGGAGCAACAGCTTATGACCAGCAGGAAAAACCTCAAGCACTGTGATAAAGCCAGGAAGGAAAGTACACACACTGCACACGCTTTATCCTCACTGAGCACCTACAAAAGTCTCAAAGCCCTGTTCTATACACATTCCTGACCATACTATTTCATGGCAATTTCACATTAAGGTGAGTAGGGGAGGATGTTTGTAAGTAATGTTGCAATTTCCTTGCCTACACGTGTTTAAAAGAACCTCCTTTATAAAAAGTGCCGGATGCTAAATTACCCACATCAATGGGAGGCTTCTCTTCAGCCTGAATGGAAGCAGAGGGAGGTGCCATTGCTGTGGGGGGAAAAAAATGGAAAGCAGAAGAAAAAACTGCATAAGAGCAACATGATTTCTGGTATCTTATTGGAAATTTTGTGAACTCTTGCAAAAAAAAAAAAAAAAAAAAAAAAGAAAAAAGAAAAAAAGATGATAAATTAGGGCTGCCCCAGAGAGTTCAGCACTTCAGCAGTTCACATGGAGAGCCTGAAGTAATAACAAAGATATTTCCCCATTGCAGATGACACAGAATTTTTTTCTCTTAAATATTTCCTGAAGTATATTTCAAATTCAACATGTTTTTCCATCAGACTTTCATGCCTTCCCCTTTCCCTTTCATTTTCAACTCAGTTTTGGCTATTGCAAGAAAAGCTCTCCTGCTCGTCTGCTTCTACCCTCCACTAAATACTTCCAACCTCTTTCACAGAGCTGCACGATAGGGAGGAGTAAGAGACTCGTCTTTCTCCCCATTTGAACTCCACAGGCTTGCCAATGCACCTAATTCCAAACCTAAATGAGATTTAAGATTTCATTTCCTCACTTTAACACATGGAAGATCCAGGTTGTTCCTTTTGTCCCATCGATTTAGGGTATGCTTTGGCAGCAGAGACGCTGAAAGCCGTATTCTGGGGCACTGAAATGAACATCGGCAGGAACAGACTGTTCCATCAATTTTGCTACCACTTTCCCACAGATGCAAGCTGTTCAGTGCCCTGCCATTGGGAGAAAGTTGTCCTGTGGCAAAACACTATCTACAGTATGATTTAAAAAAAACCCCTCACTTGACTTGAAATTTTAGGGGTTTTTGCACATCTGACATATCACACCCCAACTGTAATGCACAATAAGAATTCGAAGGAAGAAACAGAACAGCAAAATGGTGGAACAGGTACCGGTAAAATCATGATTTTCTTTCTTGTAAATGTTTACATACTTGCATGCTACACGAATAAGTAAAACATTCTCTTATTGACATAATACTCTAAAAAGAATAGGCTGGTGAATTACAAAGACTAGCTTTGTTTCTTTTCAAATCCAGTATACCTCTGTATCTCATGTATTTCTGCAATCTAAGGTAAAAAAATGATGTTTGCACAAAGTATCTTGAAACAGAAAAATGTAGACTCTGCAGAAGGCACAGGCAACCTGATTTACAAAGAAAACATCATATAAAATGACCCCTGTATCAAAGTTAGAGCAGATGCACAATTGCAAGGTCACTCTCCAGACTAGGTCAGCTTTTGAAGACATATTACTCCAAGCACACTTGCTGCCGTGACACAGACCTCACAGGCACGAGCCTACTTCACACCAGACAGCTTAACTAAAATGTCTGTATTGCTTAGGAAGGACACAGCATCCTCCACTGACACCCCATTACTTACATATCTGTGCAACATCAATTTCAGTAGGCACAGAGTCTCACGGTCAGACTTTTGCTTTACCAGATCATCTAGCCAAACACCCCAGGAGGAAACCTTTCGGTTTCGCTAAAATCATGGGGACTGAGCTGCATCGTTATGATTCACATGGATGTCAGCAGATTCAATCATCTGGTCCTCAAATCTGGTGAAGTCAGTCTGTAAAGCTATCCAATATAATTGCTTGGCATCAGTACCAGAACAGTATGACTTCTCCTCCTGCCCACTGCATTTGTTAACCCCACACCGACTGAGCAAGCTTTAATGTCTGAACACACCCACTCCTCGTGCAATAGCAGTAAGGAACTCCAGCTCTTGGGAGTTCATTGTGCAGAGCACAAAGCCCCTCTAGGCAAAGTCTAAAACAAGAAATAATGACAACAGATAAACACGATCACTAGGTATCATGTGTTTTCAAGGAAAAATGTATTACATTAAATATTTCAGTAAACCTAAACGCTAAAAAACTCTCTAGTCAGACAGATGTTTTGTACACCACTTCAAAATAAGAAAGGCACATGGAAATCAGAAAGCTGCTAAAAATGACACTAAAAACGTGGAGAAAGTAATGAGGATTTAAATCAAACTGGCAATGAGTCAGAGTAGCATACAAAAAAAACCCTGGAAGAGCCACAAAATAATCTAGCTATCCTTATGGACAAATCAAAGCCAGCTATCTCAGTCCACAAATTGTTCATGATGAGCTGACAGTAAAAGAAAGAGAAAGGACATCTCTTAGAACTGGAATTCAATGTTTTCTTTTCTGGAGGACAATGCATTCATTCCAGGGCCTCCTGAACAATGACCCACAGACCAAGCACTAGGCAAAGATGTAGTTCATGATACACAGTCCACCATGGGCAAAAGATGCTTTTTCTAAAGACAGCTTAAAAAAAAAATCTTACTTCCCTAACCTTACTTTTCCAAGTTGATCCAAGGACATTGTGTAACTGAAATCAGAGGAAAGGTGATGGATGAAACATTCTCTCTTTTCAAGTAAAAGGTCCTTAAACTCATGAAGCACAGGAGACTTTGGAGTCTAAATGTTTTACCCACTAAATGAGTATGCCTTTTTCGTCTCAGTTGTCATCTGAGAACTTTCTAAACATACAATGAAAACATCACCTGATTGGGAATTCTCTAGAGATGTTTTCCCACTTTAGAAAAATAATCCTGTCTGGTGAGCTGCATCCTCCACCCTGTGACTTTTCAACAGATGCAGAGTACAGACCTGAAGGGGCTGAGCACTGCACACAATCTCCCTCCTGCTCCAGGATCATTCGACCAGGAACTCAGCCACCTCCATCAAGCCTCTTTAAACCCAGCACAGCTCAGCTTACACTGTTTGAAACCAGGTTAACATCAACTACTCCAGTATCTAAACTGGTAAGGGTAAAAACACATTTGGTCCTAACAATACACACCTAGACTGGAATATCTCATAGTTTGGATTCATGAGATGAAACAGAAAAATGCCAGAATCATCATTGTCTAGTCTTCTTTTGTAAAGGTTATTTAGACTGGTTCATGGGTGAAACACACTATTCTATGTCATCATCTTTTCTTTCAACAATCCCTTATGGAGGAGCAAGGTCAAGCTCCAAATACTGTCAGTATCCTCATCTTTCCAACACTTCTTTTTCTTGATAACTACCTCACCTCTGAAAAAACATCAAAATCCTCGTAAGTAGCAACTATATGTAGAGCAGTAAGCTTCTGATCCAAAAAGG
Organism: Brachypodius melanocephalos; assembly: GCA_013398615.1. Classification (NCBI taxonomy): domain Eukaryota; kingdom Metazoa; phylum Chordata; class Aves; order Passeriformes; family Pycnonotidae; genus Brachypodius; species Brachypodius melanocephalos. The sequence continues at coordinate 11,968,585 of VZSR01003049.1, forward strand.
TAACCCAAGTCACATAAGGCCTTTACCAGACTACAGGATTTGGTAAAATATGTTTATATTGCTGTTAATGCATATTTTTATACTATTGAGAAAATGGAATAAGATAATTTTCTACTCATTTTAACTGTTATCTATACAAATTTGTGAAGCCAACTACCTAAAAACAGTTGCACAACACCAAAGCAACAGACTTCTATTATCCAAGTTAAAGGACATGAACATCGGTGTCTAGATATAAAACATTTCTCCTCAATGACTTCTTCATCTTTGATTCATAGCTTTAAATGGTAAGGTGCAGCTAAGAAAAAAAAAAAGCAGCAAATCTACATTCACAAGGCATACTGTACACCATCACGGGAATATTTTTGAGACTACTTAATTTAAGGTCATGCCTGTGCTACCATGTACACTTCAGAACAATCACTGTTTTCACTGATGGCAGCAGCAAGGAATTGATGGTATTAAATGTGTGAGCTGCCGAGCCTGTCACTTAAAATTATTAAAAACATGGTTAGCCAGCACCTTGTTTCTTCATATATACCCAGCAAAAGTTTTGCAAAGGAATGTAATCATATTGCAACTAGGAAGAAACAGTGGTGATTATTTTCAAACAAAAGGAATGGAATGAAAATATCTTCCCTTTTGAAACATGGCCATATTTGAGGACAGGCAACTCAAAACCACAGCCTGACACACTTCACTTTATACAGAAAAATAGGCTTCCAGGAAACTGTAAGACAAATTAATGCACCAAGTCAAAATTAAGAGCAAGCCAAAAATAAGCCTATAAAGAACACGAACCATCCTCCCTACCACCTAAGAAGGAGTCACATTATATGAGGGCCCTGCCCTTAAGTTCTTGTGGTCCTACAAGCAAATTGTCTTTCATTGCCTCAGTGCTCAGGTCTGTAAAATAAGAGTAAACTCCACAGGCTTTATGACACGTGATAAACTCCACTGGTAACTTGTATTCATGAACAACTGAAAAAGGTTTGGAGTGCCAGTTGTGTTTCAACCTGTACTGACAGCAGTTCTGTTCTCACTGGGGTGACAATCATGCAAATGTAGAGGGCAGGCTTAGCTACTCATGCACATAGGAATAATCTGCTGAATTACATCAGAAACACTGTGCCACTTAGAGCACAAGAAATATGGATTTTTTTTTAAGCTATTACATTTAATTTTGGAACTGTTTACTTTGCCACATTATTTTCATTTTATATTTCTTCCCTTTGCATGTACAAAACTAGTCCCACGTGGACCACAATCTGACCCAAAGGCCAGACTGACGATTGTTTCTCTAGAGAAAAACAAAAGTCTAATCCAAAAAGGCACACACCCACCTTTGGCTTCAGATTCGGGCTAGGAAAGTGGTAACAATCCTTATAAGCAGAAAGTGGTCATGTTTTTCCATTCTAGTTCCTTCAGGATCTATCCATTCATGTTGTAGATACATGTTTTAATACTACATAATCCCTTTTAAAAGTACATTTCCAGCCCTCTTAGCAATTTCTTATTCCCAGCTTCAGCTACCAATTCCTTCCTCTTGCATGCCAGCACTAGCAACTGTGCTGTGGCACCAAGAGACACTTTGCAAATGGAGCTAGCAAAGACTAACTCAAAAAAAGGAAAAAGGAAAATTAACTTCAGGGAAAAAAAAAAAAAATATATATATATATATATATGCACATATCTATATGCCTCTTCAAGACAGATAAATTCGGGCTCAGCCCACAGGCATACCAACTCTCATGTCAGCACCAGAAATGAAGGAAAAGGACACTTCTGGCAGATTAAAAGAAGCTGTAAGTTTTCCTATTCTCGGATGCATGCCCTAAGCATCAGGCTGCAATGACACACCCCTCCTTCTTTGCCCTCTTCTCATCCAATGAATCTGTTGTTCAGAACAGCCCCAACAGGAAAAATAAAAGCATCAGCATCATAACCTATAGCTAAGTGATGATGACCTTCTCCAGGAAAAAAACAGGAACTGAATTGTGCTGCCTCCAAACAGCAAGGCTGCACAAGGCATAACCATAAGTCCATCACAGAATGCAGAATTACCTGCTGTCACATCAGCTGATACTAAAGGCAAGGGTTAAAGTGTGAAAACCCCTATGATCCCTTTATATATCCATGTCTGGAAAGAGAAATAGGTGGGCAGAGAGAAAAGCTATATAAATAGCTGCATCTCCTCCCTTTCAGGTTTGTTTCTCAGATAAAGCAATCAATTCCAGGTTAGTCTTTCCTTGAAAACTTCAAAAAGCACAAACCACCAACACAGGCATTGATAACACTGACACTACTGACAATGTCTGGTATTTCAAAAAATTCAAATACCAAAGTACATAGGCTAAAGAAATCAGCCCTGTTACACCCTCTGTAAACAAGTGGCGACTGCTGTGACAGCCCATCTCGCCACCCTCACAGTAAAGAATTTCTTCCTATTATCCAGTCTAAACTTACTCTCTTTCAGTTTGAAGCCATTCCTCCTTGTTCTGCCACTGCACACTCTTGTACAAAGTCCCTCTCCAACTGTCCTGCAAGATCCCTTCAGGTACTAGAAGGTGGCAATTAGGTCACCCCAAAGCCTAATCTTTCCCTGGCTGAACAATCCCAATTCTCTTAACCTTTCCTCATAGGAAAGGTGGCCCATACCTCTGATCACCTTGGTGGCCCTCCTCTGGACTCAGTATCGTTGCTTTTCCTTCTTTAAAATGGTATATATGGGGGAAAACAACCCCACCAAGCAACTGTGTCATTCTACTATATGAATGCACACACAGTTATCGGAGGGCAGAAGAAAAAAGGAAGACTTGTGTTTCAATTTCCTCTCTTTTATTTCTGGTTTCTCTTGGTTAGGTTAGTCCCAAAGGTTTTCTGCTGTGATGCTGAGCACAAAACAGAGCAATTCACAGAGAGTAAAAAACATGTGTCGCAAACTTTTTTTTCTAGGACCTCCTTTTCTCCTGTAGGTGTTTCTAATTTAATAAGTAAGGAAAATGTAGGTGTTGTGCTACTCCCTTTTTTAAAACAAACTAAAAATGCAGTCCAATCCTCTTTATATTCCAACCCTACACCTACCACTATGCTGTGGCTGTCTGTTGAACTGGGTGAGTGTTACTACCAACCTAGCAAAAAATAAATGAAAATTATAAAAATTGAAAATTAAGCGTTCAAAATCTCTTAACTGTACTGCTGCTCTGAATTCAGCGTACAGACAAGCAAACAGCTGAGTTTACAACAAGGGAGAGGGCAACAGAGAGGACAGGGTGCAAGATGGCAGTTTTTTATTTTTAAAGGATGCACTGACAGCTTATAAAAGCTTAAACTGTTAATCAAACCACCACCTTACTGTTTTTTAAGACAGTTATGAAGCACCACAGAGGAGACGAAAGAACAAGCAGCTCCTGCATTTGTCACCCCGAACTGGTTTAACCCATCTTCTGCAAGTTGAAATTGATATCTGACAGTCATTTTCAGCCATCAGGGAGAAACGGAACAGGGCTGAGTGAAGCAGTCATGTGAATGGCACAGGAAGGCAGGAAGAAGAAATATTAAGACCAAGCTTTTAGAAACCCTGGTACTTTTGATTTATAGGATATGAAATTAAACTAAATATATTGGTAACATTATGAGGGGGGGAAAAAGTCCACCTCTACTGTCTATTTACATTTTTGAAAATATCACTGAGCGAGAACACTTTTAATAGTTATATGCAGTTAACCCAATTTTTGCATATTTTCCAATTTAAAATTGTTTGAATTGCATTTAACAAAACTATTCAAAATACCAGTAGATACAGTGCTTATCTGTTTATAAGCAAATAATTTATAAAGCTTTTTCCCCTGGAAAATCCATATTAAAAACATGAACCCTTCTACATATTTGAAGCAACACTTGCTTCTAATATCAAGATCCTGTATGTTAATGTAGAAGTCAAGGTCCTATTTTAACCTGAGGACAAAATTCAACCTATAAACCATTGAAGAAATAGTTTTGAAGCATCTGTAATGTGATTTCAGTTATAATATTAAAAAAATATTAATTTAAAAATTTGTTATTAAAAAAGCAAACCTGAAAATAATTACTTTGGTTCCACTCAAAGAAACCCTTAGCTTCCACATTATTTTTTACAAGCTTTCATAGCTGTTGATGCAGTTTTGGTTGAGGCAGCACGTATGAAATGCCGTCTGTTTAGCTTAAATCACTAAACTGAGACTATGCTTCAGGCATCTCAAAGCAGAGCTACTGCAGAAAGTGTCCAGCTTTCAAAGCAGTGGGGAGAAGGTCATGACATGCTTTCTTAAAGACCTTCACAAAGATAACCTGTTTGGGTGCCTAATCTCAGGCAGGCAAGACCCCTTACAGGAGGTTTCATCTCTTTTCCTCCTTCATTCCTTCTGCTTATGCAAAGAAATCTCCTTTAGGTTTCTTTCAACCTCTTGGGCACACCAAACTGCAGCCCACATGGGATTGTAAGTGGGTTTACAACAGTTCAATGTGGTATCTGGTGATGTAGCTTTCATTTAGGCCAGATGTAAGCAAAGCCTCTTCACAGACAAAAAGTGATGGGTTAGTGAACATTTTTTATGATTTTTTTCATTAATATTAAAAAAACTAGCCTTGTAACTTGTTACTCTTGTATATTCTTCAATCAACCACATGAAAAGAAAATATTTTAAAAGCCCCTAAAGATTTGATTATCATAATAAATCAGTTAGTATCATCTTTAATCCAGTCTCACAATAAAAACCTTAACAAAAAAGCTGTTTATCTGGATTTCTTGCATGATGTTGCCCATAAACAGCTAGCTATTGTACACTTACTATAAACCAGTAAATTTATATTCTGTCAGGTTAGCAGTACGTAATAACTAGCAGGTGTATAGCCTAAAATAAAGCTAGTTTTTACTTAATATTTAAATTAATTGTATCAAGTTTCTAGTGCAGGAAGACTTACTGCACTTAATAATGATTAAGTGGAGTAATGGAGAGTCCTCTTTATGCTTGTCCACTCCCACAAATTCTCTTTTTAATAGGAGCAATCTTACACAAGCAGGTTGGAAAAAAAACTTACTGCTACAACAGGTTATAAAACACTACCATTTGTTCATTTAAACTGATTAAAACACAATGCAATGGTTTTACTTCTCAGCCCGTTAAAAAATTATTTTTGGAAGTGCAGTCAATCAAATTACCATGGCAACAGTGAATTCAGGTGTGACACCCTCAAGAAGGACTGCAAGGAGTACAACCAAAAGGCTTGGAATTGCACAGTAATTTAGGTTGGAAAGGACTTTTGGAGGTCACCTTGTCCAAAACTGTGCTTAAAGCCGGTCTAATTAAATCAGGCCTGTGTTAGTAGCAAGTCTTAATTTCTAAATTAGGAAGCCAGAAGCCAAGTGCTTAATGGGAACAGTCCCCAGAACAAATACATCTCTGGTCTTAACCGCTAAACCATGCCAAGAATTGTTTGGGAGTCCCGTGGATGAGTACAGCTCAAAATGCCGTAAGGGAGCTCTTTAAGAATTAAGCCACATAGATGATGGTGTCCCAGCACGTGGGAAAGTCACAGCACCATGTTTAACATGGCAGCACAGGCGTAACCTCACTGTGCCCCCTTTTGGACAAGTGCACTCCTTTGTGTGGTTCAGCAAATAAACAGTTATTGGATTTGCGTGTTCCAACTGCTGGGAATGGCGGTGGAAACCATCCTAAATACACTTAACAATAAGGTTTGACCGAGAACCAGAATGCAGTCAGCCCATTCTGTGCTTTATGGGCTCTCCACAAAAACTGAGCGGTTCATCAACTCATTTCTAGTCAAGTATCTACCAAAAAAAGAACACAAAGCAAAGGTAGATTTATATCAAAGGTTACAGGCAGAGTGTGTAATCCCGCATCAAGAAAAAAAAAGAAGAAAACACATGCTGATTATTCTCAGACTTTCCTCTGAAAGCAATGAGCCTAAGCCTATAGACCACTGATCACAGGGACAATGCCTATTCACTACGCATTCTCATTGAAGTCCCTGAAACTACCAACTGAATAGATTATTTAGAGGTTTTTCAAAACTGGACTCAATACCACCCAATTTCCTATTTCTATCCTAAACTCACACTTAAGAATTCAGGAGATGAGTTCAAGAAAATATGTATGTCCTATAGCCCATGTGATAAAAATCTAATCCTTCTAATTTACAAGAAGAAAAATCTAAAGTACTCACAGGTTATTAAAAAACTAAAGTGTCTTATTTTTGACTTTCTTTGAAAAGTAAGGCTTTCAAATGAAAAATCAAGATTATTCTACTGGCATTTTTACCCAAATTAATAAAATCAGATACAACAATAATTACAGGAAAGCAACCAACAGAAAATTTGTATCAAATAAGCAAACACAAAATATTCTGCCCTAGATCCTTGAATGAATTTTAATGAGTGTCGCCATTTTGACTGAATGAATATTTTATTTTGGACCTCAGGAATTCTGCCTCCTGACGACAACAAATTATGGGAAGAACACGGGAAACATTCGTACCCACATACTGTTTTTAAATTACAATACTTAAAATCTCAAACAATGTTAAAACACTTTATTTAAAGAGAAAATCTTATGTAAAATCCCAGATATATTACATTTCTATTACTGATCTGCACTGATTAAGCAAGAGTTGACTTATGCAGCTAATATTAAATTTAGAAATTAAATACATGTCCGTATTGTATGCAGCCTAGCTGGAATTCACTAGATTAAACATACTAATTAATTTGGTCATGGTGTGCTTTGTATTATAATTCAGCATTTATTTATGAGGCCCACATATTCAGTTTACTGAATTTAATGTCGGCACTATTCTTAAACATATCATTAAAAGTGCTAACATTTAGTATCATTAACCCTGTATCACTCCACAATTAACATGAAATTATCAAAAGAATAATAAAAGCAGCTATGCATTTTTAAGCTACTTTAAACATTTCTAAATGTAATTATAACTATTTCATGCTAAGTAAAACTTGATATTTCATTTTTTCATGCAAAGATACTCTTCACTCAAGAAAGAAAAAAAACAACCCAGCTTTTCTAATCACTTATTATTTCTAGGTTTCCTGTAGAGCACAGTCATTCCCAGTTGTATTTCTGAGTTACCACACCTTTAGATAGATTAGATTACGAGGTGGGTCTTTTTTCATACTCTATCAATCCACAAATGACTGAAAAAGTTCCTGAGAGGTGATGAGCATTTCTGCTCCCAGCGCTCACTGAGAAGTCACTGTGGACTTCAGACACTAAGTTTTTTTGACACCTCCCAACACACTGGCCTGTGCTGAAATCACAAGCTCCTGCAATTGTCAGACAAATGAGGGGGAAAGGACAAATCCTCCTGTAATTTTGTACTGTATGTTTACTCAGTCAGTACTGAACGGTCAAAGTACATGCACGTGCAGATACACATCTCTACTTTAAAAAATCTGCCAAGAAAGCTTTTCATTCACCTGTCATCAATTCACATTAAACCCAAGGTAATAATATTGAAGAGTAGACAATCCAAAACATGTGTGCATGTATGCATGTTACCAGCAAAGCAAGATTTAAAAAAGAATACTTCTTACCATCTATACAATACTAATGGGCTCCTTTCTGCCTAAATTTTTAATTTTCTAACTATTTATGGATGAAGTGAAACCAAATTTGAAGATTTCACATTTATCAGTCTGATATAGCAAATGCAACCTAGAACTCCTGAGCACTTTCAATTATCTGTTTATTTGTCTGGACTAAGCGCCATCATTTGCAGAGGTCCAGCATTTCTCCAGTTCCTTCATTACTTTAAAAATACAACATTTCTGCCTTCCAGCATGGGAACAGTGGTGAACAAATGGTAATTTAGTAACTGCTGCCTCAAAGTTAAGACTTCCAGTGACTCTGCCTTTGTTGCTGAAGCAACACACAAACACTCCCAACTTGTAACCAGGATTTCAACCAGCTGACTTGTTGGAATATAGTATCCTTCCTCAGTTCCAGCTGCACAGGTTTGGATGCTGCTACTCAACCTTTTGACATTGAAATCAAGAATCTCTCTTAAAAGGAGTAGGGAGACATCACATACTTGAATATATTCCATAGCATGAATAAAAAATGTCTTTCTTACAAAAACTGATTTAATAAAATGAATTATTTTCTGCTTTGCCAAGTTTACTAACAGAATAAGAGGTTTTTTTCTTTTAATGGAAAAAACCCATCTGAGCCATGATGCTTCTGAGAGGCACCAAAGTCTATTCAAATGAGCCACATATTTTATAAAAGGAAAGACGTAAACTGGTTATTAAAAAAAAAAGGGGAAAAAAAAGTAAGAGTTAAAATGAAATCTAAATTGAAAGTGTTCCATGAGCATAGCCCCACGTGTCATGGCCCAGAAGGTAAATGGCAATGCCTTCACTGATGTGAGCAGAGCTACACTGGTTTGCTTCAGCTGGGCATGTCCTAGCTGCACAAACATTCACATGCTCAGCCTTGAAAACAAAACTACTCCACCTACCCCAGCTTTCTATAGGCATAAACCACAACAAAGCTAAGAAGAAAAATATTAGCAAGACGATTTGGTTTTAGATTTTTGTTAGACAACTGGGATATTATTTGCTTTTTAAAAGCTGGTTTACACTCATTAGTCTCAAGTATTACATTGCTATATTTTAAAATAAATTAACAATTTGCTGTGGCAAGTAACATTTGATACATTTGTGTCAAAAGATGTATCATTGCTCCCGTCATTCGATTACAAACTTCTTGAGACAAGTACTGGTCAGTTTATCTATGTGGAACCCTAAGCATAAAGTTTCTGTAGAATTTCTTTAGAAAGGTCAGACAAATGTTCAAAGGATTATAATGAGAATGGATGAGGCCTTTGAAGGACTATGCAGTCTTTCATTTGCTAATCTAAAGTAACACTTATTAGCAATGATGATTTCTTCAACCACTACATAGTCACCCCCCTCCATGATCCAGTCAAAGTGTATCAAGGACTTCTATGATTCAGGAATCTATTGCTGTATTATAATAAATCATGTGGTGATTAATTTCTTTCCCCCTCCTCTAAAAATTCTCATGTGCAACTTTCTATTCAACTCCTGCCAAGAAAAATGTTTTAAATCTGTATTTTATCAATTTTACCCTTGACAGTTTTCTTAAGACACTAAAAATTGTCAAGACTCAAATAAGGAAATAAGACACATTAGTTCCTTTGTACGTTGGCTTAACCACTGTCAAGAACACTATTAGAAATTCAATACAATGTTGAAAAATAACACCACCAGCACAACTGATTTCAACACAACACATTCTAAGTTCCACACCAAGACAGCTTTTACAATAACTGCTGCTTTTCTGAATGTTTTTCTGTGCTGTTACAGAAAAAAAGAAGTCATAATATTTTAAGATTTTTGCAAGCAGCAATTTTACATTTCCATAATTCAGATGTAAAAGACACATATAAGTCTTAACTCATGAAATGTAAAGGTTTATAGAATACAGATTTTAGACCATCATTATAAAAGATATTCTCCTTTATTTTAAAATAAATTACTTGAAATAGTAAACCAAGTTGGCAAACCTGTTTTTCAGTAAAAATTTCTGCAATCATTCCAGCATTTTGTCAGGGATGGAATGGAGGTATGTTGGGGGAGAATAAAAAAAGAGGCATAAAGACTCTATTATCACATAATTATAATCCATAGCTAGTGCATGTTAAGATTTTCATTTTAAAGGTTCACTAGCAGTGTGACAAAAATATAAAAGTCAGGAAGGTAAACAAAAACAACTTAAAACATCTTTTCTCAAGTTGAAAAGTTGTTTTCTTTTATCCATGAAGATTGAATTTGCATTCATTAACTCCTATGGTAAAAGTGAATCAAAATTACTATAACTTTAAACACACATTTCAGTTATTAAGAGATTTTAACACAAAGATCTACTACAGCCTTCCAGTTCACTAGTACATGACAATCCAGGTAATTTGCTGATTTCAGTGGATTTGCAGAGTACATTATCAGTGCTGAATTTAATACAGCACTTTGCAGTTTCTAGTTTACTGTTTTGCTTTCAATACATCTAATGTTTGCAATTAACTTTTCTTGTAGACACAAACATACACACCAAGTATCAACAAGCTCAATCTGTTACAGACTCAAGTTGCAAAATTTAAAATAATTAGGTCACCTAGGCTTGAACTTATATGTTGAATTTCTGTCTAAATTATAAAAGCACACCCACTTCTTTGCAAGACTCGTAGCATATATCAGCACAAAACAGTTCCAGACTAAAACTACTTTTCAACCTTGTGTCATCCAAGCATCAGCTTTGCATAAAATGTATTTTAAAACAGTAAATTGTCCATGAGGCAAAAACATGGAACACGCAGACAGACTTGCATCTCAGAAGGCAATCAGAGATACAGTTCATGTTGTATTCTCCATTTTATTATATGTTTAAGATATTATTCCCTTTATATTTGTTCAGTAGCAGCTGTTTGGGTTGCAATATTAAAATGAGCCTGTACAAAAAATGTTTATTCCATAAAGCCAGACTGAACTAAAAGGTGAGGAGCACTTAGAACCTGGTATTCATAAACATTTTATAATTTTAATACTTCTGCATAAGACCAGAAATATTTTTATGCAATGCTTCAGTTGCAATGTTCTGCTACTGTTAACATGTATACTTGAACTAAAAGACAAATGCAATTAGTCCAATAGACAAACTTTTAAGATGTACTGAATACAATTAGCACATCTTGCAAGAAACACATAAATAACTATAATTTAGATTTAAATTGCTATCCTCATAATAGATGCATACACCTATACCTTCTTAGAATTGTTTACCATTTTCAGAGGTTTATCATATATGTTTGGGGTTTTTTTTTAAATTTGGCTTTTTAAAACTTATTTTTCTCTCACTGTTGAGAATGAATTTTTTTCAGGACTTTAAATGTTTATGCATCACACTCAGCAGTAGTGTGTGACCATAGCCTACTGGTTAAGAATTAAACAGTGGTGAAGCTGAGACCAAAAGGTGCACAGACAGAATGTGCAAATATTTCACTAGCTATTGAAACAAGTACAATCCTTGCTACTTTTAAAAGAGAAAAAATAGCGCTGGCATGTCTCTCAATAATGTAGGCAATATCCAGTAGGTGTGCACCTTGTCATCTGAAACTAGCCTTCTGAATCTTGATTTCAAACACTAAAGCTAGACCTCCAAATAATCCCAGAGACACGCATGGTAACAGCACGTAGCGATGCACACTGAAAGACACTGCCTGTGCCTCATACCTGTCACCTCAGACTGTCTGTGAAGCCCAATACCACGGTAAGGAACATCATTTAATGTAGCTGTAGCATTTTGGTTTTAGGATTTTTTGGGGTTTGTAGAGTTTTTTAGAATTAAAAAAACCCAACAGCACAGCATTTTTTTCTAACTTCTCTGTCGAGCTTCAGTCAGGCCACAGAATGGGCACTTGAGTCGCCTGACCCTGTGCTCAAACTCCAGGAACCTGTAACACTTGTTTTCTAACAGATCACCTCTGGAGATGGAGCAGGCTTCCTATCAATCACTAACAAGTTAATTCCACATAATAAGGCAGGTTCGGATGCAGACTGATACATTGTAAAATGCTGTATCTAAAATTGATTAGAATAGCACTCAAAATGAATGCAGCCCTCCAAACCACTTCTTTGCTCAGAAACATTAATCTCACTTATAAGGAGAGCTTCATAATGGTAATGCTTGGTATGAAAAAAGTATGAAATAAATCAGGTTTTATAAGACACAGCAATTAATCAGTTTTAGAACTAAGGAAAGGCTGTTAAAGCGGCACATTTTTACAATGGAAACTTCTTTAAAGCCTCTGTTACCGCCAAAAAATTAAATATTTTGGGCTTTCTTTTAATTGCACAGCTGACAGTGTGAACCCCAACCCTAACTCTGGGTCCCTGAAATGTTTTCTACAAGCTAAAACTCTTTGCAAATAATACTACTCTGTTAAAAAGATTAAGCATTTATTTTAAGACACCCTTCAGTCTAAGAAGAATACCATGCAAGGATCCTGTAAGGACTTACTTATTTAACTAGTTAGCCTGGGTTAAAAAATTATTTCATCAAACCAAGGATTTTCTAATAAACACACTAAAATTGTTTCTGGTAATATTTTTGCACTTGATACTGTACAAACTTGCAGATGATAGAGTCACATTATCACTACATTTATTAAAACAGTAAACCTAATGAGATTACATGTATTAATTTAATAGAGCAGATTCTACAGTAAAGTTATTCTTAAAAGAAAATAATATTATATAGATATATTAATCTTATTAACAATCTCTAATGTGTAGTACCAGTATAGTTCAAATCAGCCTCTAAATCCTACCCAAGTGCCTTACTTGCATAACATTTTCAAAAAAAAAAAAAGATTTCTCTATAATAATTTTTGCTCTATAAGAATTTTATAGTTTCTCTTGTACACTGACAGAGAGATGAGTTTTCTATAATAGAAATGCAACATTAAGTACAGTAAGTGCAGTATAGCTATAAAAATAAGAGCAGTTCTGACCTGAAACCTTAGCATCCCGAGTCTTTTAAGTCTATATAGCACAATGCCCCTTCACAAACAGCACCTGATCCTCCAAGTTGCTGGGAACTCTCAGTTTTTATTGGGCCTGATCCAAAACTGATGCAAGTTAATGGGAGTTTTTGCATCAATCTAGAGGGGCATCATTCTGCACAACGCTCACTGATTTTAACTGAAGGTAAAGAATCTCACTGAGTCAAGCCTATAATCTGTTAATTGTTGGGGCTAGGAGATGACAAAAAATACTTCCAGGTTATTATTTCCTTTTCTAATATTTTACAGGACTTCTATAAAACAGATGTTTATTAAAGCAGCCATAGTGTGCTCATTTGTAACTTTAAATCTAGTTTCTATTAATAAATTCTTTTCTTCTCTTTTTTCATTTGAACAGAGAATAATTACTCCCAGCTCCAAGAGATTTGACTGAGGTACCAGTCTTAACCTGCTAACTGGATTATGAATGTTATTTTGGACTGTTTACCCTCAAAACATATTAAGCAAAAGAACCTCGGCAGAGTCAAGTATTTCTTTACAAGCATCTTTTATCTCACTGTTCACTCCATTGAACCCCTTTCCATTTTTAATCAGATGTATGCATCTAATATTTCTGTACTGTTGGGTTTTTTCCCCCTTCCCTAATTTACTGGATCATTGAAAATAACCCATCAAGTTCCTAATAGCAAAGCTTCAGAATTATAAGATAATATTTTTTCTCAACCTGCTATTTTTTTTTCCAAAATTAAAGTGATACAATTTTCATGTATATTCATACTTACATTGGGGCCCTTCCTCCAAACTATTCTTATATTACATAAAAGTACAATTTATTAATTTTTTCCCTGCATACAATATTAAACTAATCTCCTAAATGTGAATGCAATAATAATTCTGAATAACACTTGGATTATTTTAGAAGGGAAGAGCAGAGGTATTTTTCATAGAGTGTCTTCAAGTGTTTTACAATTAGATTTTCTGTAAAACCATAGATGAGCAACATTTATACTTCAATATATTCTTTACTAGACTGAATTTTACGATCCATGCATCCACAGAACATCACTGTAACTCCTCAGTGGTATGAAGCAAAGTGCTCTGCCTGGGGAAGTGCATAGAAAATGCAGAGGTAACAGTCAAATAAAAACCAAACAAGCATTGAACTAAGGCTGAGCGTAAGAGATACATGATACTCTTAAGAAAGTAGAAAAATAAAACTGCTAAAGTTTTCTTATAAAAATATTTTAAATCTAGATATTTAAAAGAGCCCACGTCTACATGATACCTTACAGAAAATGCTCCTATTAAAAACTTTTAGCAGTCTGTGAGCACATCAAGATGGGAGTTTGGGTACGTTCTCTTTTTACATTACTTCGCCTAAAAGCAACTTCATAACATAAAACTTTTAAGTCCACAGAATAGTGTATCTGCTTCCTACACACAGGTGAAGAAAATCCCCACAAGACACCAGAAATGTTTGGAATTTCGCGGAGTAGACCACCCCTTTATCTCCCCAAACCACGGTGACACACTATTTCTTTGGTCACCATGTGTTTTCGCTGCACAGTAATACTATTTTCACTGCAGTTTACTGACTAGACCATTACAGACGCGAGCCTCAGAACCCCGCTCCTTTAGCATGAGAGCAGGTAGAGCACCGGCAGCAGCTCTGGAGCACAGACCACCCGGCAGCCTGTCACCGCCCGCCGCCGCTTGACAAACGCGCTGCCCGAGGATGCCGGACCCGGCGGAGCGCCCCGCTCCCGCACACCCAGGGTAACAAACACCAAGTTCCAAACCCACCAGAAACTTGCTCGGACGAGCTCTCGCGCCTCCGCCCGCGCCACTACGCTCACCGAACAGAGTGCGGACACTTCCGCTTATCTTCCGAAAGTGAGGATGCCGACTTGGGAAAGCACCCAAACTGCTGTGGTGACCAGTCCCACCGCCGCCCCGCG
>VZSR01003049.1:11983295-12041769 GCA_013398615.1 Brachypodius melanocephalos
CCCCCCTCCCCGCTCAGTTTTCCGCCCGGCACCGCGGAGTTTCCACATTAAGTTGCGTCCCCGGCCCCCTCCTCCAGCTCGCCCGCGCAGCCCTACCTGGGGCCTCGCTCCGGCCGCAGCTGCGCGTCCCGGGGCGCCCCACGACTCCCGCCCGCCGCCCGGCGAAGGTCCCGCCGCCGACGACGATACCACCGTGGGGGAGGTGGGAAGGGAGGGACGTAGGGCCGCAGAAACCTCCGCCGGGCCCCGCGCACCGGCCCCCAGCCCGCTCGCCCGCTGTGGTCCGGGCGGAGGGCAGCGGCCCCGGCTCGCCGCTGCCGGCCCAAGAGCCGCGGGCGCGGAGCGCAGCGCGCCACTTACCGCGGGCACGCCGCGAGCCTCGCCGCCTCCGCGCCCCGGCAGCAGCGCGGGGGAAAGCGGCGCACGCCGGCACTTTGTCAGGCCGGGCGGGCGGGAGCGGAGGGCGGGCGAGAGCGAGGGGAGGGCCGGGGGCCGGGCGGGGGGAGGGCCACGAGTTGCTGCCCGCGCCCCACGCCGCAGGAGTTTACGCGCCCCGCGGAGCTCACTTTCCCCGCCTCCTCCCCCGCCGGGCGGGCAGGGAGTTTGGCCCCGCTTCTTGCGGGAGGGGAGGGCGAAGGTGCGGGCACGGCGACGTGCCGGGCGGGGGAGGAGCGCGGGGAGGAGCCGCCGCCAGCAGCACCTACTTTCGCCGTAACGTGGGGGACCCGGCCCAGGGCCCCGGTTCTTCCCCGCGCCGCCCCGGGTCGGGACGCGACCCACCGGGCTGCGGATCCTCAGCCCGCTGGCCCCCTGTGCCCGCCGCTCTCGTGGAGTGCCGCGGCGCGGCTCCCACGCTGAGTCTAATCAGCGCATCCACGACGCCGGCGGTGATTTAGGGGTCATCCGCGAGCGGCACTTCAGGCTGATGAATGGCTCTTGGCCGCTGTCTGCCCTGATGAGGGTGTCTGCGTGCTCCTGATTGCAAACACTAATGAACTTACACAGCTCCGCTGCGCGTTCCCTCCCCCCAGCAGGGCACGAAGCATCCCTCTCCTCTGCTGCGTTTTGTTTTCCGCGGGGACCTATTCATTTTTATCAGGGAAGGGAAAGAATTTGGGGAGATAATCCGCAGCTCCCCGCAGCACCGCACCGCGCCTGGCCAAGCAGAGCCGGCGCCGCGGGCAGCCCGCCCGCCGAGGCTCTTTGGCGCTGCCGGCAGCCCGGGCGCGGCGCGGCGCGGCGCGGCCGCCCGGCAAGGCCGGAGGGTGCCGGCGGGGCTCACCGGCCCGGCAGCCCGCCCTTCGCACGGGCACCCGCAGCCCCCCCGCCCGGCCTTTCCGCCGCACCCCGGCAATTTTCGGAGTCGGGCGGGAGATGGGTGCGTAGTGACCTGATTACAGTTTAACATCTGCTTTTAAAGCTATTTCTCCATGGTGTACAAAGGCGCTTCTGCTTATTTTTCTCCCTGACTCCTCAGCAACCTCTCGGCTCGAAGCCGTAGCTGTAACTTTTCACACACTATCTACCTACCTCTCTAGGACCGCTCTCTTTTTATGCCTTTAACCTTCCCTTTTAAACTCAAAGGCGTTTCACACACGAGATGCGAAACACCCGGAGAAGTTAGACGGATGAGCAGCTTTGAACGTTTAGCGGGCTAGCCGCTGCAGTACTTTGATTTTCCTAACTTTATCCACCACATCTCTGATTCTGTAATGAAAGATGCACGACTGTGTTATCTTAAACGCTCCCAAGGAAAATCCCTGTATTCTTCTGTCCTGAAATAACTGGAAATACTTCCTAAACATGGAAATGTTACTGAAGACGTAACCAACGGGCATTGCGAGGAGTCTGTCTATGATCAGTCCAGCCGTTTTCTCTCGCATGCCCGTGTTTTAGCTCTGTGTTTTTCTTTGCATTTGTACTTTACTGAGCTCGACGCGAGAGACAAGGTGCCCGGGTATATAAACTGATTCGACAGTGCTGAGGTCAGCATGTGGGAATTACAGCAGGTACCACACACATAGAGCCAGCATCACACAGCACCGTTTATACAGCAAGTGCAATGGAAAACCACAAATGTTTCAAGCCTTTTGAAGTGTACATTCAACGTGTAATTCATAATATTGAGCACATAGACAGAAAGAAAATTATTTTGTAATGGCAATGACATGTCTTCAACGCCTGAAAAGTTTTAATAAAAGTAACTACTTTTAAATACAGGTTTGCAAAAGTGTTCTAAAGATACAACAACTAAACCAGTGGGATTGAAATGAATACTCTCCACTGACTTTGTGGGTGGCTCTGAAGTGGCGGCATTTCATTTCAAAAAGTAGGAGCCACAGAGACTTCTCTAGAGAGAGTTCTGTGCAGGTCAGTGGTGAGACAATACAGGTAGAACTGGAATCACCATGACCTTGTCTTTCAAACAAATTATCCTACAAAGGGTTTAGTCCTTATAAGAAAGCACTCGAAGTGTGAAAATACGAATTGCACAAAATTCATTGTTACAAAACGCCTATAGCTAGGCACACAGGAACAATCAACCCTGAACTTAAGCCAAATGCTGTAATTGTTGTTGCATATTATACAAAATAGCATTTCCACTAAACTAAAAGCAAATCTTGTAGATTCAGGGTTTTACTTACAAATTTTTTTCTTTTGGCTTATAGTGCTAACACAATATTTAAAGTTATGTTTTGCAAATGCAAATTTAAAGCACTACTGTTTTGCACTACTACTTCATCCATTTGCAATACCTTTGCTAAATCCAGTCATCTAGTATTAATTTGAACTTTTTATTGCCCTCAAATACACTGAGTTAAAATGCTGCTTTATTATAAATAGAAAAATAACATCATGCCTTCCTTGTACAAAGCTCACTAGAGAGACAGCAGAGGTCAACTACTTACTGATACACATCTGAAGTTCAGACCAAATTATTTTGGTACTCTTAACTTGGACATCACTGAAGTGGCATTACGAGGCTTAGCAAAATTTAATTAAATTTCAGTCTTCAGAGTTTAAGTTAATTTGAAAAGTGTGCAGGCACATTTGAGTTAAAGCTTTGTAGGACACTATCTTCTTAATGTCAACTATTAAATGTGACTAAACTCTCTAAAATCACACGCAGCCATTCCTTACTCTTTCATATTTTTTGGATTTCCAGTAAGCTCACTATTTCAGTACAGAAAGAACAAAAGGGTATGCGTTCCTCATCGATTTAAACATTTTTAAATTTTTTTTTTCCAGATGGGACTGTCAGTAAATCTTTTTGGACGGTAGGTGTTACTGAGAGGAAAGTGCAGGACTTCCTCTGAGACATGCCGGCTCCTGCACTAATCTACCAGTAACTCCGAAAGACGACACACATTCAAGACATTGTCACGTTCTTTGCCAACTTCCTAAACTGTTCTTAATGTGTCCTTCCGTACTTGAACGGTAACTCGAGCTTTGCCAAGCTCATCGGCACTTTCTGGTTCCAGGACTCCACGCTCTTTAGGATACCCGCATATCTGAAAAAAACAGATCTCAAGATCTCTGCATTGTCAACGGTCCTGGATCTACAGCTCATGGAGGAAGAAATTGTTTCTAGCCATTCATTTTCCTTCGGGGTAAGAGTCAAGATGCGCTTTAATGCAGCTAGGTAGGGATTGCCTCTACGTGACGGAAACAACCAGCAGCATTACCTTGTGTCAGGATACTTCATAATCACAACTCTAATTTAAAAAAAAAAAAAAAAAAAAAAAAAAAAAAAAAGGTCCTCCTTTTGACTCAGTCTTGCTGGTTGATCATCACATGGCAACAACTGTCCCCATTAGTTCGCACGGTCAGCTCCGCGGCTCCTGCTCCTGCAAAGCCCCGCGAAAGGATCGAGTTCGCAGCGGCTCGAGCGGCCGCTTTCGAGCTGTCGGCAGAGCCGCCTCTCTTCCCTCCCCGGCTGCCCAGGCGGGATGGCTGAGCCCGGACGGGATGGCCGATTCCACGCAGTCCCCGCGCCGCGCCGAGCGCGGACCGCGGCGGGGCCAGGTCACAAGGTGACGAACCGGCCGTGACCACGGCTCTGCCCTAAGCCCCGGAGAGAATCGCACCCCTCCTCTGTGGGAACGGGGGAGCTTTATGAAGAAGGGGCCGCCTGTGCCGCCGCGGCGTCAGGGGGATGCCCGAGTGCGCGGGGGCGCGGAGTGAGGGGCCGGAGCGGCTGCGGACCCGCCGAGCTGCGCTGGGCTCGCTCTCTCCGCGGCCAGCGCTGCGCTGGCTCGCCCGTCTCACCGCCAGCAGCACATCGAGAGGCACTTTTTCCCCGAGTATCGAGTTGCGGTAAAATTGTAAAACAAATATTCTAATCTGATCACTGACAAAGCCATAAAATTAAATAGCTGTCTGCAGAGGGAAATATGTCTTAATTACCTTAATTAAAGCAAGATAGGGCCTTACACACGTTCATTTTGAAGCCACTAAATGTACTGATTATCATACAAATCAACCTTTAAATGGGGGTCATGCTTTTCCACTACATTAGTTTGTGTTCCACTGCATAAAACAAAGCTATATGGGAAGCTGACCTCTGGTGAAAATGATGCACTTCAGCTGCACAAAACTGCTGACCCTCTTCATTGGGTCCTCAGGAAAGAACCTGAAGGAGTTTGCATACGATTTGGAATACAAAAATGCCTTTCATATTGTGTTAACACTGCATTAGGAACTACTGCCTGAGCTAAACTTATGGCCTTATCCGAAGCACATAATCATTTTAATCACCTTGTATTCCTAAGTAGGAGCCATCACAACGCGCCGTTATTGCCATCATGGTGTGAGTTAGTTCACAAGGCCATGAAAAATATAAGATTTGTGTTTGCTGGTATAACACTTTCCCAGCAACTATAGCTGGGGGTAACTATCCATATTTTCCTTTAACAGGAGGAATGCAGAATATTCGTAGCAATACAGAAGTCAATACACAGACCTTATATGAACATACAGGAGTTTGTGTAATTAAGTCATATTCAGAATTTATGATATTTACAAGAAGAAAGGGGCCTTGTTTTACCTAATCTTCATAGTCATAATTAGCATTTTTGTTTTCCTTTCTAGCCTTCTAGCTAAAAACCATATTTTAAAAAACCCAAGAAATTCCACCAGAAAATTTTTCAGATTTAGGAAATGTACAGAAAAGATGATTTAAAGAAAAGCACATTGCATGAGGAAAAAAGAAACCAAAAGTGCATTTCTGTTGTCTCGTTCTTTCCTTTTTTTCTTCTTCTGTGCCATATACTCCTTCTAGCAGAAGACATCACTAACAAATGCAGTCTGGGAAAAATACCTCTCTAACCAAAAGCTCTAATAGCAATCTGCTATTTTATTGTGATAATTTGGGTGTTAATTGCTCTGATGTGCCAAAACAGAGACTTTATTAAAATACTACTAGTTTTAAAAAAATCTTAGCCTGTTAGTAGTAAAATATGTTGTATTCAAGATGACTGCTTTCATTCCTGGAAGACAAAAGTTCAGGCAGTGGAGTGGTAACAATCTGTGTTTGTTCCTGTCTGCTCAGGAGAACTGTTTCTAATTGATCTGGCATGGAATTTAGTTGGAAATGTGTATGTTGCAACCTAAGCACAGTCCCTGTATGCTTTGTAAAGTGATCACCATATGGGCCTTATTTGAAACATTTGAAGGTTTTAGCTATTAACCTTGTTTAAATTGTGCTGTAAATTCAACTCTCTGAGCTGAAAAATATATGTAACTGTGTGTATATATATCAATATATACATCTATATGTGTCTATATGAATACAGACGTACATACAGACACATATATGCATAAGCACACATCTACATCTACAGCCATACATACCCACTGACCATTTTAGGTATCATGAACATGTGTCAGCTATATGCATATTATTTATTATTAATAAAATTACTAGTTACATATTTAGAAAATCTGTTGAGTGTAAATATTTTTCTGAAATGGATGTGGCTAATGTTACGGAGTCATTTTCTGTAGATGCTGTTTTAATATTTGGGAGCATTTTTGCATTCATTTTTTTTTAGGGAAAAAAAAAAAAAGCTCAGATCCATTTCCACACATCAGAATATTTTTTCAACCACCATTCTGATATCACAGGGATTTAATTAAGAAAGCCCAGATAAACTAAGTTCTTTCACAGAAAACTCTTAGGAGACAATGGTTAACTGCGATTCTTTCAATCATAGGGCCAATCACAATATTTTAACCCTCAAAAATCTTAACAGTGATTTCTTCTTCTGAATGTAAAATGAATGGCTAGGCTTTGTTACAGGTAATAGTGCTAAGTTATGAATGCTGATGGCCTCCTTGTACAGCCATAAATTACATTGAAAAAGATACAGTTTCTTTAATTAAAAAAGCTGAACTGAACTAATCCCTCCAGCTGAAAAAAGAAAAGTTTTAAGCAATCTCTTTCTGCTCTGGGAGAGAAAAGCAGACAATACCATAACAGATCAGAAACATAAGCTATAGTGTGCAGCCAGGAGCACAGCAGGGAACTGAATACTGCTCCGACTGTGTCATTTTTTAATCCCCCATCCCAGTTTTCCCCGTCTGACCTCATGCTGAGATGAAGTTATCACAGAAGACAGCTTTACTCTTACCAATGAATCCAACCCTGGATCTGTATTATCCTCAGCAGATCAAAACACCGCTTTCATCAAATAGCATTATCTGCATAAAAGGCATGCAATTGCCTGATAATTTCACCCAAACTATGCTATTCATTTAAAGGACAAGAAGAGAAATGTAATTCATTCCTTTTTTCCCCCTGGAAAAGCTAACTTATACTTCACTCATGGGAACTTTCCTTTTTTTAACATGAGATCCCAAGAAGAGGTCCATTAAAAGTTTCCCTCTGGTTTACAATTAATTGTTAGAGTACCCCTGTGCTGTGTGAGTGACACAAGTGTAGTTATGCAGAAAACTGGCAGGGAGAATTCACAAAGCTTGCTGTAGCCATGATACTGATTCCATTAGCCATGGTCCTGCTAACCCTAATAATCAAATCATATATGGCATAATTGCAGCAGCCTACAAATAAATAGTAGCTGAAGGTGTTTACAGTACTATCCCACAAATGGAAATTTGAAGTCTAATAATTTTGCCCTACATCAGAAAGGCTGCACCACAAGATCCTGAAATATCTTCACTAATGTATGTGTTGTTTATAAGAAACATGTACATATATTAAAAACTCATGCTGGTGCCTGGTCTTCCAGAAAGAAAAGCACACAATACTATGGCTCACTGATTTTATTGATATACAAGAAACATTAAAGTCATGATGGAGGTGGGGCAGATCGCTCCAAGTGAGTGCTGTTACAACATCTATTGTATTCGGACTATTACGTGTACTCTGCTTGTTAAACTATTGGTATTCACCTCCTTGTAAAGGGATCATGCCTATGTATTCCACAATACAAACCCCCTGAAACCTAAAAATAATACGTTCTTTTTAAATTTTGTTTTTGTTTTCTAATACTTGTTTGAAAGAGTAAAGATACTTTTGTGTTGGAGCCTTGCATCTTCTAGGTTGTTGGGAAGAGGTTTTCTTGTTTCTTGAATAGCAGTGTTTATGTTCAGCACCAGAAATAAGCACTGATTTGTATCTGACAGAGGGAATTCTCCCTTTCTTTTGCTAAGAGTACAAAAGCCTTGGAATGTCATGTGACTGCAAATGCTAAACTGAGCACTTGTTGTGGTCTAAATATTGCCTGCTCCATACAATGACAGTTACTTTTCTTTGGGACCACTGGACAGGTACTGTCCTCTATTCAGAGGATAATTTTTTTTTTTCCCCAGCATGTCTTTGATACTTTTTAAAACAGGAGTTCTTTGAAGTGGCTCAGAGGTTTGGAATCACAGGAGTTGCCTCAGAAGAGCTGGATTATTGAGCCTTACATAGGCACATCACACATTTACCATGGGGCTACAACCTCTCTGTGTACACACAGACCCTATGGAACTTTATACTATAAAAAAATACCAGTTAAGTTCACAACTTTCTGGATCTTTTCAGCTTCAAGATAGAACCCTTTTTCCCCCTTGATTTCACAAAAGTTTTGGATGTTTCAGTACTTCTTTATAAAATTAAAAAAATATAAACGTATATATTCACTTTCCCTGCCAAGTGTTATCTTACTGTTTAATGCAAACACTTTCCTATCATAACTTATGGAGGATTCTGATGCAGGAGCTCTGTGTCTGAAAGCTTGTGTCCTTTTTCCAACTGTGTCAGCTAATCAGGGAAAAATAACTGCAGTTTTCTTGTTTTACATAACCACTTCTCATTTATTTTCAGAACATTTTACTTATGGCAATATAAATGGTGTATTATTATTAAGGATTAATGTATGCAAGTACACTTTGGGTTGGATTTGTGTTCATCAGCATTATTTCCTATTTGGACCTTTTTTGTAGGTTTTATTATGTGTTTCCATGGCAATGGAATGTAACTTCTTACTGAAATATATATATATATAATTATTTTTTGTGGTTGAAATGGCTTGTACCCCTAGGCATTCAAACCAAGATTCTTGTGGGAAAGAAAAGAGCATGGACTGAAAATGCTGATTTCCTGTATTGATATGGTATTGTGCTACATATGTTGGTACAATCACCTGTAGTGCCCCACAGGCTGTTAGCAACTGTGCAGTCTTCTTTCTGTTTGTGAAAAGCAGGGCAATCTGATGATAGTGGAACTTAGGAAAAGGAGCAGTGCTAGTCAGAAAGCAAGATGTGAGCTGCCCTTCCTCCAGGCTCCATGGCTCCTTCTTACCTACAGTTTTGGGGAACAAGGGCACAGATAAAGGGTAAGCCAGCTCTGGAACCACCCCCCTGTCCAGGCACCATGTATGAAGATGGAACAGTATGATAACTCCTAGTTTACTAGGTAGAGATTTTGTTTTAATCTTTCCCTCTGTTGCCAGACCATGGCAGCTATAAACCAAGAGTTCTGTTAATATGCACATTAACTGCATCACAACCTATCAGCCTTACTTCTTTAAAAGTTACAAGAAATACAATGCAGAAGGCAAATCCTCTCAAGAGAGATTTCCATTTAGAAAACAAGGAAGTGACACAGAAAACATTGATAAATACAGACAGCAATCAAAAGCTTTGACACAGATGCTAATATTGATGCCCTTGTGCCAACTTTGCTAGAACAGAACTCAATTTTTAAAAATTCACGCTATATCAGGATGTACAGGTTATCCTCATTAAGGATTTCCTAATCCTTTTTGTTCAAATGTGTATATTTTTATGGTTTGAGAGAAGTTCACAACACATTAAAAATACAGTTTTGTTTTGCTTGTTTTAAAAACTGAAATAAATGGAATTGAATATATAGAGTTCTCGAAACACTAGAAACTAAACATGGAAACTCCAAATGTCTTCTGTGATAATTACACACAAACACACACAAAAATTGTCTGCAATATAATTCTGATCTCAAACAGCAGTTCAGAACAGAATTGACTTCAGCCACGTAAAGTGATGTAAACTTGGATTCCATGATATTCATCTCAGATCCAGAACATGACTTCCATACACATAAACATCACAGTTTGAGTGTACTCTTTTACATATTTCACCTCAGCATTAGAGAGCCATCAACAGTTGATACAGTTTTGAGACTGATAGAAATTTGGACTTCTGTAGTCCCTTTCATCATATGCTTTCAACCTTCAGACAACTGTGGTTTTTTTCAGTTGTCTATTAAACACAACCTATATTAGTTGAGGTGATGCTTAAACACCCAGAACTTCTGGATGTATGAGTTCTTTCTGTTCCCTTTTTTACAGAATTTAAATGAAAATGAAATGAAAAGTGAAGTAGAATGGAGGATGACAACAGAAAACACACTTTTGCCTTCTCTAGCTTTGTATTTTCGGCTCTCAGCTCCTACCATAGCAGTGCAACATTGGTGCTGCTGATTTCATGGCAGTGTAATTGCACAACGCATGTCTGATTCTATATTACTTCTCCTGAATTATATTGGATCAAGAGCACATCCACAATACTGCATTCATCAAAGCTTTCAATAGAAGATGAAATGGCAGGATCTTTTAAAAGCCAAAATTGTCATCAGACCACTGAACACCTACGACATGTTGATGATATCACAGCAAGTCCCTGAAATTGGACAAAAGGGTTGAATCTTAGAAAACCTAAATACCATTTCAGCACTAATGCCAGTTCTAACATTTCCCAACTCAGAGAAGCTGTATCACCGTTCTGTGAACAGGATTTACAACAAGGCAAAATGGAAAAGGAAATAGTTCTAAGTATCTTCATTTTACAACGTAAATCTTCTTGGAAGCTTTCTAAAGCACACAGCTATAGTTTCTTAAATATTCAGTACTTTTAGAAAACTAGTGAAATCCTTTGCATATGCACATTATAAAAATACAGTTTTTCTGTTCTTACAGCAGTCATAAAGAAATGGAAAATGATAAAGAAGCAGCAGAAGAAATCTATAGCTCATATGCTGGCAACACTGGAGCTCTGCATTTATATTTTTCCATTATAAAATAAATAGTTCTCAAAATAACCTCAGAACAATAAACTTGTAGTGTCTGTCAGAAAGAATTGTATCATGAAAATTAATAAAAAATAGATAAAAACACCTATTGATTCAGGTTTTATGCAGCTTATGACTTTCTCAAGTATTGCTACAAAGGCTGTATTTGTACAGCCGGCCACTTTGGCCATTTTGGGTACTGTGGCAATAGCACTTTTCTTCCTCTGGCAGCCTCTTCTCTAGTACCAAACTTAAACTACTTATTTTCATTTTAAGGATCCTCCAATTGCCCTTTTCCATCCTGCCAGTCACCGCTTTCTTCCTGTCAAGAGCTCAACACCCATGTCAACCTGGCATATGATACCAGTAGCTGTTGCCAACTCCTAAAATTTGAAATGCATCTCTCTGCTTTTTTTTTCTTTTTTTTTTCCCCCAGTGATTCCTCTCATAGTTGGGAGAAATTGTTCTTAGAGATTTTCTTTCCCAGGGCAAGTTCAAAAAGCTTGGACAGTATTTGAGATTATTCTGACCAGTACTCCTTGTGCTGCTGTGCTGCCATTAGCTGCACTGCCTTGTTGCTTTTGTTTAATGTTTAGATAGTAAAGTTCCCTGGAAGCAGGAAAAGTCTTTTTCCATTTATGCTACATCTAATGCAGCGTGTCTGAGAGCTCTCACAGCCTGAGTGCTCATGGAAGCCATGGCAATACAAATATGTAGCAACACTGCCAATAATCAAATTCACACACCACTTCCTTCGGTAATTTGATAATAGGTTCCATGTCTCTACTGATAATATTCCTAATTTTTCTCTTTTCTATATGTGTAAGGACTACTTTGGCTTCAGGAAGTGCGTCTGGGATGTGTTAATCCTCATGTAAATTCCAAGCTATTTTGACACATATATTTAGTACACCCTAAAATAAGATGTGATATGCAAAGAGCAATGAAATTTCTATATCCATCAATAATCAACCAATGACATTAATAAGCAAGGCTGCCCATGTAACTCTGATTATGTATCCTGCTTTTAGATATAACAACACTCTAATGATCAAATACTTAGCTTTTGTAGAGGCCAGTCTTATTTAGAGGAGAGGTAGTTAATCACTATTTCGTTTTATCCCCTACAATCAACAGATTTTGCCAGATCTCCCTAATTACATGGCACCAGAATTATGCACTGAAAAAAAAGGGAGTTGGACTTTTATGATCCTTGTGGGTCCCTTCCAGCTCAGGGTGTTCTATAATTCTACAGAAACATCATCAGTTCTGTCACAGGCAGCTCTGTGCTACTGTGGACATGATGTTTTAGTATTTTACATAGAAAAGAAACCTACTGGGGCCCAGAATTCAAACTCTAGAATTGTTTGAATAGCATAGAAATTTTGTGTGCCTATTTTGAAACCCGCAAGTAGGCTTGAGACAGAAAGCAGTGTGCTGCATGGCATTGGCAATGATTCTAAAAAATACCTAGCCCAGCAGAGCCAATTGCGAACACTGGGCTTGAGCTACTCACCCCTAACCACATAAAAACCTTTAGCAGATGCAAACTGATTGCTGTGTTCTTCAGGTGATATGTTATGTTCCCCAACCAGGAAATCACCTTTTGCCTTGCAATCCATCACAAACATACAGTAATACTTTCCAACTTAAGGAGAAAAGATTCTAAGGAAAATCCATTTGGTATAAACTGATGGTTCATTTTTATAGCAGGGCAACTCTGTGCATGAGGCAATTGTTTAATTAAATCATGTAACACCACCACAGAAATAATTCTTTACAGGCAGGCACCCACAGTTTGCTCTATCTTACTTGTAGAATAAAATTTTGCAAATTTTAATATTAATTTATTTTATTCTTATAACTTATGAGCAAAAAAACAACAAAAAAAATTATTTGATGGATAAATATTAGCTCTCACAATAAGTACTAAGAAATTTTAGCCTTTGGTCAACAAATCTTTATCAACTAAGAAATTTATATGATGGTAGTCTAATGAAAAGAAACATCTTTATATTCTCTTTCTATTCAGTTTCAGCTGTCAGTTTCTTTTAAATGCTTAGCTTTGAAATATGTTACAATAAAATAAATATCCAATTTCAGTTTGAAACGCCATTTTTAGAGGGAAAAGATCTGAAAGTAAAATGCTAACCAAAGTTAAACAATCAAATTGTAAGGAATGCTTTTCATTTTTGACTTAGGGAAAAAAAAAAAGTTTGCATTAGCAAACTGATTCATACGCTTTCCCTGGTAACTTTAAACCTCTTCATTATTCTGTTTCAGTTCTACTTGAAACAGTCCTCTTCTCTCTTTATTTTTTCTGTTTGGACATCAGACTAAATCAGTGATCACTCAGTCAGCTTCCCTGAGGACATTCACTAGGTCTCCCCATGTACATCCCCTCCAGTTCACACATGTCAGACACAAATCCACCTTACTTAAGCCCTGGACTTTTTCCCACAGCTTTGTCCACCTCAAATTCCTCTTAATGCTCTCTCATACTTGCAACACTTTCACTCCAGTTTTACACTTTAATTGACCACAGGAGATGTGTGGGCATCGGCTCACTAAAATATGGCTGTGCTGGGACCGGCAGAGAGACTGCAGTTGAAAAAGAAACCTCTTTTTATTTAAATTCCATTGCTCATCAGCAAGTGTCCTTTCAGAAACTAGACAGAATGGCTGAGACGAAATTTTTTTCAATTTTTAAATAAGAACTACTTAGTTCAGACAGTATCTTCAGAAACCTCACCTTCCAAGGAAGACATTTCCTTCCCAGCAGGGGACATTATCTAGTCCTTAGCTACCCTGTACCTCTGCACTGCTGCTGCTTGTCAGCTGGTAAGGTTTGCATTAAAAGAGGTTTCTACAATGTACCAGTATCAGTGAACTGATTCAACTTAACCTTGGCTCTTTGAGTAGCCCTTGTGGCATCATTCTAACCCATTTAATTCAAACTAACAAGAAAATGAGTGGAAGATTTTCTCATACCATTTTAGCCTTCACTTAACTACACAGAAGTGACTTAAAATCTTTCTCTTCTGCATTGTTTCTGAATTTTGCAAAATGGGAAGAGGTGGCCTAGCAGAAAGTAGGTTTATTTTTTAATGTAATTCTCAAAAAAAGGAAAATAAACATTTTAGGAAAACAGTGAAATTTTTGAAACTTTGCATTAAAAAAACAGTTGGTTTTCAAACTTTTTTAGGGAATTTTCTCATTCAGCTATGCCAAACATTTAGTACTGAGCTGATAGATTTGAGATTGCTTAGTCTGGTGTATCTTACACTTTTTCTAAAAGATGCTTTGTAACTTAGCTGACCAAAGGATAAAATAAGTTACTCTTTTGAATATTTTATGTATAATCACCCACCATTTTGACACAAACTTTCAGTAGAATATGTGTATATTCAGATACAATACTCCTAGATATGTTTCTACAAGCGGTGGAAAATAAAAAATAGAATAATATGTATTCTGTATAATTTTGAAAATATCTAGAGGAAGACCTGAATGAACAAGAGGAAAAGTATTAGCAGTGCTTACAATCCTGAAAACAATGTATCTAACCACATGTTCAAAATGCTATATCCTTCCCTCTGCTCGTGCTTTTTATTCTCCTGATCCTCCTTCTTTCCTAGCTTTGTTTGCCCAGATTGTTGCTTCACCCTGTGCTTGTCAAAGAAGAGAAATGGAAGTTTTATTATGGGGCTTTCTTTGATTAGCTGTGCTGACTTGTGAGTCTGAGCACAATCATTGATGAAATTAGAGGAAATATTCCTTGTCATAACCAACAGCTTGGCTGATTTTCACACTATATTGAACACTGCTTAAATTTGGCCTCCCACCACTTATGTCTGAATTTCCACATTATATTTGGTATAGCTATAGTAAAACAAATAGATACCAGAATAACAAGCTGAATCTTAATATTTAATATTTATTACAAAAAACCCACTAAAAGAAAAAAAAAACCCAAACAAAAAACTCCACAAAAACAAAACAAAACACCCCAAAAACCCAAAAGAAACCCTTCCTAAACAGGAAAGAATTAATCTAGAATAAATAAACCAATTTGGCTTAAGAGAAAACTAATATAAGTTAGTTGAATATTTCAAACACTTAGGTTAGAATAAAATAGCATGGCTTTACTAATCTCACTTTGTACTGCTTACTAGTTACTTGTGCTAGCAGCAGGTTTAAAAAATACTTAATAAACATCTATCAAAAATTATGATGAGGAAAGAACCAGTTTTTATATTTGCATTGCCATGGCTCCATTACATTTTTCTACTTTTCCTACTTTAAAACATTTTTCCTAAGTTTATGGGAAGGAATTAGTCACCTTTCTTTGTTGCCATTGTAAAGAAATGTCAGTTACAACTGCATGCCTTTCCATCAATGCATTAATAACTCATGTTTGTGTATTTTTACAGTATATATTACCATTTTATAATGAAATGTTAAATATTTTACTGGTATTTGTATTTTACTGTGATTTGTATTGAGTACTGAGCACTTATAGGGTTTCTATTCACTAGAATATTTTATTTAAATGAATTTTTAAAATTACCCACTGCTTAAAACCAGTATTGCTATTTTGTATACTTATTGTCTTCCTTCCATTACTGTGACCAACAATTAGTCTGTTATAATGTAATATCATGGATAGTGTAGGACTTTAATCCACCTTTTATTTTGTAAATTAAGAACAGGTTCCAGACCTCTTTTTGCTGGAAAGCATCTCTATTCTAACTGTATCACCCTTACAGAATGACCACTTTGATAGTAAATTCTCAACAACAGTTTTATTGCATTTATTCTCCAGTGCACTCTGCTTCATCTGTTTTTACCTGGAATTCTACCTGCTGCCCAATATTACAACTGAAAAAGAAAAAAAATTAGAAATGATACACACAAGAAAGTCTTACTGAATCTCCTCTCTTGACACGTGTGAATTTTTAAAATCTGAAATCAGCTACTAACTGAAATGACACTGTTGTACTTCACACTACACAGAACATGGGATGCTTCCTTCCACGCCCATAGCTAAAATATGGAGTGTGCTCCCTGCCTCCTCTTACTGCCGACACACAGCTACGATCACCCACCGGGCAGCCTTTCAGCACTTAGAAGGTTAAAAGGCTAGAAGTCATGCAAACGTATGTTGCAAATGCCATGTTTTGCTATTAATAAAACTCAAGATCTACTTACAGTTTTCCCCCTCTAATTATTCAATGTACTTATCATCATATATGATTTTTGTTTATTGCTTGAATTTCTCACAACTCGGGTAATGAAAATTAATAAAGCATTGCCCTTGCACATTCTTTAGCATTCTCTAGCAAACATTAGGATCTTATCAATAAAATATGTGATTAAGAGCAAGAGTTTTTAGTGGTCCAAAAAAGCCAATGACAATATTTTTGTTAATTTTTCCTTACACTTGCCTTTTGTGTGAAATTCTCTTCTAATAATACTATCAACATTTGGCCTAATATAGATTTATTTTTCAAACTCTGCATAAATCAATTCTAACATTAAAAATGATCAAATTTATTCTAAGAATTTTGTCAGACAATATGTGATTACATTTTGTACAAATGTGCCGTTTCTGCTCACTGTCACCATCCTCTGCCCACACTGACATTTCCCACAGAGAAGACCAATTAATGTCCACTGTCATTTCAGTTATTGTATTGTATGACTACTTAATCATGTTCCAGCCCAGAGATTCTCTATAATTTTTTCTCACCCTCCCCTTCCACAGTGGTTAACTCTGATGAAATTCTTGTTTGGTATTGAAAAGAGGACTTAAGAAATATTCTCACTTTCAGCATAGGATCTTACACAACACTCATTACTACATTGTCTAATCCAGCTCTGGCACAAAGTGCTGCCAGGTTTTAATTTTACTTTATTTTAAAAGACTGTACATTTTGTTTACCAAATCAAATCACCAATCCATCGAAATATTATTCTCCAAGGCAAAAGTCTGTGTAAGAGTATAGATGTGGTTTTGAAGATGTGCTCATATTTCACAGGACAAGAAGAGGGAATACTTTGAAAACAGATGGCCCCAAAATCAAGAGATACTGTTCATTTACATCTGTGATTTAAAGTGAAATCCTATCATCTGACTTCAAAAACCAAAAGACTTTGTAGTTACCAAGGTGGATGTTTGGGTAATTGTGGTGCAGGTTATAGAGATTGCAGAGATTTACAGCAAAGCACAGATACATGACGTGCAGTCGTAGTGGTGTGAAAAAAATGCATTGGCTTTCTGTTGTTAAGACTGATATCAAGCCCTTCTTTTGACTCTAATTGTAAAACATCTTCCAGAGAAGTTCCTCAGACAATATATTTTAACAATTCAATCTGAAGCTATAAAGACATGGTTTTTGAAACACCCATATTGAGATAAAATCCTTAATTTTTTTCTTTTCCCCTGGGCAACTGGTCCTGTATTACTGCTGTTATTTTGATCACGTGCTGACTACAAGATAAAAAGTATTACTGTTGGTTCCAGATTAACTAACTTGGAACAGATTCCCAACTGTTAAATGCTGACATGCAATGCAATCTGTGTTAAAAACCTACTTTATAGACGTAATAATAAAGATTGATAATAGAAATAATAATGTAAGAAAAATTTGTCTAGTAAGAAAAACTTTAGATCATATCTCAGAAACAAATTATTCATGGATCATGTCCACTTTTTGAAAGATCCAGTTTTGTAATTTCTGAGTTCTGAAATAATATTTTGTTTATATTTTCCCAATTGTTTGTATCTTGATTTGAAAGTGTCCTGGTCACAGATATTGAGGAACAAACTCCTCAGTCAGGAAATCCCTCAGAAGCAACAGGAAAAAAGATGGTACTTTTGTGGGATCATTGTACCTGAAAAGAACCTGAAAGGATTGGTATCCTATTATGGCAGACCCTGAGGAATTCTCTGCATATCCTGACTTCCAAAAGTTCATTTTTATTATCACAAAAATAGCTTCATAGTGAAGCCGGAATTTTTTGTACTTAACTTCCACCCGAGGAATGGAAAGAAATGGGCACTATGTCCCAGCCCTGTTAGCCATTTTAGAAGGGATGAGCTGCTTTCTGTGATTGCTGCCTCTGTAAAAGCTACAGAAGTTGTTCACACAACTAGATTAAAGCAGATGAATAATGAGTAGACATATGTAAAATAGGACATGAAGTTAGAGACAGCCACCCAAAATAACTGGCCCGACACAATACAGAAAATCTGAGAGGCAGAGCCAAAATCTGGCATCACTGCTCCCTACCAAGCACATTGGAACTGCACATGCTACTACTCAAAAGACAAAATCAAAATACCTTAAGGCAAGTGATGACTGCCATTGTGATGGAATTATCAAATCAAAGGTGGTCATAGTTTCTTATCACCTTAAACTGCAATTAGAGCTCATTAATATATTTCATGTATATTTTGGGAGTTATTCTTTGGGGTTTTTTATAATCTACAACCTTAAAAAATAACACATCAGTATAAAGCTGTTCTGGAAGTTGCAAGTGACTTTAAATACTTGACTAACAAATTAACAAAAAAATAATATAAATAACTCTATATAAACTCTTGGATTTTTTCCTTTCTTACCCCTTGCTTATTCTTTTTTTTTCATTATCCAAGTATAATATGTAAAATAAATTGATCAATAATGTGGCTCCCTGCAGAAGAATACATATATGAACAAATACATTTTTGTGATACTACTGCACTAAACTTTCAAGTCCATGGGAATGCACAAAAAGGGATTTAGTCCATTTCCCAAAGGTTTAGCAGGTAATGTGCTGCAGTGAGGTTTCCTATTATGCCCATTTAATTGTTTGTGTGAACACCCTGTAAGACCTTTTCTGTAGGTCTGAAGTATTATGAACAAGCCAAACTAAACTACATTTGCCAAATGAAGATACATTTGTCAAAAGGACCCCCCCTACATTTTGCAATTCACTATCCTTTCTTTACACTTGTTTGTATAGGCATTAATTCACAGATTCAATAATTTGTGATGATTAATTTCTCCCAATATACAAAAAAAAGGTCTTGGAATATAGGTCAAACCAAGGAGTCTCCCTATTTAGGAGGGCACACCTCCCCCACCCCTCCAAACCCCATGACGATATTATCGCTTTATTTCCTATAGTGGGCTTTTCTTTATGTTTTATTTAAAATGTTAATGGAGTGTATCTGCAATTCAGATAATTTATCCTTAAATCACTGTTCTCCAGAATAATGCACCGTGAGCACTGTAATACACAGGCAAGTCCTCTTAAAGAACATGCATCAATTCTCTTCCCTTATGAAGCACACTGCAAATGCCCTCTAACAGGGCACAGCAGCATTACATAAATCATCTTATATGAAAAATTAACATGACATCAAATATTTATAAATATTAATGTGTATGTTAATATAACCAAAGCTGTAACAAACAATCATAACCTTGCCAAGTTTCTTAGGACAGGCGCCGCTGATAATGATATCCATTATCTCTGGGGGAACGCACAATTATGAAAGTATACATGGGATGCTATATTGTTATCTGCTTTTAAGTTCATCCATTAAACACTCCACCTCACACTGGATGTTAACCCTCCTCTTAGCTCTTTGTCAGGTACTATTATTCTGTGTATCTACACATCCATGTGAATGAAAGATGAACAACTCTTAAACGTATACAATTTCCCTAGTTCATCAACACATGCATCTAATTTCATAGCACACATTCCTTTGCTCTATGGCAATTACACCTTCTAATGTATGATATGCACCTAGCTACCCATCTGTCTATCCATTTATCCCTCTGTCCTGCACATAGCATAGCTTTCACAGGAATTTGCAAACTCATTTCTTTCATATTTTACCATCCTGCATTTATGCTATTATGACTAAAGCTGGTATTTCCAGTGGAAATTTTAATTTTTCGGGCTTAAAAATCATTCCATGAAAATTAGATTCACACCTAAACATAAAATACAGTAGAATACATTTCATCGTAATCACATTTGATCAGTTGCTAGGAATTTCAAGCTTAGATTAGCAATGTTTTAAAAATCTGGAAACATTAGGGTTTAAGTGATTCACCCAGGAGACCCAGCAGCTCCTAAGGGAGGAAGTGAAAGGTGCTTGCTTTTTAAGAACTACCTGGGTTTGGATCAGTCACTTAAGGTATGTTCTCAGTTTCAAATTGGTCACTTTGAAGCAAAAAAAAAAGCATTAAAAAAAAACCAAGAAAGACTTTTTTCTTTTGGGAGAGGAAGCAAAAAAACCCCAACAAAACAACAACAACAACAAAAAAAAAACCAACCAAAACCCTCCAAAAAACCACAAACAAAAAACAAACCAAAAAACCCCCCAAAACCACTCCCAAACCTCAAAATAACAACAAAAACCACCCCCCAAAAAAAAAACCCCAAAAAACCAACCAACTAAAAAACCCATAGGTTTTAATGAAAACATGGCCTAAGGAATTTTGCTATTTAAAATAAGAATATAGACTGTTTTAATGATTATTTTCAATTCCCTTTTTTATTGGACTGCCCACTGTAAAATAGAGAAACCAATCCTTTCTATTACATTTGAAACCAGGCAAAACAAAAAAAAAAAACTGAGCATGAATTTAGAAAAAAAAAATTACCAAGGACAACCTTTTTCTTCAGGGAATTTGTACCTTTAAATTTGTTTACCAGTTCCTAAATGACAGAGTAGTGATAATCCTAAATTAATCCTGGGAGATTTAGGTAAGAGCTTCTCTCTCTCTCCTTTCCCACTTCTCCCATTTGTTTACTTGTTTTTTAAGGGAATGGAGATGTAGTATAAATTCAGGATTTAAAGATTTTGATTCAGTTATAGATGCCTGGAAAATTTAGGTTTTTTCCCCCTGAATTTTAGGGATAAATGGGATTGCTACCAGTTTTAGCAATGTAAAAGCTCATTTGCTTTTTGTTTGCAGGAATACTTCACAATTCATGCCATTTGAAGTTTTTATTAACTATTAAAGTTTAAGGTATAATTATGCAAAAATAAACAAACTTTATTATTATAAGATCATTATTCATAGAACTTATGTTTTTAAGATTGCAGATAAGAAAAATAATCCCATGTACATCTCAGACTAATTGCATTATAGTGCTCAACATCCTTTCAGCACATTTTAAATAAAAGTATCTTTTAAATAAAAAAGAAGGCTAAAAAAATCAGTCAGTATTCTAGGTATTGAATGTAAATCATGACTTAAATCAAAGCATACAACAGCATAGGCACCAAAAGCATCTTCTTGTTTTCATCTTTGTCTCCTGCTAACATTTGAATCTGGCAGATGTATTTGCCTTTCTGATATTACTATTTTTTTGTTATAACCATGCAGTCATATATTTATAATTCTTTGTAAAATGAGTGTTATTAGTGTACCTGTAAGTTAGATACAAGAGATTCAGATTTCAGAGCCCATATTATCTCTAAGGATCAGAAAACAACATTCACGGAGTGTGAAATACCCCTTTTCTCACACAAGGATGCTGATCGTCATCATGAACAGAACATTTTTGCATATACAGTTTTAAGTCTCTACTTATAAAAAGTTGATAGCTGTCAAATACAAATATCACTTGATGCAGTTTAGAAACCAGCACTGTAGTTTCCCCATCACATAAAATCATCAGCACAGTTTTTCTTAAAAATTACTTCTATAGTTCCCACCTTTTCATTCAGAATACTGAAAATGGAGAGTCAAAACTATTTGGTGATCCACATACAGTAACATCCAATTCCCACAGTAAAACAAGAGAACTTGGGCTTGGTAGGTCCCACATGTTCCTTAGTTTTGTGAAAAGCTAACATCTAGTCGAAATTATTTGCTCTGTATCATAACAAAACCAAAAATTACATTATATCCTTCCTTTTAATGCCAGAGTCCTACATAATAATTTCCAAATGAAGAAATATCATATGCCTGTACTCTAGATACATGTTCATTAATGCAGAAATTTTACATAAAGAAATCCTACTTTTACATAATACATACTTTTACATAATATACACCTCCTATGTTCTTGTATTAATATTAACTATGTGGAAATATAAATGCTTTATCTAACTTACTGATAAGATTCAAACTTAATTAAATAGATGGATTGGGAAAAGTATCAATTTAAAGAACAGAGATTAACTAAAAATTGCAAATTTACTTTTAAAAAAAGTTTTGATTTTTCCTACTGAAGCAGTGATGATTTTTAAATTTCTTATTAATTTCCTTCTGAACAAAGCTGTGATATTTTAAAATATCACCTGTATACAGTTTGTACATTTTTAAAAAATAAAAGCTAGAAAAGTGATAGCTAAAGATACACATATTTTCTGATCTGTCTGCAATCTCTTTTCATTGCAGTACTGGAAAGACTGAAGTGATTTTTCATACAAATGTGCATCTTAAAAAAAACCCTGAAAGTTCCTTCTGAATGAAGAAGACTTCTATTAGTCTTTAAAGAGCCTTCAGAAATTGCCACTGATCCTTTGGGCTTAAAAAAGAGAATAATTCTAGAATACATATCCTTTTCTAATGTGGACACTGTGGTACCTGCAGGACTAATTTAGGTATGACAAGAAAACAGGTTATTCGAGGCATGAGGAGAAATATGGATTTCACTTGAATGAGTGGAGAAACAGCTGGTCTTGTGCCAGAATAGATTGTATTCAAAAATCAGCTAAAACTGGGCTCAGAAGTGAATAAAGGATCTAAGGCTGATGAAAATGAAGCGTGTTACCAAGGTGACATACTTCAGCTTGGTGGCACAGCTGTACCATTATTGAAATATCCTAATTCAAACAAACTATGGTGTGCTGTTGCCCAAAAGACAACCAGCTTTTTCCACCTGACAGACACTAAGTTGATGTAAATGCTAACAGAAACAACACAATGGGCAGAAAAGGATGTGTGTTTTGCACAATAAGAAATTAGGATAGGGATGAGAAAAGAAAAAGAAACATAGTAACATTTTTGATGCCTTCCTCCTATTACAAGCTAGCTAATATTGTACTTATCTATAATTACATTCCTAATTGTAAAACAATACTTCTGAAGTTCTTAGTGCCAAGGAACCAGCTTCAAGAGGGAGAGTGTTTTCAGGGAGGCATGAAGACCTTCGTCATAGGTACTACCCAAAGAAAGGAAGATCAGCAGTTTAGCAACTGTAAGAGAGAAGATTTATTCCAGAAGAGCTGGGAGGCTGGACACAGGCAGCGGGAGACTTCAGAGCCAAGGGTTGTACTCCAGCTCATTAATGTACATGATACCAATCTCTACTCTCTTGCTTATAATAGTGTTTTAAATTTTATCTGTTGCATTCCATTAACACAAGAATTTTGTTAAACATAAACTTATGGTTAAGTAGAGGTTCTAGGTTTGTGTACTCAAGGAAATAACAATCAGATAAATGAAATGAGATAGAATTCCCGTATGCTTTTTCCTTGACTGTTTCCAGTTTCCCTCTTTTTTTGGTCAATATTTCAGGTCTCAGACTTACTAAGGTAACATCTAATATCATTCAGAACATGACAATGGTCAGGGTAAGCATACATGACAAGTAATTTTGTGAATGAGGATCTTTCTCAAGGCATACAGAATGAATCTTTTCAGTCACTTTCCTGCCTAGATGCGATCAAATGATTTGCTGATCCTTTTTTTGTTGGTCATAGAAGGCAGCAGATAGTAGAAACAGTGCAGAGAGAAATATTAAGAAATTCTTTGGAGGTAGTATTCATGAAGTTAACATGGTTTTAATTCGAAATGGCTCAAAACTAACAAACTGAGGTGTTTTGTTTTGGTTTGATTTATTTGTGGTTTGAGTTTATATTTACCTCCAAAGCATTACTAAGATTTTTCAGCAGATTGGAACAGAATGAAAAAGATACAGAATGCCCAAATTTATCTGAGTTCATTCATCTCACTTCATCAATGTTAATGACATTTCACTTCTTTGCTTTAGATCTGAATTTGTCTTTTGTAATCTAGATCCATTTTAGCACTTGAAGATATATAAAAGATATTTTCATTTGAAAAGTATTTATCACAGCTGTTGCTGACTCAACCCAGGGAAGGGCACTGCCGTTCCTCCTGCAGCAGAGATGGTGCTTCAGGAACAGTGAATTATCCTGCTGAGATGATGAGTTACTGAACAGCAGTCTCCATCAGCCAGCCAAAGCAGCTAGCTAGGGTCCAGATAGGAAAGTAAACAGAAGTATTGGGGAAAAAAAAAGAAAAAAAAAAAAAAGGAAGAAGAGGAAAACTAGATTGGATCTAAAAAGCAGCATTAATAATACATAAGAGGGAAAACACACACAAGGAAATTTCTTCAGAACCCAGCTATATTGCCTAGTGACAGACTCATTGTTACAAATAGTGCAGGATTTCCCTCCTGCTCCGAAAAGGTCATAGTTTAGGTTTTCACTGCAATCTGAAGTAGGACTATGTCCGTATTTCCCCACATAAGCCAACAGTAGTAACTCTAGGAACATGGAGGCATTGTAGCAAAACCAAAGGCAAATTCAGCTGTTCTGGAAAAAACAAAACAAAACAAAACAAACACACAAACAAAAAAACGCGCTACAGGCTAGGACTTGGGTGAAACTGGAAATGCAATTCCTGGAAAACTTGCAAATCTCTGAAGTGCAGGGTTGTCAAAGACTCTTTAATCACAAACAAGCTCTCTTAGGCTGTATAGCAAAAGCACATACTTAGGAGAAGCATAACTAGAAATGTAGGGTTTTAAATTTGCTAGAGTATCTCTATGCATGTAACAGTTTTGGGGAAGAAGTAAGGCTAGCACTCAAGCTTCTGGCTTAGAGGATCACACCCAACCCTGCTCTTAGGCTCACTATACACTGCCTGCACCTTTGCACAAAGATTACTTGAATATCCCTTAAAATTTAACACTT
Organism: Brachypodius melanocephalos; assembly: GCA_013398615.1. Taxonomy (NCBI): domain Eukaryota; kingdom Metazoa; phylum Chordata; class Aves; order Passeriformes; family Pycnonotidae; genus Brachypodius; species Brachypodius melanocephalos. Next base: position 12,007,814 of record VZSR01003049.1, read on the forward strand.
TCCTGCTTTGCAGCCTTCTACGACACTAATTACGTCATGAGTTTCAAGAACTATTTGTGATTTGAAGCACTAAGGTATTGTCACTATGGTAATTTCTACTGCTATGAACACACCAAAATGCAAGAATGCTTCCGTCACTTTTCTGGGACATTCATAACCCCTCTGTCTGGCCATGAAGTATCACACAGAAGCTTGATAAAATGGTAGATGCGGAAGCTACATTTAAAGCTTCATTTGTGCAACCTTAGGAATGAATTAAACCAGTAATACTTCCTATGCCCCTTTTTTTTTTACCCCAGCCATACACTGGGGAAAGAGAAAGAGTTCTGAAAGTCTTGCAGCTCTCAAAACCCATGAAAACACTGTTCTCAGCAGATCTGTAATGCATCAAGAGTACAGTGTTTAATCTCCAAGCAATTTCTCCATGTCCTGAAGTATAAACTTGATCAGGAGATTAATAATTCTTCAGATGCTAAAATCTGTTGAGACTACGTTGGGCCTTAACAATTAAAAATAATTATTCTGGTGGATGTCCAGAAACAATTTGGATCCTGAGTCAGTATTTTCTTTATGCATATCACAGCACAAAAGTATTCATTTTTATTACAAAGCAATAAACGACACCTTTTCCCTAATGACCCTGACAAGTAATTTTCTATAGATTTACACTTGAGATCCCTGGATGAAACCCTTTTGCAATCAGCATAAGGATACACAAACACAGAAACATTTCTTTCTCTAAAGCTCAGCCGCTGGAAACCCTGCAGCTGTGTGTGGAGCACGGGTGATGTTTCTCTACGGGTCCATCAGATTTAACAGTGCTGCACAGGTCAGCTGGGAGCATCACAATGACCACACCAGTTTATTGTAGCAAAGGTCACACAAAACTGTCCCTGCATTGAGAGCTGTTTCGTCCTCCTTGTTTATTAATGCTGATCCATCCATACTAATGGATTTAGCTTGTAGGGAGCTGAGCAAAGAACGAGAGCCACTATTTCTCAGCTTCCATTCTTCATCAATATCAGCTTCATCTACAGCATGCTGGTACAGAACACACTCAGAACTTACAAGACAGAGTGCTCCATTGCTTAACAGGCACATGGATTCTTTTTGAGAATCAAACACACTCTGCAATATGTTACTGCTCATGGATATCAGCTGTGGCATTATATGGTAATAAAGAACTTACTTCATTAACATCTCTTCATTGTCTGAAAGTGACAAACATAAGGGCAGATGTTTACTACATGAAAAATAGGTTTATTTTAGAAACCAGTGGTATATTTAGAACACAAAGAAAATACGTTTAGATATCAGTAATGCAGTCCCTATGCTTAAAAAGCTTCCAGTCTGTTTACTATGAGTTTAGTTACCTAAATGCTGCAGAATCCTGAGCCCCAAAAGAAAACCCATTAAAAGCAGCAGAAATATATAGATCTGTCACATAAATCTGTGCAGATAAACATCTCAGACTGAATACTTATTTTTATAAATCAGAGGAATCTTTGCATATGCAGTGCTCTGCATTCCTGTCACTACAGCTAGGTAATTGAATTTACTAGCCAAACCCCTAGAATGTTCTTGCAGAAATTCCCAAAGCAGAAGTGGTAGTTCATCATTTAATTCCCTAAATTATGTGTTTCAGTGTTAGATGTACTTTCAGGGAAAAAAAAATAGCCAAAAACTCCTCAGACCCAAAATACTTTCCCTTGAATATCTATTAATTAAAAAAAAAAAAAAAACAAAAAACAACATGGATCTCTTATGCCTGAAAAACTCTACATCAACAGAGAATAAACTCTTAATCCTAGTAACTGCATATAGGCAAGTGGGAAGAGAACAGCACTCTAGGGATGAGAAAAGTGCTGGAGAAAAAAAAAAGAGAAAACCCCAGAAACTATATTAATTTTAAAAAAATAAAGAAAAAGTCATTTGATAAGATGCTCTGAATGGTGATTTTGGAAATGACATGTTATCTGAATGGAAACCCACCAAGAGCAACTTGACAGTGCCTGCAAAATGGGTTCTATTAACAGAGAATTGCAATATAATGTATAAAAAAAGAAATAATCACATCAAACTTATTGCAGTGCTCAGTATTATAGAAGTAGCTCTGGAGTGTCCTTTACTAAAAGAAAAATTTAATTTCTGAGAAAAATTAAGACAAGATTGAATGTTTAATTTTGGATAGTAGAAATGTGCCTAAAAGGCACTTAGAAAATTAATAAATAAAATTCACAGTTTGGTGTAACTTGATTTTAATAAATAATAATGGAATACTTTTCCTTTGTTAGAGTATAGCCATTAAAAAAGAATTAATTTATGTTTACTTTGTTCTCATTATGCTAAAATTTTTCATTTAGCTACTAACATTTTGGCCCTCTCCCTAGTTTGTTGGGTAATTTTCTTATTTTAATTTCATTTGTTACCTGAACACGCATAGATGTATATTCCAATTTTTACTTGTTCCACTATTGTCTGTTGACAACAAATATTCTTATTTCACTCACAGTGAGTATGTGCAATATTCAATATTTGTATATTAGATAGCCTACAGTGTTGATAAAGCCTAGAAAGTTTGGTAAAATTGTAACAACTTCATGCATCTTACTGCAAAATATACAAAAATGGAAAAGCTAAATATGAAAAAAAAGGGAACAGCTTTTAATTCCATGTACAACATTACCACATATGTGTTGGAAATAAGCACTTCATATGAATCGCATTTCAGTGCTTTGCAAACTAAAATAATATATGATTTTCATTATTGTACAAAAATTAAAGAATGAGCTTACGGAAGTATCTTTAAAATTTCATATTGTTTAAACTTGTTTGGGCATGGCAAATCATTTCAGCATGATGAATGCCTATGCAGCAATCAGAGATACTTATAGATCCTGCAACACTTAAATTCGGAGCTAAGAGAAACAAATACTCTCATTTTTATGCAAGCCATTATTAGAATTTACTTCTAAGAAATCTGACATACGATGTCCTATTGCTTTAATATAAGCTATATATTAGAAAATACGTTTTTCTCTGTGCTACATGGTATTCACAGCAGTAAAAGCAATTGCATAACATTGTGAAAGCACAAAGAGGTATAGCACAGATGCCACTGAGGGTGAAGTAAGCAATTTTTGACCTACACTCGGACAATCTAAAGAAAAAGCATTAAGATAAAGGACCTTGGGAAACCAAACTAAAAAATACCAACAAATGTCTCTTGTGAAACAGTTTTAAAAGCAGTTTCTATTTTTACTTGGGAGCCACGTAAGGAGTTTTGAGTTCTAGAGGCCGTTCCTTTGTTGCATTAGCCATTAGCCCAGCTGTACATCAGCGTAAGCGCATTGATTTCACTGGGATTTCCACCAGCGCTGAACTCGGCGCAGAGACAGCTCAGGACCGAAAGATACGCGGCATTCATCACCCAGGGCGGGCAGCTCACCGCGAGAGGGAAGGCAATTTGATTACCCATTACAAATGCTGGAATCTCAGAAAGCACTTCAGAGCTATGACATATTATTCTTCCCTTTTTCTCATTTGTTAAAAACAACTCTTTGCATTCATATCGAAAAAAAAAAAAAGACACTCCAAAGTGATCATTCACTGGAATAATTCTTCATGCTTTTAGATTACACTACAGATTTGAAAGTTGCTCTGGGTTTGGTCATCATCTCAGAGTGTAACAGGTTTTCTGAGCTGGTCTCCAAGAGACTTTTCCTTTTCATTCATTTCTGACTGAAAAAAATGATGAGATTTTATCTGTTTAATGGGGGAAAACATATATAAAAGTCTCGGTTTTAAACCAAGCTCTTTCTGCATTTACTAGAAGTTACCCTTATTTTCATAGGTTTCCGTACAGCTGCTTTAGAAATAAATGTCTAATAGCCTATTTCTCGCTCAGAAGAATGTATCTCAAGGTGAAATAAGATGTGGAACTTCCTATGGGACTCGTCCAATTTGAATGTTGTTGGAATGCCACCTTAATATTTTATTACAGTCACACTATTACTTTTCCTCTAGAGGTGAAAACTGTCTTTTTCTTGTGCTATCCTCAGTAACTGTCCTTACACACTTGTGTGTTAGGTGACAGAGATGACTCCTCTGTACTGCCTGAGTTTTACAAGGAACAGGCATTCAGATGGTGGTTCTTTTTCTCTGTGGTTAGCCAAAGGATGAGCTGTATCCTGCAAGATTTTCTTCATTTCAGGGAAGCAGAGCCAGAAAATACATAACGCCAAAAACTCTACAAATTGAAAAAGAAATTCTGCTGTTCACTATCCACATCTTTTCTCTTGAAACAGTCCTCTGTGCTGCTAGAATTGAGAATGATACTTCATGTACATGCTGTTATCTGACTACTGAGTCAAATTTCTCATAGACACTCAAAGATCTGCCTATCATTTTCAAGTACAAATCCCTAAGTCATAAGCTGAAAGCACAAAAAAAAAGTTTCTTTGTCCATTATTTTCAATAAACCTTGAATCTGTGAGAAGAATTGCAGAAAATTTGCCAGCTATACTAGTGAAGTAATTTTCTTCCTTTATTTTAAAACCAAAGCAAAAGAATTTAAAGGTAAGTTAACATAAAAACTCAGAAAACATGATCTTTAATGTTGTATCTAATTAAAATCTAGGCATGTAGAGGATCTTTGTTAAGCACGGTACATAAACCAGCTAAAATACAGCTTTTGCAGTCAGCATACCTGAAATACACACCTATAGACAAATACATGCTGCATACTACTTTTACCTTCTCTTACATTTCCTCCAGAGAATTCCATAAAGGAGGAGAAATTAATACATTTTATCCATGTATTCAAGTTTGGACAACACTGATCTTCAAGGTTAAAAATACAAAGTATATTAAAAAAGCATCAATGCAAAACAATTTTTATCATTAACTATTCAGAATATTGCAGATTAGTAAATAAGTAATCCTTTGATCTTGTTCATTGGCTTTTCATCTGACTCATGCTAAAGCTGTCAAATGTTACACATCTAAGAAAATATCATCATATGCATTCACTAGAATAACAGGACAGACTGAAATGAGTAGTTTTAGCTAATTTAATTAGGATATAAGGGTTTTTAATATAATTCAGTAAGTATGTGAACTTTTAACTTGTGTTAACTCAATTTCCTCATGCTTTCATTTACCATTTGTTGAGGACATTACAGTGATTAGCCAAAGCCCTTCCAGCTCTTAATGTTCTCAATAAATTCTGGTTTAAATTGACTGTCACTTTCTCGCTATAATAAAGTAGGTATTTGACATCTCAGAAGGAACTTGACTTCTTTTTCTTGAAGAAAATTTTTCTAGTTCCACAAAATCAACAGAAGTATAGTTATACTAAAGATGGAAATGAGTAGCAGAGCAGGTAGATGAGTTGGACAAGTAAATTCTCAGCATCATAATTTTGATTCCTTTTGGAAGTTAAAATGATATGGCATGTCTTTTGTTTGACAAGCTATACAATACTGTAATCGTATTTAATTGTTTTGTTACCAAGTTATTACCAGTTTCTGAACTCCCTCAGAAAAAGCAAAATAACCAGCTTGTTAGCAATATATACTCACTGTGCTGCAATACAACTGCACCAATAGTGTTCTTTTTCTGTTGGGTTCAAAGATCAGTGTGGGCCAAGTGCCTCGAAAACCAATCTGCTAAACTGCAAAATGGCACACTACAAATTCCCCAAACATGTATAGAAAAGCCTTTGGAAAATTTTTCTCTCTCTTTTTAAAAAAAAAAATTATTCAAGTTATTGGAAGACATATTCATTACTTACTTGGTCAAGTTAAGACCAGGAATGCCATATGGAACAGAAAAAGAAAAGATTCATAGCCCTAAGTCTCCCACTTCCTGTAATACTATGTATTCATATCACAGACATGTATCTCAAAAATATCTGTGTTTTGCAATCATGGCCCACAGAGCACTCAAAATGTGTAGGCAAACAGTAGTGTGCTAGACCAGCATTCTTTTGGATGCATTTTGAAATTCTGCCTTCATATGAACTCTGAATATGGTGGGGTTTTTCCCACTATGATTTTTTCTTTCTGTTTTGGCTCCCTCTCTCTAGTCTTCTTTTCCCAGACTCCAGCACATCTTGACCTGGTTTTCTGTCTCGTTTGAACACTTGTGGTCCTCTAAATTAATCTCTGATTTATTAGACAATTTCACTAACTTTGAAAAGTGACAGTCTTTTGTCTTTCCTTCCTGGTAACTAGATCTTGCTAATGCCAACTTGAAATCTTCTTAAGTCTCTTGTTCTGGGTTCTCCATGGATTCAGATGAGAACACAGCTCCCCTCTACAACAAATCCCTCCTTTACAGATTGTCTTATTTTCTTTTGTACTGTGCCATTTATCAAGACATTAATCAAGCATCACACAAAATAGGAGCCTCCAGTTAAGTGCCTCTATTCATACTTGGTTTCTAGGACCCTATTGTTCCAAAACACTGACCTCAATGGGAAAACTTGAGTGTTAAGCACTTTTCAAATACCAGCACTACTATAAGGGGTTTCAATCCAGATTTAGAGCCTAAACTCAGGTTGCCTTTTATTTTTTAATTTTTCAGAACCCTGCCCTAGTTTTGCCTCACGGTAATTTCTCTTGAATAAGTACTTTGACATCAGCAATTTCTCAATCACTCCTATACCATTATCCATTCCCCATTAAAAAATATAAATTCCTATTCTCTCACAAAAAATGTTTTTTATATTCAATATTTTTATAGTTCCAAGCCTATTTATTTTTATGTGAACCATTTTTCTTTCACACCAATACAAAAGGATCTGCCTTCTGACATCTATCTTCTCTCATTCTTTGCTTCATCAACAATAAAATTCGTAATATTCCATAGGAATGAAATGCAACAAAAATAAATGGTCTTGTGTTTTGTCTTCTACCCTCTTTTTAGGTAATACAGCTTTAAACCCAAACCAGTATTTATCCAAAATATTTTGATATTAAGTAGCTGAAATTTCACAGAGTAATTATATAAACAAAAGAAATACTATTTTGAAATAAATCTATAAATTAAATTCACAATGTGGAACAGAATTTGCACATATATTTTCATAATAGTAGATTTTGAGAACATACAAGTCTTCTAAGTCTGCCTGCTGTATTACCGTAGTACAGCAAAGGAAAGCCAGACTTTAAAAAGGCTTCAGAATGTTGTATTTATGTATTGAAGTATTTAGCACAAGGAAGAAGTAACAGAAAAAGGAGATTTACCTGCAAACACAAAAAATATTTGCATGAATATGATCTGGCTGCATAGCTGGTATTTTTCATTTGCATTGGAATTTTAACTTTGGCAGGATTATCAGGCTCAGAGCATATATTAAAAAAGATCTTTTAAAATATATTAGGTCAAATTTTGGATGTGCTAAAATATGATAGTGTCCTTTAAGCTTTTTTTTCTGACCTTACTTATCTATTTATTTTTATTCAAATCCACCATGTTTTGGCAGCAAGTAGAATTTTTAATTGCTGAATATCTTTAAGAAAACTCTGAAAAATCACTCTAAAAATTGCTTTAAAACAATAAAAATGCATCACATTTAAAACTGCTGATTGCATTCATAAACTTAAGCTATTCTTTTCCATTTTCCACCATGGTCTTGTCATTTCTATTTTAAGCAGAAATAAATTGATCTATCAATAAATCCTATATTTTAATTCTCAGAACATGCACTACAATTGAAGAGGAATTAGAGCTGGTTTTTTTGGCCATTAGTATGTAATTTGTTTACCCGGATGGTCCATTTCATCTTCAAGTCTGAGTGTAATTTTCCATACCTGATCTATTTTTAAAGGATGAAAATTACCTTTCCTGTAAACCAAGAAAGCAATGAAGTATGTAACATCTGTAAAATGGGTACAGTTTCTGCAATTTTTCAATAGCCAATAAGAAAAGGATACTAGGAAGGTATTTGGAGGCTTTCTGTTCCTGGTGACCCCGATGGCTGGAGTCTGTCTAGAGGGCCCTTAACAACCATAGGGATTCAGAGTAATTTCTGAGGACAGAGTTCCGATGCAAAGACACCAGAAATGATTAAGTGTAGAGGACACAGGACTCGCTTTACCATGGGAACTAGGTAGAAGACTTCTAGAAAACACCCACCCAGCAAACAAAAAGCTCTGCACAATGTGTAAGTGAAAATGATCTTGGATGACATGAAATCTGTGAGTGCAATGTTTATCAAAGAGGAAAGTGCTATTCCTGCACTACTGAAAAGCTAAATTATTTAATCTTAAGAGATATCAAGTTTTGCACCAACAACAACTCAGCAGCTTTCCTGGCTTTATGCAAATAGAAATGTATAATCAGTTATCAGAAACAGCACAGAAAATGAGAATCCTCATGAGATGAAAGATGTGCTTGAAATACTGCTGCATACAAATCTGACCCATATTTCACTGTGAAAATATTGTTAATGAAGTATACCTGGCAAGTATGCAGGTATTACTGTATCAAATGAAATAACAGCACTGAACAGAATCATTCCCAAGATTAGAAACAATGCTGTAAAAGAACTGCCCTTCCCTTTACAGCTTCCAGGAGGGTTTGAATGGGTACACTTTTTTTTTTTTGGTATGTAAGACAGAATATAAACCTTAAGTATTTTAAGGCAAATCTTGATGATCTTTCTGTCAGAAATTGCGTAAGTGTAACACTTCTTGGAAGAAGAGTGAAATATGCTGTTTAACATTATCTGTTTAACAATCACCTGTCTGTAAACAAGACAGGAAGCAGATAACAAGCTCTTTATTCAGGTTAGAAGGAAATCAATCTTCTTTGTAAAATTCAAGCAATTATGTCATATATGCACAATACCTATGACATGGGAGGGGAACTATGATCTACCGTGTCAGTTTCAAGACAGCTGCACCTTGTCTTTTAAAAAATGATAGACTTAGTATTAAAATTCTCTAACATATTTATACATGTATTTGGCTTCTGCTATGCTTCCTCTTAGCCTCCTGACATTTCAAGAGTTCTCTGCCAGATCTTACAAATGCTCTCCACTAAAAATAACTGCTGACATTAGCAAGGGGCATGCACTAATCACATTCAGAATAGGATTTTTTACATACACTTATTAGTGCTTTATAATTTTTGTGAACTTCAGCTCTGCTTGTTAAAAAAAATAAGGGTGTAAATACATTCCATAGCTGCATTAAAACAAACAAGTTAAGCCATTACAGTTGAGTTATTTTGACACCAATATATTACGCCAGATTTTTGGGGTTTTTTTAAACTGAAATAATTGCTTGCCTATCCAGTTTTCAGGAAGCAAAGACAATTGTAGAGTAACTCTTTATCAGTCTCTAAAGGAGAAAATCATGCATATTACTGAGTAACACAAAACTGGCTTCTCCTGAAAGATGGCTTCTCCTCTCTGAAAAAAGGAAATAGAGGCTTATACATTAATTTCCTGCATTCATCATTTAAATGTCACCCTAGGGCTTCAGGAGCTCCTCACTTCTCATTGTTACATGAACTCTGAACTATAATGCTGCTACAGGAGCTCTGCCCTGAGCCTTGTAACTCCACCCAGTTGTCACACCCAAATTGATTTCAGTTTGGTGTGGTTTGGTTGTCTTCATAGTCATGGAAGAAAGTGTTTTAATTATTTAATGGCTTTTAAAGAGTATGGCTGCTAATTAGTCACTAGGAGGCTGTGGCCTGTGCCCGCTATGGAAAAACTCCAGTTGGTTTGCTCCCATACTTTGGAATTTTCATGCATTCTCCTAGTGGATACTTGTCCTTCAGCAATATGAGGTCTTTGGTACCTTTGTACTGAGCAGTTTCTATGTTATTTACCAGACACAAGGGAGAAAGAGCATCCAATTCACTGGAAGCTGGCTGAAGACACTATGCATCTGCTGTGAGATGTTATGGAAGGAGTCCTGTAACCTCCTGCACAGACCCCATCTCATATTTGGTATAACAAGTTAATAAACCTCCAACCTGCTATTCGACTCCCTCTGTTTGCATCTCAGTGTTCTGTATATCTTAATGTTTCAGTCACAAAAACTATAAACAAGAATCACAGATATTATACATGAAAACTTTGAAATGAAAAAATCATGAAGACATTTCTATAAATGTTTGAACAAATCTGCATACCAGTTTGCAAAGAAGAGCTTTTTTTATTTTTTCCTGGAAAGACCTTCTACCTCTCCTCTAATCACATGGTATGGCTCAGAAACCTGATGTTATGTAACTGCACTGATCCTAAGGTGAACAGGGCAGACACAGGGTGCCACCTAACAGGGAAATTCCTACTCCAGGTAACACAATGGGTCCACAGAGTTTGCTGGTGTATATCTGCTCAATTTTACAATATATTTTTATAAAAAGCCTGCTTAAGTTATAAAGGATCACCTTTCTTAGTCCAGAAAGAGGCAGCATAGAGGAACTTCAGGTTACTTAAGACAGAAATACTTAGCCCCTAATGCTTGTTCTGCCATGGCTCCACCACTGCTGTGGCATCTGACTCTATATTATTCTACTGAAACCATACAACCTTTAGTACCAATTAGAAGAGCTGAAAAACAATGAAAAATAATAAAGGGTGTTTTTTTCCTTTTTTTTTTTTAAATCAGGAGACTATAGAATACATAAAAAAGGAATGTCTGCTTTCATTACATTTTTCTGACAAATATTTTCTCATTTCCCCATTAAACAAAAAAGAAACCTTATTACTACCTTTGTCTAAAGTTAGAGTTCCTGAATTATAATATCTCATTTGCTGCAGAACACATATCAATTACTAATTCAAATTCTGAAAAGTGAATGAATTATCACATTCTTAAATGGATTTCCCAGGAGATTAATGCACCTTAGTTTCCTCTTCCCTAAAATTAGGATACAGACCTTCCTTCCTAGCTGAGCTGCTTTAAGAGAAAAGTTATGATTTTCTCAGTCAAGTAAATCAGATGTCTCAGTGCTGTCTGTTATCTGAAAGTGTTAAGAACTACCATAAAAAAAGAAATCTGTCACAAAGAGTTAAACTGGTGATGAAAAATTTTGTATTGTCTGGAACATTTGAGACACCATTTCATTTTTACACCAGATTCGGTCTGTTCTGTACCAACAAAGTTACATATAAACATAGCTGAAATGCAAAGCACTTTCACTTGAGTTCAAACTGGAAGAATCTTCTTGATGGAGCTTATCTCAAAATCATTTGAAGTCCAAAGTGTCTATGCAAAACCATTAATCTCAGAATGTGTCTAAACACTATCCTGGAGACAGGCTACAATTTACAGTTCTCTGTGACAGGCAAATCACTGGTAGAGCCCTGTCATTTAACCCCAATGTTTTCTTTGGTAGGCATGGAAAGAAAGGTTTTCATATTGCCCTGTCACAGAAGGGCTACAGAATATGTCAACACTGTATAACTTTACATAAAAATTAAAGCAATATACAGGCTTTACATTTATGAAAAAAGATCAGCAAGGTAGGCTTTCAGATCAGTGGTATTGATAAAAACTCACTATGTGAAGATTGCTTTGGCATTTTGGTGGGGGGAGGAACATGGAGGTGTTTTTTGCAGCAGGTGTTTGCTCTATGTATTTTAAGTGCAAGATGCTCTCTAGTTTTATATAAGCCCACAGTGGAGTTTCAATCTCCAGCTACCTAATGGTGCACATTTGCCAGCAGTAGAGAACACCAGCACAATGGCCAAGCTTTTCTGCTCGATAAACACAAATTTTGTCAAAATTCTAGAAGTCCCAGCTGGCTTCAATTTGGATTATGGTTACTTAAAGAGGACAGTCTTCAGATTTACAGTTTAGGTGCTTCTCTTTAAAATGTGTTTCACCATCACAAATCAAATTCTATGTAACCTAGAACTCATCTTAAAGTTTACAGGTATTCCCAACATGTTTTCTGTACAGTGTTTTCAATTGCCTTCACACACATCTATTTAGAAACTGTTTTGTAAAACAGAACAAGCCAAGCGATTATTTGTTTTACTTTTGCACCTGGTACATTACATTTGCATTTGTAAAAATTGTTTCAAGATACATAAATGAGAAATCATACTCCACACCTGCCATCATTGCAACCTTTTCTGTGCAGTGTGCCAAGTAATTATGTTCCCATTGCGTACAACTTTTTGTTTACCACTGCGTTCTTGGAACATATCTAACAGGTATCACTGCTGGGTGATAGAAAAAAATGAGTGCCAGAGAGACACATGGAATTCTCAAAAGTAACATAGTGCTTCCTAACTTGACTTGCTCTTATCTGCCTGCAGAAAGACTTCCATCAGCTTTGAGGAATATATGTGATAGTTATGGAACTGCATTTTCCTTGCAGGTCAGAACTGGCAGAAACTTACCAACAAGGAAGACCTGGGGAAAAACAGGCATTGCTGTGTGCTTAGGAAATTGGGCAATGTGGCCTCAAGAGAGGCTCCAGGTAGAGCCAGCCCAAGGAGACACATTGAATGTGTCCTAAAAGCCATGAACTTCTCACACGAGTAGAAACTGGTGTAAGGATCAAGAAAAAAATCCAGGTATTGGAGGGAGGAAGAAAAGAGACTTTTAGTTCTACTCATCAATGTCTGTGACTTTCAAATATATGTTTTGATTTATCTACTTTATTACTCACAGACATTCATAATCACAAACCTGGTCATCAACTCATCAGCAGCTGAGTTTGGTCTATCCACACTGAAAAATGCTACTGGACTACAAGATTCTATTCAAGTCTGGTCAGATACTAGTACAAATTATATAATTTTAAGACTTCTTTAGATTTGAAACAAAGAAATGCTGCCCACATGCTCACAAATAACAGTATGGTTTGACTCAATCTATAACAACTCCATATTTCTCTTCTCTGCCAGGAGGACACATATGCTAATGGAGCTCCTATTTGGAAACTCTCCTAAATTAAACTCTGCTCCAGTTATGAGAGTAAAACAAAGGCCTTCATCCAAAACCCATGAAAGCGACAATGGCACCAGTGGGGAGACAGGAGCCAATGTGTTTAGATTCAGTGTCCAGGTTTAGTAGGCAGAGCAAATGATTTAAAAGAGGAATAGATCACGAATAACAAATATTTTGCAGTAGCAGTGATGAGCGCATTAAAAAACCCCTCTGAACTCCTTAGCATCTGCTCATTGAAGGTGAGTTATCCTTGATTAATAATAATAGCATTTTTAAAAATATTTTTAAGGTTTGTTAAGCTATCAGTACTAACCTAATCACAAAGATAGTTAACTACTAATTTTTAAAAAACAAGAAGCATTGTGCAGCAGGTGAGGTGTTATTACCCCTAAACTAGAAAAATATTATAATTTTTACATGTGTAAACAATAAGTTTTCAAACAAACAATAGCAACTGCCTGGCACTGTGCCTTGCTCAATGAGCTTTGTACAACATACCTGAGTTATGTAAAATCAAGCTGTCACACCCTGTCAAAAATCAGTATTTTCTTCAAAGACTGAGAGCTGAAGACTGTGTGTCTGGTAGCATTTGTAAATGACATGGCTTACAGAAAGCACCTATTAGCATTTCTGCATACCAGTGTAATCCAGACACCTCAACTTTGATTATCACCATTGCAACATATTGCAGTTTTGAGCCTTCCCTACGAAAAAGCACCAAGTGCTGCTGAACTCTGACAGAATGTTCACTAATCTGGACAAAAGCCCATTAGGGCCAGGGCCTTTAAATAATTTTAATTTTCATTTTGTACACTGTAACTCCTGAGTTCTATCATTCCATTTTTCACAGCTTCAGGTTTTCTGTGTGCATGAAATTCCCCACCGTAACCTTAAATTATTCTGTCCTTCTGGTGTTCAGTGACAGTCTCTGAGGCTTGAGCTTTATTCTCCTTCAGAGTTCATTCTTCTTCTAAATACTCATCATCCATTGCATTCTATAAAGAGAGTTCCCAGCAGTAGTTTTTAAAATAAAAGATAAAATGTTCAGTATCTGAACATTTAAGGCTCTAGTGTCAGTACCTGGAATGCCTCCTGTTGACAATGATGGTTATCACTGGGGGCAACTGAGATCTGTTCATTCTGAACTGTCTTCAGAAATCAGCCTTATCTGATTGTTCTTTCAGATCAAAAGGAATAGGAAGACAAAGTAAGCTGTGCATATTCTTTCACTCTGCACTTTGTTGTTAAAAAAGGAGGAATCCCACTAGGACCCATAAACCACTTTTAGATATCACTAATCTTTGCTATGGACTTCTATTTTTCCATTTATTGCCAGCTGACTTACTGGATTTTGATATTTAATGACATAGCGAACTGTTAGGAATTATTGTGAAAAACATACAACAAAATCTAGACAGACAAAAGAGTATTTATTGCTTGAAGGGAAGTGACATGTAATTCTCAGCATTTACAGCTGAGATTAGACCATTTTTTCCATGTGACAGATACGTATTCAGTAACAGAAATCTGCAGTCACCAAAATCACACCTGGAGCTTCCATGCCCAGGCACGGTTACCCTGTTTTTAGATATTTGTGGAAGGTAGCATGTATTGCCTCTTACAGCATGTTCAGCCTCAGTCACTAAATTCATAACTACTTGCATAAACTGCATAGTGAGCAGACCAGGGGAATACAATCCTTCACTTTTTTTTTTTTCTTTCTTTCTTTTAAAGACAGCATAGTTAATGTTGTTGCTGACAATTGGGGTGTGAAACACAATGTATCAAAGTTCCACTTACAAAACCCAAACTGTAATCGAACTGTGCAGTCACGTTGAGCTTCACATGTGCTGGAGTCGCAATTTTTGGGGACTTTCCCAAAACTCAGTAGGACCCTGTTGAAGATCGCTACTTTTATATAAAAAAGCATCACCCATGTGACTGGTTCATAACAAATTAATAAATTAGCATATAATGTATGCTGTTTTCTAATGTCTGACACAGCTATTATCAAGTGTATTACAATTTTAACATGGAGTTTTGTACATCTGGATCTTGGTACTTAATTTACATACTGCTAAAAAAAAAATCTTGGAGAGTCTCAATATAACCAACCAGTTCCCTAATTTCTAGAGAGTTTTACCTGGTTCATTGACTTATATCATTCATATGATCTGTCCTTACTTGTTTTTCACTATTAAAGGGAAAATCAGATCAATCACCACCCTACTGACATCCGTAAAGCTTCTGTTCACCTTTCTGCTTGTCTTATTATAATGTTAAGATGAATTTTGTGAACAACACAATTTGTGCAGCAGTCTCAAGCACCCTGAGCCAGTTCAAAGCCTCTTCTCAATATCTGAACTGATATCTGAACCTGAGACCAGTTTGCCATCAACTCAGAAGTGTAGCATGCATGAAAATGTCCTTCCCTATCACTGTAAATGATGAATATGGGTCAAACCTCTTCAGAGTTGATCTGGAGGTCAAATTTTCCTTTCAGAAAACTCTACCCCTTCCTACAGAGATTGTTAAACTACCTTGAAAAATCAAAAATTCAAATGTTGTTTCTTATTTTACACAAAACATACATAAATCACAATTTATTAAGACAGAAGCAGAATGCTGGGGGAAAAAAAATAAACTCCTTTGTTATTTCAAGAAAAATACTCACTTTGTTCTTTCAACAAAAATTGAATTCTACTGGTTTCTGCTTCAGCTTGAAGTACCAACTTCAGATTTTCTTGAATTCTATGCTTCCTGACTTAGCTCCCTTGGGCTATTCAAGATAGATGGTTTCAGCAGACAAAAAAATCACAGTACAGAATCTATCACAAATTAGCCTTAAAAACTTGTTCAAAGAGCCATAACAAACCACAAGAAAGAGACTTTAGTCTCTTGAAGGAAAATAACAAAATGCTTTTTGAAACAATAGTTCATTGGTTTGAAAAGACTTGTTCTTTTTTGTCTAGTACACCACTCAAAACACCCACGCCCTAATTAGTTCAACTGCATTCATAATAGGTGACAAACCCCAAGTTCTATTCAATTGCAAACATTTTTCCTGGAAAGAATGTGTAATTTTCTACATAGAAAGTAAAACATTACTATTCTACTATCCAGTTAGTGTAATTTTTTTTACACAAGGGCAACGACATTATTTTCTAGATTTTAGCATCTGGGATATTTACTCTCTGATCCTGGACTGAATAATATCTCTATTAATGTCAACAAGCCATAGAACTAAAATCAAGTTTTGCCAAACAGTAGAAGGTCTTAAAAGACAGTCCTGAAAATCCTGGATTGTGCTGATGTAGCATTTCCCTAGGCACAGTGCTTTTCCCCAGTGCTCTGACCTCTGAAAGGGAACCCATGGCTTCGTCTGTTATCTCTGCTAACGCACTAAAGAAGAATCCTACCAATAAAGGTAAACCTACCAAACGATTCCTCAGGACAAAGGCAAGTTTTCATGTTTTAACAGGAAAAAAAAAAATCACAGTATCATTTAGGCTGAAAAAAACCTTTAAGATTATCAAGTCCAGCTGTTAAGCCAGCACTGCCAGGCCCACCACTAAACCACGTCCTTAAGCACCACATCTGCAGTGGATGTAGTTCCCAGAAAAGTTCATAGTGAGTCACTTGATGACTTGTATGCTTTGGGGAATCCCTGACTTGGGGAAACAGCACCATCTCTGCAGCTACTGCCTCCTATATGTGACTATGCCAGCAGGTTGTGCTGAGGCTCAAGAGTAATGGCTAATATCCACTTTCTGCTCCAGTCCCAAGAGCTTCAGGATTTTGATTTTATGGCAAAACAGGAATGCATTTTAGCAGTTGGCTTCCACCTGAGCTTTACAAAGGAGGCATCTCTTTATTCTGCTATTAAACACATTAAGTTAGACATGCCCTAACATGACAAATTAGGCTAATTACTGATCAAACATCCCTGGCCACTTCTGATTAAAAATATGGTGTTGATTGTGATGATAACAGACTAAAATTTAGTAGCTTTAATATCTTCTTTGGCTTGAGAGATTGAATTAATAAATTAATACATCTCAAGGAGGGGTTTTCAACAGGGGTAGTGCACTGGAGGTACACCAAATTAGGCAGCTATGTTCCAGAATTCAGGCCTGTGAGACTTCCAGACTGAACTTGATTTGCATCTCAGGTCTTTAGAGGCAGACCTCAGTTTTGATGGCAGAGAACATTTCAAACTCAGTCAACCACTTCCTAACCATGGCTAAGATTTTTTTCTTGTTTGACATACCATTTCTCACATTTTCCACTAATATGCCAAACGGTTCAGTTTTGTGCAAAAATGATAGAAATGTGTAAAAATATAAAAACATCCACCTAGTGACATGGTGACTGACTCACTGTTGTGAGAAGATGGCAGTTCAAAAGACTGAGTACGATACCCGTTTATTTTTTTGGGGACAACTTGAAAAAAATTATTTCCCCTGGCATGCCCCTCTACAGCTCATAAATGTAGGTAGCCTGACAAAAACTTGATAGAAATGTTCAGGAATCACACCTGTATTTAAACAGTAATTCCAGAGATAGTTAACTGTAGAAAAAAAGCACAGAAAACCACAAAGCAAAAGAACAAAATATGTGTAGTACCACCAGGGAGATGGGCCTACTATCAGCTGGGAATTCACCTCTGATTCTCTTACCAACAATGCAAGGATCTGGGATGCTGCAATATTTAGTGCACAGACAAATTACGACAGGAGAGAGTAAGTAACCGTAATCCTTACCTACTACAGGAAAAATTCTATGGATGTCCAAAAAATTTATACAACACAGTGGAAACCATAAGCCCTTTGTATTGGGGTGAGAACATTGCAATCTTAACAGACACTCAACACTCATGTACATTGTCACAAAACAGAAATAAATAAAGAAAGCAAGGTTGTGCCAATAATAATTTCTGCCATAAAACTTTATCGTCAGAACGTCTATTAAATACAGAAATCTCCATTAAAACCGCAACTTTTAACACAACATACAACACCATACGACTGTCCCGAACACAATTAATACAAAATGTTGAAGAGAAGTTGAAAATAAATGATCACAAAAAAAGTAATGATAAAAACTGTGTGCAAAGGCTTTCACTGAAATGAATGTTCTGTACAGTTATTGATTTTAGCTGACTATTTATCGTAGTAAATGCTCATAAGATAATGTCTGGAAGAACATATCAAAAGATATTAAAAAATTACAGGACTTTTTTTATCCCTATAGTTGAGGTTTCTACTGAGGACTTACACTATTGGGAATGGCTGACAAGTGCAGAAACACAGATTTACTGGCAATAATATTACAGGGCTTACTTGGCCAATGAAAAAGACCTGGAAGTCATTATGGGGAGTACCAAAAGAGCCCCAGGAAGAACCAGGTGCATCCTCACAGGACAGCTGCTGCACCAGCAGCAGGAGTACTGAGGGGCTGGTCACATCTTTCAGGATACCCAATGTTTCAATAGTGTACCAGCGTTGGAAATCATTTGAAGCTATTACCTATTCATGGCTTCAGGTGTACTGATGTAGAAGAAAAAAGGAGTTCAATTGTATTCAAACAAACAAAAGAGAATTAACTAAATCACAGTCTAGCTGTATATATCTGATGCTAGCTTTGTGTAAGAGAAGTACAATCCATCTTCCGTGTAATTATTTGTGAGATCTTGTATGTGAGCATTCACTCAGCAGGATATGCCAGTCAGATGGAAGATACAATGGCCTGGTACTCACTTACTCATATCAAGTTGTTGAATTTATCTTTTGGGAATAAAAACTGAGTTTATTTAGTGTTAAGATGCATGCTAGCATTGCTGTCCTCACGTGGTTGAGATTGTTCCCTTTACTGAGCAGGACAGAGTAAGCTACAAGTGAATTAGAGAAAACTGCAGTAGTTGTAAAATCAAACTGGATTCCTTTAACCTGTAATGGCCAAATGGACAATGGAAGACAACATCTTACATTGGTCCATTTTACAAAAACATGCTCTTTTTGGCTTTCAGGTCTTATCCAGGGATTTCGGTTGTGTTTCTACATAAAAACAACTCCAAACAGCAGCCAGTACAGATATTAATTATTTTAGTTTCTCTCTCATAGGAACATTACGAAACACTAATTCATGTTGGCTGTTTAAGTACTTATTCCAGGGTAAAGGAGAATCCTTTAGAAGCACCTTCAAATATCTGAAAAGAATTAAGAGATATGACCTCTGCTCCCAAATTTCAAATATTTTACTAGAGTACCATTCATACATCCCTAAAGCAATGTATTTCAGTGGTGTAGATATTGTGATCATATGTCTGCAGCAACAAATAGCCAACCAATAAATATTCTTAAGCATTCAGCTGAACCAGGATTATTTATATAACCTAGAACAAATGGTGCATACCTGCAGGTCTCCACATGTAATTTTTCATTCTGAAATGTGCATAATCGAATCTAATAATACTTAGTCATAAACCACATTTGATTAAAACCAAAACAAATTGAAGAACATATATGTAAGTATATTTAAAACTATTAGTATAAGTTGTATTCTGGACATTTTTTACTGCTTATTTCTCTTACGGCCATAATAAGCACAAAGTAAGATTAACTTTTCTGATTTTGCTAGGAAAATCACATTTAGAATCTACAAAGCTTTGTTAGTAAAAGCTGCTTTACCTACCAATGCTAGTCCTAAGCTATATTCTGATGATAAAACAATAAGGATGACTGCATAGAGGAAGTACATGGAAACAGGAAGATTTTCCATCCCTTCCAGACCTTCATTTCAATTATAATTAGTTAATACTTTAAAAAAAAAAAAAAAAGAAAGAAAAAAAAAAAGGGAAAAAAAACCCCCAAAAAACAAGTGAGAGCTGGTCAGTTGTCAAATGTGCAATATTAGAACTGAAATATATCTTTTCTTGGTAATATCACTTATCTCACAGTTTCACGAGTGAGATACCATACTCCTCCTTACTTATGTCATCCTTCTGTCAGATACAAGAAAAAACTGTATTACTCAGCAATTTCAGAACACACTTAAATTAAATATAACAACATAACTAGGAAATGAGAAAGGGATAAAAGCTGGTAGAAAAAAAGTCTGATAATGAAGCCTCTAGTTCTGATGACTAAGTGATACAATATCTAAAGCCTTTTACAGGGTATTGAGATTTTTATTCTTTTACATAGAACAAGAGAAAGTGAGAAGGGGAGGGGGGCAGAAGAAGAAGAATCTGTGGTCTGTAAGTCATCAGCACAAAAAATAAATTATGGTCAAGTAACTGAACTTTTCTGATGTGTAAATTGAATCATTCCCACACGCTGATGTTTCATAATTAAAAGACTCTTTTCACTGTGGGAAATTTTACTGAATTTTGTATTAAAAGAAGAAACAAACCATCAATCAGGAGGAGGTAGGGGAACTCAAAGAGCTCAACCTATTAAACTTGAAGAGCGTAGTTGAATTCTGAATGACTTGCTCTAGGAAACTGTAGCTCTTTTAAGGCAGCTACTGTAAAAACATTAATGAGCAGAACACGTTTCTGATCGCAGTTCTAAAATCTTTTGTAGTCATATAGAAGAACACACACTCCATTTGGTGGCACAAGATACAGAATATGGTTGTAAATGAACCCTTTTTGCGAGGTTCACAAGCTATAAATTACTTGACTTTGGTTACCATTGAGAAAAATCACTGAGCTAAAAACCAAAGGAAGAAAATCCAAACTCCATGTACTTGCTCAATACAGTGGTAGGTACGTACTGATCAGACAGATTAAGGTTTGCTCGCAGCCAGATTGCTGCCAAATTCAAACATTTTTGAGTGGACACCATTTCTAGGTTCTAGGACACTGTTCTAAGACCCTACGTGCTTTCAACTGAGTAGAGATCACGGCTACAAATTACATTTTCAAATTATTAATCTACAGAGGGCAATCAAAAAGCATCACAATACAGCACACAGTAGATTCTTCTTGAAACTTGAGAATGCTCACAAAGGGTTTAATAAGTAATTTTAAGAATTTTATAATTTATTCAATTATGTTCTATCCTTGATGAGTGATAAGAGGACAGAGAATTTATCATCCTGGACAGTCCTTCTTGAACAAGCCATTAACATCTGTTAAAGTTTGCACTCTGTGAATTTGTCCCTACACACAGTTTTGGTGTGCACTGTTATTGCAGCAACAATAAACTAGATGCAGCAGCATGAATTATTGATAATGGACAAGTCAGTAGAAAACTGTATATACTGAGAAACAACTGGCCTAATGTAATTTTGCAGTTTGCTATATTCTGTCCGTTAGACAATTGTGTGCCATTTTAAAAACAATGCAATACATAGGTCCCCACCAGAGCTTGAGGCTGTAGGATGTTTCATCTTACCTTCAGCTTTCTATGTGAGTGGATCTCTAATGAGACAGGAATCTGCAATGAGAACAGATTACAAAGATTTTGGTCAAATATTTTTATTTTGTAATTGTTTAATGAACATTACAGAATACCTCAGTAGATTCAAAAAACAAGGCAGGATATGATAGATGATAATTTTTTTCTTCATTATTATTTTCTTCTTTGCATTGTGATGTAAGATGTGGTCATACACTCTGTCTTTCCTAAAGTCTAAATGAGATGCAGATTATCTGTAATAAAATATTTATTATAGCTACTGCTGGACTGACACGTTACTACACTTGTAAAATGCAATTTTATTTCTCTGAACCATATGGAAGTGTTGATTGCATGTTGAATGATAAATGTAAAAATGGCATTTTGGAGATCCATGTTCATTGGAGCTTATTTACTTTCACATATGATTCCTTCACGTGAAAATGCTCCTTCTTTTCTGCCACAGTGGAAAACAGATCAAGTATTCTGAGAATTTAAGAGAAAGGTCTACCTAACTTCAGCACAGCTGACACGAATTTTCAATTGTAATTTTGTTGATGCATGAAACAGCAAACATATTATAAATCTCACCACTATAGCTTCGCAAAGCCAACATACTTAACAGCAATAAACATAAAACATATGGAAAAGATAATGATTATTTTTAAAGAAAAACAAACATAATGGCACTTAGAATACATACAAAGAGCTATTTTCAGACAGTATTTTTCATAAGCATTGCAAGCTTACAGTGTTCTGGAGTAAGCTATAAAATGATTTTCAATTTTAATAATCGGGAAGTTGGGAGTATTTCACATACAAAGGTGGAGCTTTAGTAAATTAAATGGATACATGGAATAAAGCTCTTGCCACTAAAAAAGTATCTGAAAACCTTGTTTCATTCTTATCTTTCTCACATTCCAATAAAGTTCACATTGTTAACATCTGCCAAAAAGGGAAGGAGAAAAAGGTACAGTATATCCTGAAAGAAACAGCCACAATTTTTTGTTTCTAGAACTCCTCTTCAAACAAGAATCCAAACAGACTACACAATTTTTCTCTGAGCCTTTAATGAAGCTGTGATTACACCAGTGATAAGAATAATGGTTGGAACACAAAAAAGAAAAAAAAAAAAAGGCACACTTCCTATGCTTGTATAAATACTTTTACCCCATGACAAAATATTTTCCTTTCCTTGTGCTGTCAGCATTTTAAAAATGTGGTATGAAGGTGCATTTCATTTCTAGTATTTTTATTTCAAGCAAAATAGGTCAAGTGTAAAAGCTGAGCGTTTTATGGGATTGTTTTCTTTTTAAAGGTGTGTGTTCAACTGACTGACCCAGGAGTCAGAAGGAGGGGTATCAA
Organism: Brachypodius melanocephalos; assembly: GCA_013398615.1. Classification (NCBI taxonomy): domain Eukaryota; kingdom Metazoa; phylum Chordata; class Aves; order Passeriformes; family Pycnonotidae; genus Brachypodius; species Brachypodius melanocephalos. The sequence goes on from VZSR01003049.1 coordinate 12,030,510, forward strand.
TATGATCCAAATAATGGTAATTTACTTGTTTTATCTGGAAAAGTTTTCTGGAAATAATTTTCTTCATAGTAGCTAGCAGTGAGTCAGCTGGCACTGCACAAGGATTTGGAAGATGACAGCTGACCAAAGGGATATTCCACACCATATGAGATTGTGCTCAGCCAAAAAGCTGGGGAAGGAGAAGGAGGAAAGGATGATCACAATTATGGTACTCTCTTCCCAGACAACTGTTATACATGATGAAGCTGAGATTTCTTGCAAACGGCTATAAACATCTATCTGCTGATGAGAAGTAATGAATGCATCCTTTACTTGGCTTTGCTTGTGCTCACAGTTTCTGCTTTACCTATTAAACTGTCTCTATCTCATGAGACATCTCACTTTTATCCTTCTGATTCTCCTTTCTGTTTCCACCTGGGGACAGTGGGTGGCTGCATGGAACTTGGCTGCCTACCTGGGTTAATCCAGAACAAGCAAGAAAGCAATTGTAAATATTGTCTCCAAACTTCTGACAAGCACAGATTAAGAGGATAAGCATCCTATTTTTAACTTCTGGAAAATAGGGTAAATACAACATCAGATCATAAGACTGATTTGTGCTACAGCCTGAAAAGCGGGTGGATATTGGATGTGTCCATCCAAGTTCCAGCTGAACCATGAAAAGCATTTTCTATGGTATCTGTACAAAATCAGATAATAAAAGTCGGTGAAAACTCTCCCACATGTTACTGAAGCACAACACATGTCTCCCTAGGTTTAAATCCTGGATTGTAAATATATTTTTTTCAAATATATGTGCAGACATACATACAAATGAATACACAGCTTGACTGTACAGACAATATAAATGTGAAAGAAGATAAGTACTAAAGATATAATTGTAGCAATGTGAGGGCAAGGTACTGAAAATCAATACTAAAAATGTTCTAATGCAGGGTTGAACAGTTACCACATCGAGTCACACCATGTGAGTATAAACATGGGTTTATACTCATACCATATGGTACAAACATAACTACAAAACAAACAAAGTACCTAACTTCCAAACCAAGTGCCTAAGCATTCTTATCTGTGTCATCAGAGTATCTGCACCATAGACCTTGGCAAAGCCTGCCCTTGAACCCCAGACAGAAAAGAACTTGAAGGTAAACCTGAAATATTCATCCTTGTGTTTTCTATTTATGTTATCACTTGCAGGAGTAAGTTCTAAGCTATGGCTTTACAAATGTCAGTAAAAGTATTTTAATTTAAGAAAATTCAGAAAACTTTTTATCTCTGCTCTTTTGAATATTTCCTTTTTCTAGATTTATATGATCTTGTGCTCAAAATTCTTCCCTTCATGATTCTATTTCTTAGGTGCTTAACTGTCCTGATTCACTTGATGAGCATTTCTGAATATATTCTTAGCATTGAACACTTGAAAGTCAAGCTTGGTGACACTCACTGCCAACATATTTAACTTCCTTTGATGCTCTGATCTTCATTTACTGGAGCACGATCAAAGAGTGCTACCCTCTAAACATAGGAAGGAAAACTGAAAATAGCAGCCAAAATCCAGCAAATAGCAACACAGGCTCATCCCTGATCAGCTCTTTCTAAGGTGCTCAGATGTGGAATTCATCAGTTTCACCGGATTCAGTCCAACTAAGCAGTGTGCCGGTTTCAAAAGGAAATGTACTCTTTGGCAGTTAATCTATAGGAGCTCAGCTCGTGCACAAGATCTCACAACAGACCTGGGAAAAAACTTCCAGCATTGTGGGGGGCACTGGTGTGTAAGAAAATGAAGTTGTTTTTATCAAAATCTGTAAATGGCCAATTTTCAACTAGAAAATTAAAACTGCATCCAATTGTTCCTAACTAGGTTCTGGAAGAAGACAACAGAAATTAATATATGAGGACTCTGGTTCAGGCAACAGGGCTGCAACATGGTTGCCTCCCTTCAGATGCCTTTCCAGAAGACAGCAGGTCTCAATATGTAAAGAACACAGGGAGTTAGGCAATGACATTGGTTTCTAGCAGACTAGACAGTGATTCTTGCTTACCACTCATCAGTGGAATATTTATTACACATTCTCAGATGGAACATTTCATCCCAGGGAGAAAATGGAAAATAGAAGAAATGGAAAACATCAATTCTATTTTCATGTGAAAAAAAAAAGGACTCAGAAAAGCTTATGAAAGTTTACTGCTGCCTGTCAGATAAAACACAGAAATGATCCAGCACATCCTATATGTTTGACTATCAACTTCAAAGATCTACCAGCTTGCAACTTGAGTGATTATATTGCTATGTTAACATCTAAGAGAAAGCACATATTGTTTTGAACTGGGGAAGAATACCTTGCACCTCAGAAAAGTAGTTTTCAGTTTCAGGACGCTGAACTGCAACTTCATTCTCTTTTGTTCAGCTATATGTTAAGATGGTAAAAATGGGTAGTGAGGTTTCCCATACAAATATTCTTTCTCTGCTTTTGTTGATAAGGACTCTTAAAAAACTTGAAGTAACAATGACTCAAGTGTTTGTAAATTGGCATAAGGTAGAGCTGATGTTGTTGTCTAGCTAACAACAATCTATGGCACAGAAACTAAGCAGGTAAGTACCTTCTCACGAAATGGGTCCTCCACATAGAACACATTATAAGGAGCAGAATAGATAAGGGCTGGACTCTGATGACCAAAGCAAAGAAGAATCCTGACTACTTCTGTGAATAATCCTCTTTTCTAAGTTGTATTTAAGCCACATTCCTAGATGCAGCTGGGACAAGTCCTGAGCCAAAGATAATGTAGAACATTTTTATTTACTAGTTTATTGTGTTGGATCATTGGCAAATTGATCCAAAGTTCTTAGTAACAAACTAATTATAAACAGCCAAAAATTGCAGTTCTGTGGAGAATAAATAACTGCTTCTCAAAACCAGCCTCATTCAGTATGAATGGCTGGCCCTTGCAGCCTGTTGTGATAAGAAACGACCTGTTGCTATAATCCCAGCAGTGCCAGGAACCACAGTGGTAATAGAAGCTCTGATGTAAAAGGACTATCTGGAACTGAAAGGCAGAGTGATGACCTGAGGTCCAGGAAAATCCACCCAGGTAAAATTCATGTAAAAATTACAATAAAAATACACCAAAACTTAATAAAATATAGTTATAGATAGATATTCTGTGCAAGGTGATCTAGGATGGCCCTGTTTAAACAGGGACCAGATGGCTCACTGCAGCCTCTTCCAACCTCACCCATTCTGGGACTCTGTGATATCTGTCTATCTATCTATGGATGTATAAGACTATAATAATACATTATAGTTTATAGAACAAACATAAATGGAAAAGCATGTATAAAATACTATAGTTATGTATAGATAGCTATTTATGCCTATATATTTCTATAAATCTAGTTCTATACATCTTCAATTATATATAATAGGATAGCTCTGTACAAAATTCTTACGTTTTCGCTTGTGCAAAAAAACCAAACACACTCTGTAACCACATATGTTTTTATAACCTTGTCACAGTAGAATCCAATAACAGAACAGTATATTAGTAATTATGATTTACCACCTTCTACACAAAACCACATTTTTTTATTTAATTGCAACAGAAGTATATGTATATGGTCTCTATGGAACTTCAACATGAGGTTAATTAATTTGGTTATTAACAGTGATGTGCATTCACTAGAGCTCCTGACACCAAATTTGAACAGCTTTGAAAGACAGCCTTGGAATATGCAACATTTTAACCTTAACATATAATTACTTAGAAACCATGTCCTTCACTCATGAATGACTGCTGGGGATTTTTCTTAAAGGTGGTTTAGTGCTTTTTCTAGGTCTATGATATCCTTTCCCACACACAGATTCTTAACATATTATTTTCATGTTCACAGTGCTACTGGTAAAACCTGCTGAGATGCTATGAAGATGCCAGCTACCTGTCATACATGCTTAAAATAATTGGTATCACAGGAAAAGTAACACAAGAAGAAGCATCATTAACGAACAGGTCTCTCTGTGATATAATGCAAAACATATGTTAAAAATATGTGTAATAATTAGAGCACTGTGCATCCATCTTCATATCAAACCTGGCACAGCTGAAACTATTTGTAAGTATGAAGTTCATACTATAATAGTGGCTCTTTTGAACAAAAGACTTCTTTCTTCAATTATATGTTCACCCATACCATGCAAATTTTTCACATTATCCCACACAAAGTCCATTGTCCAAACCAAAGAGGAAAACACTTTTGCTATGAAAGATCTACTAGATTTTTCTTAATAGAAAATAAAGTGTAAAGCATGGGAAAAAAGAGGATAAAGATAAAAGAGTTTAAGAGCACAAGTGATATTTAATTGCTTAAATTATTGTGAAGACTACAATAATTTATACACTTTTATTATCTTTTCAACAAAGCTCTAAATAAGCATAAACCAAAAATGTCCCTTATCTTTTCAACATGGATTTATTTCTTAAACAGAAGAACGTTTTTGCTGTTTACATGGAATACAAATATTTTTGCTGCTGATGCCATTATCTGGCAAGGTTGTACACACAAAAGTCAATGTATATTCTTGCAAAGTCAAAAGAAGACTGCATATGAGAAGGCAATATTGAGGAATATAAAGACTACATCTTTACATTTACTGTACTTAAAGTTGTATCATGATAATTATTAAATGCAAAAATATCTTTTCTGCCCTTTCCTTGATTGTGTTTTCTATAGAACATGATGAACATTCACACAAAGCTGAGAACAGCCAGTGTGCATAGAATGAAGTGATGAGCATATATGCCTGTAGATCACCACTGAATACTTAGCAGAATAAATTTTGGCAGTTTTGAGAAAACATATTTGAAAGCCAGTTGTCAGAGAATTTTAGTGTTCTAAAATGTTTAAAATCACAGATTGTTGCCAATTAAATGGGATCTGGCTTTTAAAGGAACTCTATTTCATCACTGATTAATCAAATAATTACTCTTTCAATAAGTTTTGAGATTTAATTCTGGCCCAGCGAAAAAGCAGTGCTATTAAGAAGAGACAAGAAGTTGAAAACCATGTTTTGAAATAACAGGACCCCTGCTATTAGACCCCAATGCTGATCCCAGCCCAAGTATGCAACATTAATGTTTTTTGTCCCCTCAATCCAGCTTCCAGAATCACTGAAAGTGGTACATTGATTTCACCAGTTCCCACGCTTAAATCTTACATATGAACACACAGTAAATCACTCAGACTCTTAAGTGCTATTATAAAATGTCAAACTCTCTTCTTCCATTCCAGATTCACAAGTTGCATCATTTTTCTATTATGCCTTATCAATGTATTATATGTGAGATATCTACCTAATTATTTCTATTGAACTTACAAATTGTTATGAACTACAAATTTCTTTCAAATAATTTAATTGGTATTGTGTGATATATTTCTACCAACTTTGCAAGTTATGCAGAAATATAATCACTCTCTGGTAGGTGATCAGGTTAGTATGAGGTAAGTTATAATTACAACAGAAAATTCAGTGAGAACTCCTGTCATATATTTTAGAAGTAACTTAAAAGCCTCAAATAAATAAAAATGAATAGAATAGGATAGAATGTAATTTATTCTTTTCAAAGATTTCTAGCAATGGATGTCACAAAAGTAATATCCAAGTCTAAGTTAGTTTTGAAATACACAAAGTCAAAGGAAACCTTGTTCACTAAACCTAAAGATAACCACCCTAGGCTAAACCCGTGTGTGGTTTTGGATGCAATGTCCTTTGCACTTCTTGTTATTTTTAAAGTCTATTTAGGAAGGTGTGAATCAGTGAGGATGGGAAAAGAGGGCTAAGCCTTTAAAGGTTTTGATGGTCTGCTCCTCAACACCTATAACTGTATTTACTGAAAGGAACCAAGTGAGCTATTTAAAAAGCCTATGCTTTTTAACGAACATATTCCTCAAGCATACATTTTTAAAATCAAACTTTCTAATAGCACTTTGCAAGGATGTAAATCTTGTCTCCCGATTATTTTGGAAGTTTTGAATAAAATATGTAAAAGAGGGTAGGCCTTTAAATCCAAGAAGTGCTTTGGGAGAAACTAATGCTCTAGGCAAATACGATTACTGATAGAAATGGTGGAATATAGCTGCTCTTGTCAACCTTGGACACCTAGTGACTTAATACCAGCAGAAGGAGTCAATATTACACCAACTGTGCACCTAACTATGGTGTTTCTGTGTTCACATGGAGAACACAAAAATCAATTAATTGTGTGAGAGATACAATCCTTTCAGAATTCAGCCAATGCACTGATTTATTAATGTTATTGATTACACTGAACTAAATATGTAATATGAAGACCTGCCATGTCAAAACATAGCTCACATTTTCCAGGTTAAAGATTTGATTTTCTTCTTAATCTTTCTTTTCTTTTTCCTTGAGACCACCTCTACTAATATAAATTGGAATTCTGTGAAGAGATCTATGCCAGTTATATTTCTATAAGTCTGCAGAAAAGTGCTTGGTATTGCCTTTTACTTTCATACTTAAATATTTATACACAGAAACCCCTTTTCTAAGATCTGAGACAAGATGGACACAAAATATAATTGCAATTAGAGATATGCTGAGCTTCCAGAAAAAATATGTCCTGAGACTAAGTCATGAAGAATACCTGCTGATTCCTAGGTAGTGTAGGTACTTAACTCACCTGCATGCTGTGCATCTAGTTACTGTTTGTATTTCACAGGAGAGATCTATTACCCATATCAATAGTGGGCAACCAATTATAACCAGAACATATTACTTCAACTATCCTAATATATTAGCTTGCAAGTGGCAGATCATGAAGATGATCTACAATAATTAGAGCAAACTGACAGCAAGTTGTGCATGTGTTTGATTAATCAGAAAACAACATTACACACACAAAAAAAATCAACATTCACTGCCACATTAGGCAGGCTGGAGTCTTCACCTTCCTCCTGCAGTTTGCAGTGACAGGAACAACCAAGACCAACTTTCATTGTTTACACAAAAGTACTAATGCTTCTGCTTATGAATTATGATTTTTACTGGCAGAATTTCTATTTTCCTAATGGCATATATACCTTGTGTACATCTCTAGGGCAAAACACATTATCATGAGTAAAATACCAATAGAAAAGAAGGCAAAAATACAGTGTTTGTTTCAGCGCAAAAATACACAAATTCTGAAAAACTTCTCACAGACTATATGCAATTTATGTCTTTTTATTGTTCTGAAATGGTTTAAGAAATTCATGTTTCCTCTAAAACAAAAGAAAGTCTGATTAACCTTTTTCAGTACAGATTTAATTAATACAGGCAAGAATGAACATGTTCAGCTGTAAAGTGGGAAAACAACCATGTTTCAAAGGATTTTTAGACAAGATTTCTTGTTATGTGTACATCTAGCATTAGAAACCTAATACCGGTGTCTGTGCACTGAGGTACACAGAAAATACACTGGCAACAAAGCAATTACAGTTATGAGGCAATCTCTACTAAATCAAATTGAATTCTTTCATCATCACTGGACTAATCATGGTGGATACAGTCAAGTGCCATCAGAAGATCCCATATACCTTGTATGTCTCCTCCTACAGGTAAGATAGAGATTTCTGTAACTTAAGGTAGGCAATTTAGTAGATTTTCTGATGTTTATATTTTAGTGTTACCAAAAATAAGGGTAAGAAGTGTATTTGAAGAAATAGAGCTTGATTTCTGGATTATTCTTTAATGTGCATTTGGATTTGGGGTATCTTCAAAAGACAACAGAATTGTTGTGCCACAGCACAAATGGCATGGCATTTCATTTAATTTCTTCAAGTTGAAAGGTAACATGTCTTTCCTTATCAGTTTGATTCTCCTTTGCTACTAATGAAAGTTTCCCTGCTAATCTGAATGGTCTGCTTAGACATAACTATATAATAATATGTAGGAACAGAGAAGTCCTGAAAATATCACAACTCCACCAAATTTAAACCCCAGAAAACCAATAGAGCCTCACATCACTTGCAGTCTGAAAACTGGTGTTTAGGAAACAGGTGACTCTAGAAAGCAGAGTGACTAGAAATTGAAGGATCAAAAAGACAATTCAGTTTTAGTATTCCTTGGTGTTTATTTTGTAGGCAAGTTTTCATTCAGCTATATAGTAATATGGAAAAAACGTATCTAACTCTCCAGGTCCCAGGTATATTCTGTATAATGATAGAGTGGACTGGGTTGGAAGGGATCTCAAAGACTCTAGTTCCAATTCCCCTGCCATGGGCAGGGATGTCACGCAATCAATCAGGTTTCTCAGGGCACCACCCAACCTGGCCTTGAACACATCCTTCCTTACCATGATGATTTTTAAAGATATTTTCTTTTCCTTTCATAAAGAACAAGAAATTAAAGATTACTTATTTCAATTGCATAGCATGGCAGTGGCAGGGTAGAAATTCTACAGCATTGCAATTTACCATTTCTCACCTCAGCATTACTAATTAGGGGTACTTTAAAAGGTCCATCGTTACTGTACTGCACCCTTTATTAAAAAGAGTATTGGGGATTTCTCTGGGAACACAGAATTCAAGAGCCCTCTCTGATAAGCTGTTTCATCAGGGAGAGCTCTTTGTTTGAAACAGATGTGAATGGTACACAGAAGAATGAGTGAAATGGTGCCAAGAAATACAACACAGTCTATGTGGGCATAAATAACCTTTTCTATACATTCAAAACAGTAGATTCTAAATTCTGCTTCAAAAAAAAAGAATACAAGACTAATTGTGGCTAGGTCTCTGAAAGCACCAGCTTGCAACCCCAGTCAAAAAAAAAGTGTTAGAACATCAGAAATTATTAGGTGCAAAAAAAACCCCAATTCAACCAAAAAACAGAGCAGGAAACCTTTTTTAAAGGCATAAATCTACACACTGTATCTTCATGTTCAACACTGAATTTCTGATCACTATAGCTCAAAAAAAAAAAAAAAAAAAACATAAGATCTAGGAAAGAGGCAAAAAAAGCAGCAAGAATATAGAGGGATTTTGATGTCATTCCATATAAGAAGATGGTGGAAGGACCAGAGTTCATCATCTTGAAAAAGAGATAATTGAAGAAGCATTTGATAAAGGCCTATATAAAGACAGAAAGGGAGCCTTCATTACTATGATATTAGAATAGGAATCTTTCAGTTCTAATACTACAAGAGAGGCTCTCACAAACAAACACAATGGTTTCCTAAAGAGAAAACATAATTTAATTGTGCACAAAACATAATTGTGCAAGTCACCATCCCAAAATGACCCACTGCAAAAGAATGAATAATTCAAAAGCTCTAGTGGATACATTAATACACATTGAACACAACCCCAGTCTGACCTCTGACATAACAAGACTCCAAACCACTGCCTGGCCAGTGGTGGGAGGGTACACACAGGGAAGAATTGCCTGGACACGCTCCTTGTACGCTTTCTTTAGAAAGTCTCTTACTTCACCCAATGTCTTTGTACCTCGTGCATCAAAAGCTAGACTAACCTGCCCCTCTGCTTAATAAAATACCTGTTTTCTTTCTGGAAATAGGAAATACAGTAGCCTTCATTCATCACCATTAGCAAACTGATAGGATGCCACATTAACTGCGCTCACTGTAATAGAGGTTAGATAGGTAAGGAATTGTCTGAAGGCAAGATAGGTGGCAGAAGTGGTGAAAGCCAGACATGGATGAGTTTCTCTGAGCCTGATTTTTCAGTTATGCAATTTAATATTTTCATTAGTCATCATGCTAGGAAAAATAGTAGGAGCATGCTGATGACATTTATTGATGATATAATGTAAGCAGAGGTGCTCCAATACAGAAGATGCCTTTTAGATTGTACAGGAAAGAGTGGATGACCTTGAAGACTGGGGTAATAGAAATGGGATGAAGTTTATATGAAGTTTAACTCGAGATTATATATAAACAGTATTTCTGTTAGGAACTAGAAGCTTAGCCTCTGGAAACATTGAGAAAAGTCAGTTATAACAGTAGATTTGAAGACAACCATAGATATCTTGATGTAACACAGTAAGAGCTAAGAAAACAGTAAAGGCTAATAAATTCTCAATTATTTGACTTATGCTTTCAGTTCTGTGTTTTATCCTGAAACTTCCACAGTTTGCTGTATTCGGATTTTCTAATTTTAAAATGCAAAATAACCATCTCCAGTGTCATCAATAACCCAGCTCTTTGCTCACATAATCAGCATACAAATCTGAGAAACATTTTCTAGGTTCTACCAGACTTCCATCAATGAAAAAAGTATTTTTCAATACTGAAAAGCTAAAGAAAAGGCAGATCATATGAATGTCTAAAAAATGCTGATCTTTTAGAAGTAAATCTGAACGTCATATAGAAAATAATTTACCATCTGGAATACTTATGGCTTCTTATGCCATTTGCCTTGGACTGCTTTTGATTTCATAAGGAAATCCCAAGACTTATTTTCTAACACTAATTTATTTTTCAATGTCATCTCTTTCAATTGTAATTTTCATCACGACAAGTGATTTTATCCGACAAATATTAGAGGCAGAAGAAGTCTAAATGAATTACAAATCACATCACTGAGAGGCACACAACATAAAATTGGTATGTCATTTGCATGTTACTTATAAATTGTGAAAGTTCTCCCAAAACTTTCTGCGAGAGCTAGGGAGGGCTCAGGTGCTACTCTCAAGTAATCTGATTTTTATTTCATGGAATTGGCTGTACATACTTGCTCTGGTCTTTTACTCTTACTGTGCAAGTTCTACTGATAGTGGCTTTGGAAAGACCTTTCTGCAAAATCAGATAGCAAGTTCAGCATAGCAAAAGCCAGAACTGAAAGCCTAAATTCACTGATGGAAACTCAACTCCTTCCTCTGATAGTGCTGTGTATGGAGTTTACTTTTGGACTGGAAAGTGACTAAGCCCTGAACGTTTGCAAAAATACCAAAGAACAAGCTAAAACTTTCTAGTTCTCAGGGCTGTAATGAATTAAACTTTGAAGGAAGTTTGTTATAAACAGCACTGAATGTTCCTTTGAGACAGGTCTCCTTCAAAAGCTGCCTTAAAAGTAAAGATTTGCTCGTTGCCCTGCTTCTGCATGTTTTAAACTTGCCTTCTGATGTTTTCAATATGCCCTCTGATGTTTATAGAACTCTGAGTTCTCATACTTTTAACGTAAATACTGAGATGTTTACGCATTCTTCTACTCAAGGAGGAGCCTTTTGAGTGATGGTGATGTTCACCAACA
>VZSR01003049.1:12041869-12443897 GCA_013398615.1 Brachypodius melanocephalos
TTGTTTCTTTAGTTTATTGCAATTTATATTTATAATAAGAAAAGACAAATTAAAGCCTTTATCTTATCTTCTAGAGGAAAGAACTGCACATTCATTCACAATACCCTGGCACTACCTCAGAGTTTAACTGATTTTTTCAAACTGAATTATCAGTCTTACACTAAGGGGTTTTGAGTTATTTGATTAATTTTTTTTCTTATCCATTGTTACCAAAAAATAGTTATATTGAAAAATATCTTGTAAGCAGAATTTTAAAAGTGCATGTATTATAGAGCTCAATATCAGATTTTTATAGTGTAATGAACACATATTTACACGCACATTCCAGAAACTGATGCACAATATATAGCATGGTTTTATCCCTATTTAATTTAAAAGGGTTTTTTTTTTACCTTCAGTTTAACAGTGTTTCAACTTGAATTTCACTTGAAAGAAAGGATTGCAGCCATGAAAATTACCAGTTGAAGTTCTGTTGATTTTTGTTATTGATATAAGAGTATGAAATGTGTCTCTGATTCAACATTTATGTTATATTATGTTTGTCAACAAGTTATTGAGTATTCTCAATGTAATTAATCTTTTTTTTCTCCAAGAAAGAGACAAATTTTCCTAGTAAAGTTCAACTCAGAATTGCAAAGCAAAAGTACCTTCAGAAAAATCACTTGTGGGATAGTTATGTAATTCAGTAGTCTGAAACCTAATCAACTTGTTTCCTGTGGCAGAAAGCATAGAGTCCATGGAAGAAAATACTCTGGATGAATTATGAATAATAAAGTTAAGGTGATATAATAAAAAAGTTACAAATACACTACTATAATAAGGATAAAAAAATTACCGTACTCTTTTAGATTTGCTTCATATAATACTTTAGCTACCTAGAATATTTTACAATAATTTTGAACATAATTTCATTCCATAACTGTAAAATAATTTTACTTTATATATAGACTTGGTATCATGATGCATAACTGATAAACTACTTTAAAAATAGGTAACATTCAATGACCTTCTTCAAGTAAATGCCAGTGAGAATGAAAAGGGAGATCAAGTTATTTTAATGGCACCCAAAGTGAAATTTCTTATTTTTCACTAAATCCTCCAAATCAGGGATTGATTCTTCAGTGTACTATTTTTTCATCACTAAATTCTGTGCTTTTCTTAGGAATTGCTATCAAAAGCTAAGTTTTAATTTCTGAAGAAGCCCTTTAGACACCTTTAAAGCTCTCCATATTTGTATGACTTTAAAGTAATGCAGGGCTGTTTTCACTGTCATAAATTTGTGCGCAATCCTATTCTGAGCAGCCTTCATAGTTTCTTGATTCTTAGCCTGTATGATGATGTTGGTTTAAAATTGAACTATCCATCCAGTAACATACATTAGACATTGATTTGTCTTTTGTGTGTTGCAAAATATTAATATTGAATATTAAATATATTTGGAAAAGCAACAAGAAAATCACAGTCTAATCTGCTAAAACCACACTAATGGTTTGGCTTACCCCATTTTGTACAAGATAATTTACAGAATAAAAGAACAGCCCTGCAGGAATGCTATCAAAACACTGGACATACCTTTGCAAACTTCATCAGATCAATAAAGAATATTACTGAAGAAAAATCAAGTGAGGAAGAATCTCTGTTAAACTTCACACGAGCAGACTGCAGGCAGATCAGCAATGACACACCAGAAACCCAACTGAAGAGCCAACAGAGCAATTTATATATCTCCAGGGGTAATACCAAACACCTAGATGAGGAGCTTCCCTCTGGCTATCAATTACACAGGTTCTCCCAGTTACATCAGGAGGTGGAAGCGGTTAACTCTTCATTTAAATTAGAAGGCTGAACCTAGATTTTAAAGTCAGGCAACAACCTGTGGATGACATCCTTGTATTTTGTTCTTAATATTGCTTGAAGACTCTAGCATTATTTCACGTATATTCTATCGATGTGAGAGACACAATTAACTGTTCTAGGAAGTAATTAATTTGTTATGTCCAGAACAAACTTCCTTTTCACAGCACTGCCATTCTGTCATTTTTAATTACAGGCTAACCAGCCAAAGTACAAGTGCTTTACATTTCTAAAAAAAATATTAAACATTTTATCATTCAGTATGTTTGTGTCTGACAAATGCAGGGAGAAAATATGAACAGGGAAAATCTAAGTGCAGGATTCCAGGTAGTAGTTTCTCAAAGATATTCAAAGAATAAAGTTTAACATCCATAGTCAGGAAAAGAAAAAGAAAAGAACCAACCAGTATTCCCCCTTCCCCTCCCCAATAAAACCTTATCAACATGCCTATTAAGACAATGAGAAAAAAAAACTAATTAAAGTAAATTAGCTTAATGTGCACAAGCTGGATAAAGACAGATCACTTTTAAAAATCCAAGAAGATAATGGTACCCATTTGGGATATGTTTTTGGCATTTTTCATATAAATTGGACAGTTTTAGAGGATAAATATGGTTAGAGAAGTCCTTACAGGCAATTATGTCTTTACAGTGCTGGTGGCTGACATCATAAAAGTATAATTTTAATTGCTATTAATTGTGTTAAGTCTACTTTTATTGAATACTTAATGCCATCTCTGACAGTTGTTGTAATTTATGTACTTTAATGAAACTTCTTAGTAGAACTTTGGACATTGAGGGTCATTTCCACTAAACTCAAAATAAGGCATTTTATCAGCTAGGGAAGTGCAGGTTATTAAGACACTGATTTTTGCCTTCTCAAAATTTGTTCCTTTTCATTAGCCTTATATGGATGACTAGAAAGCCAATTTTTGTCTCATGTTTTAAATGTATCAGAATTCACTACATATTATCATAAGAAACTGCTATGACAGAGTTTTCCCATATGAAACAACCTATCTGTTTAATAAGGAAATTGAATTAAGACAAGCTGATGAATGACTAAATTACACCAATTCACATCAATATCTTGCCATTTGGGAATACAGAATGGGTAAAATAAAACCTTGACGTCTCTTTGGCATTCAGCTATAAAACCACCCATGACTTTAACTGAATAGGGTTGTCTGCTGGAAGAGTTTGACCCAAAGATTTGTAAGCAGATAAAACAGCAGAAGAAATGCAAAAAAGATTAACAACAGAAGTATTTAACAACATAATATTGTGCAATGTAGAGAAAAAAATGTTAGTGACTTTACATTTCTGTACTAAAATTCACATTGCTCTACTGCTAATAGTTGTAGGTCTTCACTGTTCCTGTGATTAGCATTATTAAATTATGAGAAAATAATTTATCTCTATCAGTGCTAGTTTCAATATTTGTGAATTAGTAATTGGCCCAGCAGCACTAATGAGACAATATATCTATTGTGGCTCTTCTGTCTGTTAACATGCCTATTTAAACTAGAGCATCATTATATACAAAATAAATTATTGAATTGGGTAGGAATGTATCTCAAAGAATTTCCAGACCCTTTAGAAATCCTAGCCTGTTATCACCAATGAGCGAGGCTTACTTAAGAGAACAGACTACAAAATAGCAAAGGAAAAAAAAAGAAAATTAGACAAAATATATATTTTTTTTCTTTTTCTTTTTTTCAGCTATCAGAGGACATTACAATTAAGGTGATGCTCAGTAATGAATCTTGTATCAGAGGGTTTTAAGTAACTGTAGACTGAGATTTTCGTGTGCTAGTTCCAAAGAGATAGCATAGGCAAATACAGCTACTGGCTATTTACCATCACATTCACCTGACTATCACTGAATCAATTCAAGAAGTCTTACAATTAGGTTTTTGCAGTCCTGTAGGTGAGGTGTTTTATATTAAATGTGCAGCACATTTATTTACTATTTATCAAGTGTTTTTGTGAACCATCCCCTTCCGTATCAAGCAGCCTTTCAAATAGGAGCCTATTAGGTAATGCTAATTGTAAGTAAATGCTTATCTGAGTAATTATTTTTATATTTTAAAATGCAGAAACTACAGTATTTTCCTCTAACTTATCAGAATTAAAGTCTCCATCGATATTAACAAATTTTATACAATTTTGTTGTTTGCACTTACATCACATGATTGGTCCAGATGATAGAATTAAAAAAAATGTATTTCTAAAAAAATTGACTTCATTATATATTACAGGGAGAAAATGCGATATTAAAAAAATCTGTGTTAATCAGCATCAAATTTTGTCTTGGAAAATACAAATCCAAGGACTCACAGTACAAAGTTGCTCCCATTGCACGCACCCTGGGAACCACTTTTCTGTTTTAAGCTATTTAAGATTTTAGTTTTTGTCTTTCAATTTCTATATGGAACTAATGTGGGCAGAATTACAAGAATGAAACAAGATGCATGTGAAGATGACAGATGAATTTCCTCTTGCAGTCTAAATCAATTAATTAGGCTTTGGTCCATTATATGGATCACAGTTCACTTTCTCTTCTCATATCTATCCACAGAAAATGTCCTCAACAAAACCAATATATGCTATCCCCAGCATTTAAAAAGCCTCATAATATATCCAGGATTTATGTTAACAGAAAGGACAAAACTAAGAGGTGATAGAAATGTATGCAGACAACAGCCTTACAATCCAGTTTTAAAATAGGTATTTAGAAAAAAATGTTGCCAAGCTGTAACATTTACTCTATTTAACTTCTCCCTGGGAATATTCCATCTTTTATTACAAAGGATTGGAGGGAGATAAATCCAAATTTTGACCTCCTAGTTCAATTAACCTCCCAATTATATTGCTAATTTAAGAATAACTTGACTGAATCAAATGGAATTTTATTAAAATGGATCTAACTGGAAGGAGAATCAAATACTGTATTTGTAATATCCACAGTAAAAGCCAATAAATTAATGTCAAGGTTGCAAATATTGCTGCTGGAAAGCATAAAAGTGGAATGATCTTCCTCAGTCATGGGCTTTTGCATGTTTGATGATCTTTATTGGAAAAAAAATGCAGGTAGACAATCAGGTTAGCCTTTACATACAAAATAAGACAGAGGACAAGGCCTAAGGAGAGCATGAGGGAAAAACTTTCTCTAAGGGACTTGACAGAATGGGAATGGCACAAGGGAACCGGTGGAAGATCAAAACAGAGTTTGGAAAAGCAAGAAAGGATTGTATGGAGCCCAAGACACTTTGTGAGGATGACAGACACATGAGGGGGATGAGAGTTAGGAGAGGTAGACTGGCCACAAGCAGTACTTCAATGGTGGTAAAAATGTACCACTGATAAAACCGTAAAACTGGACAGAAAAGGAATTAATAAAAATATGTGGGTCTGTTGATCTTAAAAGTCAGTCTGAAACACAGGAAACAGGAAAGAAAGAGGAGCTCAGGAACGACTAGGTCTATATCTGAGGTGCCTTACAGCAGTGGGGAACTATTCCATTCTTAACACACTCCACTAGTTTTTGGTTTCTAGGATATACAGGGTGAGATGGTGGAATGCAGAGAAAAGTTCTTTATATAGAGATATTCCCTGCAATACAGCTATGTCTTTATTTTTCAGATGGAGAAGGAAATAGAGCAGATTTTCAGGAAGGTATCTTGATCCCAGGGGGTGTTGATCAATAGACAAGGAGAGGAATGTTGGAAACAAACCACCTAAATCCACTCAAATGTCTAACTTAAAGTATAATTGCTCCCTTTATATCCTACTCTCCCCTCTGGCTTTTTTTTTTTTAATATATATTTAATCAGTTGCCAAGAAAGGTTTGACTTTTATTTGAACTGGGATTGCTACATTAAAGTGCTCTGCAGTGAGGGGGATGGACATGGAGCAGTGCTGCTGGCTCCCCCTTCTTGACAGCTCTGGGGTGATGTTAGATTCTATTGCCAGTGTGAATGGAATAGGAGTCACTGAGAAAAATCCTGAAGGTGTGCTGATCAGCAGTCTTTCAGTAAGTAAGCCCAAATCTTGATAGTTCTTAAAAGAGCTGATTTCACTTATTTTTAAACTTTATTTTTAACTAAACAGTTACTAGGTTACTTAGTCTCCGCATGACAAAATAATCAAAGAAGACATTATTCAATATTAGGAAGTAAAACTAAAAATTAGAAGAAACATTGAAACCCATCATGTTTCCAGTTTCTGCTGTTTAAAATCTCTAGGAAGCAGAAAAATCTCAGCTTTGTTCTTTGTCCATTCTTGAAAAGCCTGTCAAAGAACAGAGCTGAATCTTCAAAAACATTAAGATAAACATCCATAATAATGGTAATAAAAGCATGCTGTCATGTATCTTCTGTGAAGCATAAAAGTTTAGTACATTATTTAAACGCTTGTTTATTGCTTTAGAGATGTCATTTCTTGATTTTGCAATATTCAAAGCATTCCAATTGTTACAATTTTTTACTTGCAAAGTTTTTTTTCCCATAATCTTTTTATTTTCAAGACTTGTAAATGCAACCACTAGCTGCCACGTTTGTATGGCAAATTGCTGCTAACAGAGCGATTGCTAAGAAGAGGAAAAGAGGCAGTGTTCGTGCTTCTGGGATTGTCACCTATAACTGAGGTTGTCCACAAGGTAGAAACGTGCCTTCCAAAGTGCCTAAACTGCCAGAAAGGTTTGGAGCAGAATGGGAAGGGTCACATGCCAAAGGACAAAACCCCCAGCTGGTGCCTGTTACTGGGAAGCCCCGATCCCAGCACGGCAGTTCTGTTTCTCCTCGTTCAGCAGCTGCCTGGGGACTGCACCACCCTGCTCTGCACTCCTCACATACTCAGAAACCTGATAGACACACAGCTGTTGCCATCAAAAGTAAAATTCATCCCGGGCTGGGTGCCAGCATAAGGACTATGGCATTACTAAACACCCACTGAAACCTTCAAAGGCTTGCGCAACACTTAAGACCGTGTAGCATTTGGCTGAGACAGGCTAAGAGTGCAGCACTGGAACCAGATTATTTCTTCTAAAACTTGTGAATGTCAGCAAGGAAAGATTTCAAGATGGTTTTATTTAATCAAACTCATGTATTTCAGGGTAAACAGTTGCTTTTACTTTCATGGATAATAAAAGACCTTTCAAAGTTTTAATTTCAGTGTCATAAATATACAATACGGTGTCAGTGTACTTGTTTTATTTCTGAATTGTTAGCAGACAACAATAGAGTATTTGGAAGTTCACCTATTTTCCATCCAAAAATGGAACAATCTACAAACTTTAACATGTGTATGTATGAAGAGAGAACAGTTAGAAAACAGTGGGATAGAAAAAAGCCATATCCCCATCTTGAAGTGATAATTTAAATACTGTATGTGCTAGGTCAGCCTATAATTATTACCAGAAAATCTGGTGAAAGCCAAGTAGCGTGCTCTGCTAACAGGTAACCATACAGAACAGCTGTGTCCTGCCAGCAAATGTTTTAACATCTTACACATTCTATGTTTCAATTTTCTGACTTGCTAAATGGGAGCAGCAGTGCCAAAGCATCCTCAATAAAGGGTTTGCTATGTACAGATTAAGAGCCATCTGCATACTGAGTATTGGTTGGCATTTGGTCAGTAACAGATATATGGTTCCTCAAATCTCCCCTGGTCCATGAAATCAAAATTCCATTCAGAATACTGTTAGAAGAATGGGGTTAATACTGATAAATATCAGTCAGCTCTGGTTCTGTTCAGTCAGACAAAATTCTGTTTTGACATTGCACCAAGGTGTAAGAGTGGAATTATGCTGAACTATTCAGGAAATTTCAATAAACTGCATGAAAGACAAAGGGTACTTAGTCTGTTTTAAAATGAGATCTGGCAGTTAAGAACTTAAATGCTATTGTTTTCCAAAAGTTTTTTATATGATGCCATTATCCTACTCCTAGTTACTATGACCTATCATTTCAGTTTTATGATATATATTTTATTTTACTCATTAAAAACATTGGCTACTCTGATAAACACAATGTGGAGGAATTTACATTTCTCCTTTTCCTCATATTTCTTTCTTCTGTGTTATAAATGTGCCTATTTTTTTGATTCATTGTGTGCTCATAAATCAATACATTTGTGCAGTAATAAAAATAACTTATTGTAATGGTAACAGCTCCAAAGGACCCCTGACTATGAGTGGCAATGTATTTAATTCAGATCTATGTTCCATTCCCCAACTAATGGCACACTGTGGGTTATAAAGTGATTAAAATTGTTGTCAAACTGGCCTCCTGGAAAGATGGAGCCCAACTTCTTTTCCAGCAGTTGGTAGATCTGCAGGATCTATATGTGATTCTTAGAGTTGGAAAGCAAAGAAAAGTTAGTTTAGGAATAATAAGCCAGGAAATGATGGAAAAAATGGCTTTTTTTTTTTCTCCCATGCCTCTAAACAACAAAACAAAAGAAGTAAACAACAAAAACAAAGAAGGAGTCAGTATTGCGGTTTTTTGAAGGTTAATGGAAATACAAAGAGATTTGCCTACAACTACACAGGAAAACATTAAAAGAGGTAGGAGTATAACTGATCTTTGGAGTCAAGTCTCTAGTGTCTTTATTACTGTATTTCTAGCTTTGGTTCCTTAAGGGTCATTGGATTTCTTTCTTATTTTTTAAAATTTATGTTTACTCTTTTCAGTATTGCTGAAATTTCTCTTTATAATATTCCCGAGAGATACGCCGGCAATACATAGTACTATTTTTTTGAACTTCAGCACTTTTATGCCGCTTCACAAACATCGTATTTCTTTGATAATGAAGGGAAATTATTAGGAATACTAGACTGATCTATTAATTGAAGATTCAAAAAAAGAAGATGAAGTTTATTACTCTTTGTCATAGCTTTTTCTAAGACTAAAAACAGTCTAAATAAATGACAGTTTGGAATCACACTGCAGCTGATTCTCCATTTGCTACACTGGTGCATAAAAGAACTGCCATACAGCAATGCTTGTTAATTCTAGATAGTGTTACTGTGTATCAGAAAGCTCTAAAACTCCAGAGACACCTTTCAGAGAAACTGTAATCTATGCAAGTTGTGGTGAAAGGGAAAGGGAAAGGTTTGCCGTCAGTTACGGCTTTCTGGCTTTTACTGTTCTAAAGGAAAGAGATCTAAACATCTGTGGTCAATTAGAGGAAAAAACTGTTTCTGAGAGAAACAATACACATGGGTCCTGCAATACAGTCAACTGCACATCTTTGGGTTTCTGTGTGTTGATGTATCAGTATACATTGAGTGTAACAACCAAAACACAGATAAGAACTGCAATGACCCATTGTACGTTTATATTTCAGCACCACAATACCTCTTTTATCTTCCTACAAATCTGGATCAAGATGTAACTATAACCCATCAAATTTCATTTTACCCACCTGTAATGTCAGCTTTTTCTCTGCAAAAAATGTTATATACACACTCAATAGTCATGGTAAAAAGAAGACAAAAGTCCTGGATACCACCCTAAAACCTGAGCCCCCTAAGGCTTAACCTTGAATCCAATATATCTGTTTAACATCAAGCAGTTTTTAACACTATCCTTGGGACTTGGGATTCCCCCCTTCCCCTCACAGCTTTCTCCATGACTCATGGCATATCTTGTATCTGCTCATGTAATTAATCTTTTGAAGTTCAGATGTCTAAGCAGCTCTTCTAATAGACACTCTTTCTAATAACTGAAAAATAAGTATGTTAGAAGGACAGGTATTGCTTAAAGTCTGAACAATTATAGCCAATTATTTGCTAAGCGTTCATATGCTTTATGAACCCTTAGCAAAATAAATTCTGGAAAAAAGGACATTTTCCCTCCCCTTTTAATGAGTAACAAACAGTGCATATTCTCAGGGAAATGGTGAACATTTTAGAAACAAAAACGGAATTAAATTTCTGCAATGGTTCTTTTAAATACAATAGAATTTAACACTGGGGTTTTTACTAAATAGGTCTCTGCTGCTCCCCTGCTCTTGAGTCATGCTTCAAGAAGACCTGCAAAATGGGTTGAGCTAAATTATTTTCCTAACTTTTTACCTATCCTTCTATTTGTCACATTCAAATGAGGCAGTGCTCATGTAAGAACAGGAATAATCACTAGGGAAAAAAAGTATCCAGGTATCCAACTTAGGCACAAAATGGTCTGGATTCAGTTTTAGCTTTTGATAATATTTCCTTGTGACCACTGCTTAATCTTAGCACCTAGGCATCTCAGGATATCATTATAAGTGACACACGAGCAGGTCTGTGGAGTGTACTCTTATTATAAGTGCCATTCTTATAGCCTTGTTAGCTTAACATTGTTCCCAGGGAAGTATGTGCTGAAGAAAAGATGTGTCATGCATATCTGTTCTGCAAGGCTTCCTCGGTTCCAGCAGGGCTTCGTATTCCTTTTTCTTGCTGTTAACTTCTTTAAATGTACTACTAGATTTAGGACAACACCCATCACTGCAGAACCCAAACATACCAAAGCACTGCTGCACAGAAGTTAAGATTCCAAGATCACTTAGGATCGAAACTGCTCCAGACCCTGGTGTCACTTATGAGTACACATTGGAAGATGGGACTGAGAGAGTTAATGTGTACTTTATAAAGTTTTGTTGTGCTTGTGTATGTTAACTTTCATGTTTTCCTGCTGAATGTTTTTCCTGTATCTATGTTTATTCTGTGACCTGTAGCTAATGTTTGTTTTCTAGCTGAAAGCCAGCTAAGCCTCTGCTGGTACTCGTCGTATGTTGACAGCATTCAACAGTGCACACGGTATCCTAACAACTTTGTAGAGATAAGGGGGGAAATACGCAACCGCATTCATAGCTCCATCTCAGATTCTCTATCTACATTTCAGTGGTAAAAAAAAACTTGGAGAAAAGTGAAGGAATGAAATTGTTCTTCACAGACACATCAGTGACAAAAGAGAAAGCACCAACAAGCAATTTCCTCAGACTGAAACAGGTGTCAAAGAATTTTAGACAGAGTCATCATGTCCAAAACAAGCAGATGAAAGGATGAGGCTCCGAACTAAATGTAAGCCATGGCTGAGTAGCTGAAGAAATAGGGATAGCAAAATCAGCCTTCAAACTTCACTGGATCCTCTCAAAGTTCCTGGCATGGGTAACTGAAACAGCAGCTTCTGACCTGAAATCCTAGTGCCCTGCTCAGTACAAGCCTTGCTACTATGAAACTTTATGATGACAGATATAGTTTTACATTTTCCTTACAAATGCTGTTCTTTTAATGCCTCTGCTTCCTAACTGCATGATTTATTAAATCTAAGTTCCATTAACTTGTAATTTTTTTTCCTGCTGAATCCTTAACAATTTCCTACAGACTACTCAGGACAAATGGGAACTTTGCTTCACCATATTTCCTCATATAGTTTCTGTTGTTCCTTTATTATTTAAAAATAGTTACTGCAGCATAAACTAATTTTGCAGTTAAGGTTACTGGACTAGATTTTCTTTTGTACTGCACATTGTTTAATTATATTTGTGTAAATAAACACAAAAGCCTAGCAACTCTAATAGTCACTCGTACAGTTTTCAGCTTTTTATGCATCTCTGCTCTGATTCAAATGGCAGAACACAAGAGACCTAGGAACCAGTTCTGTCAACTCCACTCCTTGGAAAAGGTTTTATACAAGAATCTTGGTGCAGTGTCTATTTGTCTATTCACCTTCACTTCCACTATGCTCACAAATGAACAAAACCACAAAGAAGCTATTATCTAATCAACCAAAAATATTGGACATGCCACTGAGAGTAAGCTAAACTTTCACACATATTGAAGAGACTGCTATTTTTTAAATTAATGCATATGCATTATGGATAGTATTAGTGCTTTTCATTTGGTTTTTAAAGCATTGACTATAAGTTATTATTTATATGCAATTCTTAAAACAGTATAGAAAAAAAAAAAGAATAACTTTAGTCACAGAAGGAGACTCTTGGAGCTAAAAAATTGGAGATACTCTACTGTATTTTTACCATATTAAGGCAAAACAATGCTGTAACTAGAAAAATTAGTTTCAAAAATTACTTAATTAAAAGTAAGATTAACATCTCATAAGCATACTGTGATAAACAGTTTCTGTTGGCTGCAGAGTCCATCAGAAGGAGATTTGTGAAAATAAGCACAAAGATGGCTGATTATAAGTTAACTCTTCATAAAAGATAATAATCACAAAAACATAAAAAGGATATTCAGATAATTCTGTACAGGTCATCCCTGAAGTATTTGGATTTTCAGGGGTTTTTTGTCCCACACATGGTATTGTTCCTCTGGCCTGTGCAATAGGAAGGTGCTTGGAATTGAAGGACTGACATCTGAGTGACAGGTAAGATATGCTTGGCAAAAAGTCAGTAGTGCACAGTTCAAGATCAGCAGTGATACTTTGTGTGGGCTCAGCTCTGTGCTTTGAATTTATTTTAGAGTAGAGAATTCTTCTTTTAAGATAAAAGAGAAGACAACACCAAGGCATGTACACCCACGCATTACAGCTAGACTCACTTCAGCATAAACTTTATGGCTATGTTGCAAAAACAAGTTCTTGCTCTTAATTCCTCTGAAATTTGGAGAAAAAGTCTTTGGGAATTGTGCCAGTTCCTGGCAAAACATCATGAAGACCAACCAATAATAACACCACTTCAGATACCAAAATAGGTAATGTACATTGCAGGAATAAAACCAACTATTGAAATTCTGATCAAAAGCATTAGCTCTGATTCTCGATTAAAAAAACAAAACAAAACAAAACAAAACCCAAAAACCAAAACAGTGTTAGAAATATTAATTCTGTAACTTCAGATGTTGTTAAAAAAGCATTCTAACGTATCACTAGACATAGGTAGAAAATGATCCCCAAAAGAGAGAAACTTGGAAGAAAACAGTTTTTTAAAACATCATCTCTGTAGTTCTCGCTGTATGTAGATAGAACAGGTGGCATTATGTCCTGCTAGAACATATTAACATGAAAGCAAAAGACAAAGGAAATCAAATAAGTATGTAAGTCTTTCTAAAATTACTAGTATCATATGAAGACAATGGAAAAAAGTATTCAGTGCTTTTAGATCCAAGATTCTCTCTTCTCTTCTGCTGATAAAATAAGGCAGTGGCAAAATTCTCACATTATAGCATATAGTTGTTACTATATTAAACCATTCTCTAAATACATGAATGTTTACTATTTTTAATGATTATTAATGACATCATAAATACATGCGACAAAAATCCTAATAAATATACATTTAGTTATTCCTATTTAAAGAGAACAAATTATTCTCTCTCTGAACAGGTATATAACAGGTATATATGTCTCTAAAACACTTACAATATACTGGATAATCCAAATATTAAAAAAAGTTTTAAATGTAACTCAGTGTTCTTCCTACCTCCATAATCAAAAGCATGCAGCATATCATCAGAAATTTCTTAAAGGTATTTAATTTTTAATTTTACTCTACTTGCAAGTCAACTTTAAATTTGGAGGGAGAGTTCAGAGCCTTTATACATCAAAATGGAAGTGCACATGTTTTTGCCCAGAAGTCAGTAATTTCAAACAATATAATCGATTTAATTGCTGAAGAAGAAATTTCATATTCTGTTATATTTCTTAAGATCCAGCATGCCAAAAACATAATAGGATATGTTTTAAGTAATCTATAATAAGAACAATTACCATACTAGATACACAAATACCTCCCATTTGAACTTGTAATGAACTTTCATTAGATATGAGACCTTTGCCTTGCTTACAACTAGAAAAAAAAGTGTGTCCAAAAACTAGCAATAAGAGTTATTCTGTTCTTTAAAAAAACACACTGTTGATCCAATTATTTTGGAATAGTGAGCAGCTACAGATAATTGCTTATATATACATAGCTACAACTTGGTGCTCCGTCATGACTTCCTCCTGGTGAGACCTTTGTATCCCCCTTTGGCTGAATTACTGTGTTGGAATGATATTCACAGGAAAGGTGTTATAACTAACAAGAAGCTTGAAAACTTTTCACAGAAATGGAAACAAGAGGTGGTATTCTGCAGAATCATCTTCAGTAGAAAAAGAAATTTCAATAGAAAAAGAAATTTTCCCCACACCAGTGGGGAAAAACATCTAATAACCCAAAAGTTATCAACAGATGCTCTCAGGTTCTTATAAAAGCTGCTCCTGAACAATAATTGTATAGAAGAATGGAAGCTGGTGTCATCTGTTAAAGTAAAAAAATTATAGATGTTGAGAAACTTCCTTACTGCTTGAGCAAACATCAGCCTTCCTCACTTAGACATAACAATTGCCCATATCTGTGCCAAAATCTGCAGTAATTCTGCAATACACATACTGTTTTATAACACTAAGTTGAGAACACAAGAATCCGTTCCCTTGCAATTGAACTTAGATTGAAAGTATATAGACAGAAAACAATTAGCAGCCATAAAATATACTAAATGGCTTTGGAACCTGCTCTGTTCTTTCTTTCTCTTGACCTGCTGATCAGACATTGAGAGAATCTGTTTGATTTTGGAAACTTGTTCCACTGTTAGACAAATCATTAAATTAGTGTCAAGGCACCGAAGACTGCTCAGAAGCGGATGTGTAATTTTAAGCAATTTGTTCTACTTATTGCAAAAAAATTCCCTCCAATATTAGTATTAAATATACAAAAAAACCCCCAAAAAACCGAAGAACATTTATTTCCATTCCTAAGATGCTACCAAACTACAGCTACAGTGCGAATATATAGAAATGTGGTATTTCTACAAATACCACAAAGAACCAACCTTTAGCACAATTGCTAAAGCAACTGATGCTCTTCTGAGAGCCCAAAGATGTAGACACTGAAAATACATCATCCAGATGTACAGATATTTCTATCTATACAGCTTTTTACGGCATCAGAAGAGTCACAGCTAAGAAATAGTCTGAAACTGTCAAACCTGTCAATGACAGAGAAAACAGCTGTCATAGGATAATCTAGATCTTTGTTCAGTTTGATTGCCTAAATCAATCAAATTAAAAAATGTTGTGGTTTTTTTTTTTTTTCAAAAGTCGTACAAGGTGGCATAATTTTTATTCTAATTGAACCTCCCGAGATGGTTCTTTGGAAAGGAACAAAACAGGAATTTAGAAAGAAGTTCGAGTTACTTCTGCTCTCCAGTGTCCACCCCTGACACAGTTTCAGTGTAATTATTGTTAAATAAGGGCAGTTTCCAAGAGGAAGATGTGAGCAGAATCAGAATCAAAAACAAACAAACAAACAAAACCAAAAAAAACCCCCTCAAATGACCCACTTACTCTCAGAGCACTCACTAAACCAGCTTCCTCAAAGGGTGATTAACTCCAGTGTAGCACAGGCCTGAGACAGTAGGCTATTCTCAGTGGTATCACTCTACATTCCTCAGTGACTTTCTTGGAAGCTTAAGCAGTCAAGACTGGTCCCTAAACAACCCCACTAAGATGTGTGGTTCTGCAACAAACCCATAGACTTCATAGGAGCAAAAAATGTTCCCACCTTTCCACAGTGGTGTTTCAGAGCTAGGTTCAGAGTAAGTGACATGTTCAGCTGTCTTCAGATGGAATCACATCACTGTCACCTTGCTGCCTGCTCCTTGCTGTATGAGTGACCTGGACATTCCTGGGGAATCCTAAACCTGACTGAGGTGTCTGGAGCTGTGAACGTTCTCCAACACACTGCAGTAGGACTTAGTCCAGAATCAGAGTTTAAACTAATTCAATTAATTGCTCTAATAGAAGCCACAGACAGGACTGGTCAGTCAGAGTTAACACAAGAGTAAAACAACAATCATAATCATGATAATATGAGAATGAAGAATAAGCTTACAGTGTTTTCCAACAGAAAGAGTTAAGTAGATTTGCTGTTCTAAAAATTACTGAAAAACATAACCACATCAGGAAAATGTGATTCTGTCTCACCCACCAGGACCTGCTTCGGTGGTCCAATATCTCAGCAGGGTTGTGACACTGGGCAATCAGCATCTTAATGACTGCAAGGCCTCAGTGCAGATGCCTGTCCTCAGTCTTCTAGGGATGAAAGGAGGAGGGACAAAAAATAATGGCTCAACCAATGTGTTTCATCTCTTTTGCACCTCAATGGCTCTTGTTTATCCTGTCAATGAAAAGGCTCCCCACCTCATGCCTAATAATTGTGTATTCAACAATAAAGTTCATTACCTTGCTCTCCTCTAGGGTTATTGATTTAAATTTTTTGCAGCCTTTTGTTGACCTTAACAATGTAAGTACTGCAGAAACACATGAAATAATTAAAAATTTTCTGCTTCTTTTGTATTACTGTCAGTGGCATAACCGTTCATTTCCTCACATCTCAAATATTTAGAATTCATCTTTGCAGGTAGCATGAAAGGGCTCACTACCTCAGCTGTGGAGGGTGGCTGGGAAAAAGTTTCTTTCTTTAGCAGCTGACATTTTTCCTCATTATTTTGCTTCTGCCTCTCAAGCATTTCTGGTTGCACTGACTATGTTGCCTGACTTAGTTTCTTTGCACCTGTAAGTTTCTCATCTTCAAAGACTTCAGGTTTCCTGGAAATGGGCCTGTACCCCTCAGGATATCCAGTAGGGCTGAGGAGGACCACCGAAGTACAGCATATATATGAGGGTGCACTAGAAACATAAAAGACACAAACCATCCTCTACTGTCATTCATAGATGTCTTCATTAATTCTCCTTCGAAAAGGGGAAGGCTATATCCTCCTTGTGGAAGAGAGGAAGTGAAAAGCAAGAATTTCTGCATCTAGTAAGAGACAGACAGAATAAACTTTCTTTCAGAAAATCAGGTGCTTAAAACAAGCAGCGGTGGGATAATCAGCCTGGCCTCACAGTATCTCTAGAACTACAAGGACAGGAAACTGTAGCGTCTGACTGAAGAATTACTCGGGAATGGGTGTCACCCTCAGTTCAGAGGTGCAGCCTGTGCTCTGGAACTGTTTAATGGCTGACCAGCTCTCCTTTCTCTTGGATTGTGACACCAATTTTATCCCCAAGTGTTCTCCCACATTATTTCCCCCATGATTCTCACCTTACACTGTGAACTGAGGTATATTGGGCAAAGATCTAGTTCTGTATTTTTCATTTTTTACAGCTTTTACAATTCATTTAAGCCAGAAAACAAAAACAGTATAATAAAACAAATAAATACCTAGATAGATAGACAGATAGCTAGATAGATAGACAGATAGCCATTATAAGATTGCAATATTCAATTTTGTCACATAGAATATGAATGAAATTGCTCTTCATACCCCAACCTTCCAGTCAAACTCATTGTGAAATACTTGTACTTGACCCAAAGACTCCCACACTGGGAGAAAAACATAAAAATTTTTTGGAAATGCAAAGTAAACTAAAAATTTCAAAAGCCACTTTAATCAAACTTTCATCATCAATTTTTATAAATCAAAAAATATGGCAAGAAGCTTAGATTCACCACCAACAAGGCAGCTCTAGTTATTTACCTTTGAATTAACTATTTTCACTTATAATAATTTCCCTTGCAGTGACCAAAACCCACTAGTGCTCCTCATGTTAGTTAAGTAGAGCTGGAAAAATCACAAGACCAAGATGACATGATAGGATGTGTGGCAGAATTTCACTGAAGAATGACCTGTTTTTCATTTTGTGTTTTCTCCACAGTAATGAAAACTGGCTTCCTTTTTAATGATATGTGGAATATACAGTGTATAACATCATGCAGAAAAATGCAGTAGATCAAACTTAAATGGCTTTCTTCCAATATTTCCCAAAGAATAATTTTGATTTTTACTTGAAAATATTAAGCGTAAGTGAATAAAACATCACAATTAAATATCAATTTAATATAACCCTTTCCCAAACTAATACACTTAATAAGAAATGACAAATAATCTCCAAACAAATCAACACAATCTTATTGCAAGTTAGAACTTCATTTGGGATCTGAGTCCATGAAGGACAGAATAAAGAGGAAAGATTAACACATGAAGTTGTAACAAGTTTCATCTATTACTTTTCATCAAAAAACATCAAAAGCACCACTGAACTTAGCGGCTTTAGGGAGTCCAGTTTTTCCAAGGTAATGTTTTAAGGCAACATAGTACTCAGAAGTACATTTGCCTGAATGATTTGGATGTTTGAAGTAGTTGATCATCATCTTAATTTACAGAATTTCACACTAATAATAAGTGTTACAAGCCTAAAGAAATATTAGGAGATTTAACTTATTGCATACATTTTTCTGCCTATCCAAAAAAGAAAAAAATAGTTTTATTAAGCATTTGAGACTCAGAGACTCAGAAAAATTACTCTTTTCTTGGTTTTGTTCTTATATATCACATGTACTCCAGAACGAAAGACACAGACATCACTAGGGTCTGACCACAATTAATTCTGCAGTTTTTGATCTAGCATCTTGCTGAAGCAGATTTAGGAAAAAAAAAATAAAAAAGAAAAAAAAAGAAAAAAAAAGAAAAAGGCAAAAAAAAAAAAAAGGCATGCCAAGGGCAAAAATAACAGCAGTATTAACTTGGGTACAATAGTGCTGGTAGCCCAGACCCTCTGCATTCTAAATCTTTTATACACGATAATATCCAGATTTTGTTCAATATGATGAAGAACACAAAGAAAGAAATCCTAAAAAGAGCATCATCTTTGTGAAGGCTACAATATAAACATTTTCAAATGAGTTTGTGCCTGACTTTGCAGACAGTGGTGTATGTGTTATCCATATAAGATGTATGTGCTTTTAAAGTGTACACAGAAGAAAGAATGAACATGTACCATGAAATCTGTGAGTAAATTCTGTAAAAGAGTGTTTTCTCATGATTTTAGTGAGGCATATCAGCTACATTTTAAAGTTACACTAATATAAATAAATGCAATGTACATATTTGCTTTCTGTGTGATTCCACAACTTGGAGAGGTCTTGGGAGACTTGTCTGGCCTTGCAACAACCTTGTTTACAGGCAGAGCTGAAGCAGTAGCCTGTGTTTGTTTACACTGCTTGTCCCACTGACCTCCTTCAGAGAACTGAGGCCACTGCCAGGAGCACCAGGCTACAGCTCTTTCCCTCAGAACATTGATGCTCCTATACAGCCTCCCTAAGGCTGGAGGAAGAAGAACATAATCACATTGTTAATCTAGGCAACCTCCTGGGCTTTCATGATGTAACTGGTGCTTGCATTGGTGATGTCACAGGGAAAATTTTGAATTGCATATTTAAAAATGAATACAGTTTGCCTCTCCTACCTGTCTCACTGTCCATCCTATGGCTTTATTATACTGCTCTAGCAGAGCCTGCAAGGATCAGCAGAAGAATAAATTCGTTTGATGTAGATGGCCTGATGGCAACTAAAGCTAAAAACATTTTATGAACAGCTTCCCCAATAGGAAATCATCCACAAGGATGTGTTTTTTGTGAAACAAAATAGTAATTAAAAAAAAAACTTTGGTGTTTCCTCCAACCCTGCCCCTTCCAAAACCAGCAACTGGATAGGATTTCCACTTTTTCTCACATAAAACAAGAGCCTGATAGCATAGGTTTACAGGTAGTGTCTTGGATCAGAGGAGAGGGGCATGTGATTTTCAAGCACCAAGTTTGTGCCACTCATTTAAACAATGAATGAGGTATGAGAACATGGCTAAGCCCTGACTGCCACAAAATTTGCTTTCTGTGCACTGCAGTAGTAATACAGGTAGAGAATTGGCCACATTTGTTAACCCACCAGACACAGGAGTACATAACCTATAACAAATGTTTAATATTCCTGATACACCATTCTAGTCAATGTGGTGAGGATTAATGTAAACAAAAAGTCTTATTTGATTTGAAAGCACAAATTATTTAAGTCTTAAAAGAAAGACATGTGTTAAGAAAAATACAAATATCCCATTTCTAATTACATTCTTTCCACAAGTTTTGTTGTGCTCTTCCAAAAACTGCCACCACAAAAGAATAAAGGTGTACCTGTAAGGAGAGTTATATCCCACGGATGAAACCACACTGAGGCAGGCAGATGGACCCCAAAGGTCTGCAGGTCATGTGACAATTAATGGCAGAGCAGGTGAAAGGAGTAAGAAAGGAAGAGCAGCAAAAGCAAAGAGCTGCTGCAGACCTGTCTCCAAGACCACCTGCCCCACCACTGAAAGGGCCAAACGCAACCTGTGACACCAGACACTGGAGATGAGGGAGGGGGAAGGAGAGGTGTGTGGATGAAGGTGAAGAGTTTACTCCAACATTTTGTTAGTCTTCTCTGTTTTTTACAACTGGAATCAGTGATTAAAAGCTTATGTTAGTTGGCAATAAATCAAGTGAATTTTTCTGACTCAAGATTGTGTACCTGTGATAAATGCCCACGATAAGAAAATAAAATTAATTCTGACCATGCAAAAGAAGATTGAAAATCATACATTTCTTTAACTTTCCACTGTTTTAATATCACACAAAATTAAGTTTGGTACAATATTCATCTGTCTGTATGAAATGAACTGATTCAGGAAAACAGCCACAGTTGGTTAGATGATGGAGATCTGTAAGAACAAAAATACTTCTGTTTTATTCAAATTTATGGTTAGAGATCAAAGAACATTGTGTTTCCACATCTGCCATGCTGATATTTGTGAAATGGATGACTCAATTTTAATATTTGAAGTAAATACTTGTAATTAAGTTTATAATAAATTGCATATTCCATTTTAAAAAATCCTCAGTGAAGCAGATTAGCCTACCTGTTAACCTGCATTGAGTCATCTATAACGTCTTTAGTAAAGCTGAAGTAAATGTCACTGTGTAGAAATAACATTATTTGGTCTACTGTTTAAACCTGGCCTGTCTGTCAAATACATTCAGTGTCTGAACATTTAATGTGTTTTGGGATGAATAAGATGGATCATGCCACGTGACCAAATGCCTATGGTAGATCACACTGTATGGCCAAACGTCCCAAGCCAGTGTCCAGGAGCTGGGACAGCAGAGTTTTAGTGAGACAAAGATACGGCTAATATCCTGAACTCTTCGAGTGCAGAGGTTAAGAAAGAAAAATAGTAATTTGAGATGAGAGATTGCAGGCAGGAGATAGCCAGAGGGTGTTTACACTCACCAAGGTGTCAAATTATCATACTTGGTGAAGAATTTATCATTAGAGAATAGGAACAGAAAGATACAGGTCTGGGGACCTCTCAATCTTCTGCCTTTCAGGAAACCTGCATCCATTGCTTACCTTCAGATAACACAGGAATCAATATAGGACTATATTAAGAGATGGAATAAGATAGCATATGTTATTACCTTAGCAATTACAAGGGCCAACTGTTGGGCTGAACCATGCAGCTTACCCTGATTACAGTAAAGGAAATAAGATGACCATGGAACATTAGAGATGAAAAGACTATCAGGAAAGAGCTTATATACTAAAAGAAAAATGACAAAAAGCCAGCTATTGCAAACTAGCCTGAAGAGGAATCTGTCTCTGGCTTCGGCAACATTATATTGTCTTTTGGATTTATTTATTACCTTGAGATAATTTAATTTAACAATGGCTTGGATAATTTTATATTTGTGATAAGGTTTCAGAACTGACCCTGTGTTCATCTGGTACTTAACCCTTTCTTTTGAGAAAACTTTGCAGATGTCTGCTAACCTTGTTTGAAACTTTCTGAATTTAGTAAAACAAGATATTCCCTTATGGCTTCATTTCCTCTTAACAACCTTGGCAGTAAATATTTGGTTTTAAACACGTACACCTATTCCACCTTCTGTTTTTGCTTTTATTATTATGCCCTTAATCCAAAAATGCATACTAAAACATGAATCTTGCATATCCAATCTGGACCACCTTGATCTTTATTTGTGCATCACATTGTACGTTTAAAGTAAAAAATATCTTTTAAAAATCAGTTACTGGGACATTCTACTTCCCTTGAATTTTCTTGATTTCCAGGTGACATCATACAGGCTAAAAGAGAGCTTAAAAGGTAGAAAATTTCATGGTTCTTAAGACAGTGTCTGCTACTGTAAATGAGCTATTAATGGTCATTGATAGTTTAGATGTATCAGTAAACCAGGCAGTAAAATGAACAGCAGGACATTGTTTCATGGTGTCAGTAAAAAAATACGGCTGTACCTTCAAAACTTGTTTAGCCAGACAAATATTTTTGTACTTAATGTATGCATTTTCTCATCTTCCCTATATGTTTTTGTTTTTTTTAATTGAAGAACTGACTGACTTTTGTAATCAGTAATCTGTGATCTTTACAGCAAGAGTTTTTGCATGGATTTTTTAAAGCAATATTGTTTTTCAAAACACTAAAAATCTGAATAGTAATCGAGAGCTGTATCCTATTTCCTCCCAGTATTAATCTCTATCAGTGAATATGGTAAACATAAATGATATTGCATAGGCTATGATCATAGGACTTAGTAAGAGCTGTTTCAATTTTTGTCTTAGTAACCTTAGGAAATTATTTCAGAATCTGAAAAACAAAATTAGAAGTACAAAGAGATTCCAGATATTATCTATTTTTGTATAAATGGAAATCACTATAAAATTTAGAGACATTAATTAACCATCAACACTTGCAATCAAGACACTGATGACTCCTTATATGTTTCAAATACTATAGGACAATGAAAGTACAGAAAAAGAAGGTTCTCAATGTACTATTATTAACTATTCTTGAGACAGAATTCTAACTTTTCATCATAAACTGTCAATCCACTAATAGCAGCTAAATAAAATTCTAGTAGACTTGAAGTTCACAATTCCATTATTTTTTTCACACTTTTCAGATGTCATTATCATATAAAATAAAATGTTAGTCTTTAAATTTATCCTTGACTTTCTGAACAATTAAACATAGCAGTTTAATACCTTTTCATTAATTTGCAACACTTGGGGGTTTTTCATGTCAAAAATAAAAAATAAAGAACAACATAACACTATAAATTCCTCTACTAATTTCAAAAAGATACCATAAAACTCTTGTTTATTTATTCTCTCTTTTAACAATCCTTAGACAGAGTGGCAACCAGAATTATGATTTGTTTGGAAGCCTGAGAGACACTAAGAATCTCCTGGGGGAAAAGTGTGTGAATTACTACTAGATAACTAAAGCTGGAAGCTAAGTTGAAATCTACCTCTCTCCACCCTGCAGTCCCTCCTCCCCTCTCCCTTTTTTTTAGTGCTATCAGATTAATCTCTCAGTTAAGATTGACTGCATCATTCTATCAGGTAGTCACCCAGGGTTTAATCCCTACAGAGTCATTTTACAATCTGTCTCTTGGCCGAGACAGCAATTCAGTCCACACTCAGATGGCCAGCACACTGAAAATCAGTTGCAAGGTGAATTTTAGAGCTTATTAAGTGAGGAATAAGGCAAAATCCCTAACACACACTGGCTTTAAATAAAAGTCTCTTCATGCAGCCCATTTCTAAAAGAGAACCTACTAAATTCTCTGGCCAGTGCATCTGTTTTTCTGCTCATGCACATGCTTATTTGAGCCAACATGCAAATAATGGATCATTTGTTTAGTAATGCAAAGATTAATGTTACTATCTACCATAGAAAAAGTGATGATAAATAAAATTAAGATGCCACTGGTCTAAGTTTTAAAGGAAAAATACCCAGAATATTATCTAGATAAAAATTTTCCTAGATATTATCTAGAATAATATCTAGGAATATTTCTAAATAAAACATTGTAAACCAGCTAATTTGATATAAGATATAAATTCTGATTAGCTAACCAGGGCTAAAAAAAGGGGAAAAAAAGCCCTATCCAGAAAATGGCCTCTATTTTATCTCACTTTGGATTGGAGAGTAAACTGGCGTGGAGTACTGCATGTAAAAGCCATTTAGGTACAATCAAAAGTCATTTTCATCAGCACAGATGCCCCAAATTGACCACCATAATGTGGTGGATTAAATGGATCTTGGAATTAATCACATATGAAAGAACTTCTCTTGAATGGTGGAATCACACGGGACCTTCACCTACTGAGATGTTATCAATGCACTGTTCAAACAGCTTTCAAAAATGCTGAAAGTCAGCCTTCGTCTTGTAACATTTTCCACTCACAATTATATGAATGCAGGCAAATATGGCAAGGAATACTAACTGTATGCAGTTAACTAAAAAGGCAAATAACTCTGGCACAGCAGTGTCTGTCCAGTCAAGATCGGGAGGTTTTAGTTATTTCTAATCTTGGTGATGAAGGATTTGATTCTCTGTCACAGGACAAACAAAATCAACAACAGAAGAAAGAACCATCAGAAGAAACTGGTAAGGAGTACAGTCATGTTTTCCTCACTGCTTTTCTTGAACTGCAAAATCTATTCAAGCTGGGGGACTGGAAAGCAAATGTCATGTTTGCAAAACAAAAGAGGAAAACATCCCCAGAATCATAGGGTGTATGAATAAATTTAAATCTGTTTGAACTTCTGTGCAAAATCTATAGTGAGCTAATGTAATTTCCAAGGTGGGTCGAAGAAACACAGCAGTGTGGTGAAGTGTCATCATGTGAGTCAATACAGAATCCATGAGCATCTAGGGGTAGGGGCATGGAGGACACACTTAAAAATATGACCTTGGCTACACGGAATTTGTTTTAAAATTTAAATTCAAAGAGGACCAACACAATCATAATTTTTTTTAAAAAGGCTCTGGCTAGATAAGATTCCATATGTATTAAATATAAGTACATAGAGACAGAAGAATATTGTACTTTTTGCTTTACATATTTATGATCTTTACAGAAATTAAGCTAAATGGCATACATGACTGCTGCAAATTCTTTGCCACCTCTCCTTTTTTCACAAGGGCACTATCATGCCTTCCACAACATACGTGCAGTGACACCCCACAATATTTTCAGAAGATTCAAGAAGTTTCCTGCTCCCCATACATGTTTCCCCAGAGTTAACACTTCTAATCTTAAGCAACCCTATTTTTTTCTGAATAAAAAAAATAGATCCAAAGTGATTTTTGGTCTTCCTCTAAGTCTTTGAAAACTGCACCCTGCCCGTGTTGGGAAACAACCATCACCTATAGCAGGAAACCTGATCTGATGCCAAACAGAAAATTTCTGGAGAATGAAATTGACTGTCAAAACCATAAAAGAGGACAATGACTGAGGGAACCATATGGCAAGGACTAAAATTCCTCTCTCTCTCCTTAAATATAACGAAACACCTCAACTGAGTACCATACCCACTGAGGCAATCATTCTTCCTATTTATCAGGATTCTAACTATTTATACAATGTGTAACAGTTCTAAAGTGAAGGGAGTGAGAAAAACGACCCCTCAAATACTGGAGAGCTGTTATTTAAGGCACTCCCAGTAAGTTTATGTTCCTGATTTCAACTTCTGCAATGAGATTTGGAAGAAATGTCATTAGAGTTATTCCGAAAGCAAAATCAAAAGCAACAGATTTTGAGCCACTGACCGTGAAACACAATATAAAATCAGGTACAATGTTTTTGCTTGACTCTCGCAATTTATTGGCCAGAGCCTCCCTGAGCAGGCAGTGTTGTTTTCTGTGGAACAAATCTTTGGCATTCCATGTATGTGTTTAAAGTTGGAAAGTTTTTACTTTTACTATAATGGGAAAAAAAATCTGACATATAAAGGTTGAATAAATTTCTAAAATCATGTTTGAACAAGGTTGAGGCTTTCACATTTGGGAAGTGTTGGCGTCAACATAGCTGGCAACTAGATTCAAAGCTAAATTTAAGAAGCATATATAATGTCCTAGTCTGCCATGAATATTTATTTACAGGAGAAAAGCTGAGCTCTTCCAGCTGTACAACCACTGTCATCTTAGTGAGGGAATCCTGTCTGAATTTTCCTCTTCATTGTAAGTAAAAATCTCTCCCTACAGCAGAAAAGGACACAATCGAATTGTTTTTGTAATACTGCCTTTTATTAATCTTTTCTGTGATTGAGAACAGGTAAGACCTAAATACCTAAAACTACATTATTTAACCTTCTGGCAGCACTTCTGTTTAGAGCAGAGAATTCACTGCCATGGTTAACTTCCAGTAAGAAACCCAAGAATATTCATATACACACAGGTAAACCCCCTTACTTTACAATCAGAATATTACAATTTTATTAGCAGAAATTAAAGTAAAATAGATTTGTGTAAATTAATTTTATATTCTACTGGTAACTTGAAAATCTCTATAAGGCTTTGAACAATGCTAGATCAGATAAGAAAAGATTACCTGAACCACAGAGGGAAATCACATATTTTAAGAGATTTGGCTTTAATCAACTAATTCAAAGTTAGATTTTATTAAACCTGGGTTTTTTTCAATCAAGTAAGCTTAACGAGGAGAAAAGTGTTATTCCATTAATGACCAAGTACACTATAAATGCAAGAGAAACAGAATAGGTCTACATATTGTAAAAAAATCTGTATTTTTCAATATCACCAGTGAAAAGCTTAGAATTCAACATTAAATTTTTTAACCAATTCAGAGATATTCTTTTCCTCTAAATGTTCATAGCAGAGTAACTCTAGTCTACCACAAAAAAAAAAAAATCAGTTTTTCATGAGATTAGGACTTGTTGATTTAGCTGTTTCAAGGCAGTGAAAACTCTGAATGTTTTCTTGCAGTCAGGAGGTTGCATTGCTCTTTTCCCCTTAAATGGATTCTCCAGTGTCCAACTGGGATTAATCTCCTGTTGCCTATTTTCTGTCTAACAGAGCACTCAGAGGTTGTATGTGTTCTTTTTTCCTGGAGCTTGTAAGAACTTATGTATTTTTGAGACCTCTAGCCCCTGTCAAATTTAGTTGAATCATTTGTGTTTTAAAAGTTATTGAGGAGGTGGGAGGGAAGTGAAGAGAAATCCACAAGTGCATAATGTGACTGTCAGACTTTACATTAACAGAAGATCATTTGAAAAGATTAAACAAATATACAGTATCACTGACCACTTTTGGATTGATAAAATTCAGCTATCTCAATAAAATCATATTTTATTGTGGCAAATTCAACTCTGCTGACTGCTGAGGACTCCCCTCATGGAAGAATTCAGATAATCTGGAGCTGGCACACCCTGCCCACTCACCCCTGTCTTCCTGGGATCACACAGAGTACGTCAGACATTTCTTGGCAGGGTATTTTGATAATCCTGAACAGACCGATCTTTTGGAGCACTTCCAAGCAAATGTGTTCTGAAATAGCCTCTATCTAACCTGTTTCCAGAAATCACAAGAACATTGCAATCCAGCCAGAGAATTTGGCTCCATGTCTTTAAGTAACCAGGTTTTGGTTACCCTGAACAGCAGAACTACCCTGAATGCCTGGAGATATATAACACCAATATAATCCAGACACATTTTTATTTTGGATTCATTACTTTTTAGTTAAAAGAACTGATAGTTTCTTTTACCTTTTAGCATTTAATATATTTTAGTACTGCATTTCAAAGTATTTGATGTAAAATATTTTGATGGTTTATTTTTAAAAAGTGATCTCATTAAATATAATATTAGACCTAAGACAATTAGTTTTCAGTTTGTCCCAATGCATTAGCTAGACAGGTGTAATTTATGGATTTCAGATTATTACTTTATTCTATTATATACTTTGCACTATGTCTTTCATTGATATGAACACTTCATTGCAAAAAACCTTTCTGGTTATCTATTAATTCATCTCTTTACTTGCATGGTGTTTAGGCAAGATAAAATGGAGGCTTCAGAACTAATTTTGTACCTGGTCCTCATATGAGGTATGATTTAGGAGTGTAAAGTTAGTAGCAGCTACAAAAGTGCCAGTATGTAGTAACAAGTTGTTATGATTGATGCAAAATAAAGTTAAAAGAACAATAACACTCCAAAGTTTTGATTGAACCAAACAAACATGCAAAAATTACAAAGAATCTGCATAAGTAAAATTAGAAATAGAAGCTGTTTCCTTTCCTGTTTCAAGTTTTTTTCCATTCTGTCTGTATTTCTAATATAAAAATCAAGTGATATAATATGTATTTTTTCTGTGCAGGTCCATCTTTTATTTACCACGCATTATAGTAGGAAAATCATCATTTATTTTCTCATTGAACTATCATCCATAAGAATAATTTAAAACCAGCTAATAAACATTATGGTTTGTTAGAACTGCTACTGATTAAATCTTAAGAGTCTAAAACATACAAATATAAACAGAACGCAATTAGAGCTATTTAAAGAATCCATTTTTAACTTAGATTAACCATACTTTCCATTTGCTAGGGATAAACACTCATAAATGAAACCCATTGCTGAACAAGAAGCAATTACTCCAGTTTAAAATATTAATACATATTGCCTTTTAAAAAGTCGAGGAAAATCATTTATGTACTGTACAACACAAACTCAATTCATACTGAGAATGAAAATGGGATGGCATTCTGAATCCTAAGTGAGCTGCACCATCTTTAAGGTACAGTTTGTTCATGCGCATTTATAAGTCCATTAAACTCTGTTTTTCAGTTGGTATTGTTTTCAAAATAATCATGATAAAATACATATAGACGGGTATTGTATTTTTAAGCTAATTAAGCCAAATTTGTCAACTAGCTCTCTTGCAACAGCCCTTACTAATACCTGAGACATGCTAGTAATGCAAAGCAATTACTGATGTGCAGCGTACTCATTCCACATTGGGTAGTCTCTCAAATTTATTCCCGATTGCCTGTCTAGAAATGTACACATACATGCATATACATATATATATATATATTTATATGCAGATAAATATGCACCAGAACTAACAGATATATGTTAGATTTTAATAACTACTTGATTATGAGATACTTCTAAGTTCTAAGGACAGGTGAATTCAGTAAAATTACTTTGACTTTGGTGCTAAGATTTTCTTCCACTTAGGTTATTACTGTTTTGTTTCTAAGCATGGTTTTATAAATTGCATTTAAAGGTGTAATTTTGAGCTATGTCATACACTGTTATTTCTGCTCATTGACGCACTGAGGAAGTATTAAGGGTTTTCCTTTCTTTACAGTCACACAAGACCCCTTCACCAGAAAGGGCAAAACCATGGCTCTGACAGTGCTGCAAACCAGTATTTTATTATCAAGTGGTGGTGTGCCAAACTTGGGGCCTTCCCTCTTCAACCTCAGGACAATACTGACTGTATTTGTAGAGAGATTAGAAAAAGATTATTGATATTTTAAACCAGATTTTTTGTTTATTCCTCTGATAAGCTCTCACCTCATACACTGTAATTTACCTGGTTACATAGCTCTGAACTACACTCAAGTGCACACACACCAAACACGGGAATTTATAGAATCAAAGATTCATTAAGGTTGCAAAAGGCCTCTAAGGTCATTTGACCAAACACCAGTAAATCCCAGAATTTAGTGCCACACTCAGTCCTTCCTTGAACACCTCCAGGAATGTTGACTCCACCTTCTCCCCTGGCAGCCCATTTCAATGTTTAGCCACCATTTCAGTGAAGAAACTTTTCCCAAAGTTTAGTGCGAACCTCCCCTGGCACAACTTGAGGTCATTTCCTTTTGTCCTCTCACTGGTTGCCCGGGTGAAAGGACTGAACCCCACCTTGCTACCTCCACAATCTTTCCCTCATCCAATAAGTGGGACACGTGGTCATAGAGGGAGATCAATTTGGTCAAGCCTTTCCTAAACTCATTTCCCAAACTCCTTTCCAAGGACCTGCCTTTCCTAAACTCATGCTGGCTAGCTGTGCCTGTTCCCCTGGATTCCCTGTACAGGCCATGTGATTGCACTCTTATCTGTTCCATAGCCTTCCCTGGCACTGGAGTCAAGCTGACAGGCTTGCAATTCCCTGGATCCTCTTGACACCCCTTCTTGCAGATGGGCATCACACTGGCCAGTCCCTGATCATCTGCAGTTAACCAGGACTAATGACAACTGATGGAGAGTGTTTTGGCAAGCTCTTCCACCAGCTCTGTAAGTATCCTCAGATGGCCCCATAGATTTGCCAGTGTCCGAGTGACACAGCAGCTGTGTAACCATCTCCTCCTGCACTGCAGGGGATCTACTCTGCTACCTGTCCCTGTCCCCTGACCAGCTCAGGGAACTGATTGCCCTGGTCTCTCTGTTAAAGACTCAGGCAAAGAAGGCACTAACTACCTCAGCTTTTTCCCTTACCCTTGGACAGTGTTCATCTCTGTGTCTGACAGGGCCTCACAATTTACTAAGTCATGATCTGCTGTTTTAACACATTTACCAATCTCTCACTCTGTGAAGCCACAATTATAACAGATACAAAAAGTTTAACAAACTATGTTTCTATTCTCTTTGAAGTGGTATTTTTATGTTTATATTTAAGTGTATGTTAAAAGGCAATTAGCAATTGAGCAAAGTGAATAATTAATTATGTGCAATTAGAGTGGAACTGTAGACAAATAGTACCATATTACTGGAAAATTTCAACAATGTGATAAATTATGGCAATTATACGCAAAGTAATAATGATTTTCAATCAAAGAATATAAATGAGAATATGTTCTGTATTCACACAACGAAAGTTCAATCTGTTTGCCTGCAATTCATATACACTCAAATCATTATTATGACTCTTTTGATAAAACACATTTATTTTCAGCACTACTTAGTATTATGTATTTTTGCATACCTAGAAACATTTCCCTCCAGAAATGCTCAAAGGGCTTTGAGGATTGTCCTCAGTTCAGTCTTCTAAGACATTTCAGGACATAAAGTCCCTTACCTGACTGCCTCGTGTCTCTGCAGTGTCTCGTACAGCATGATGGACGGCCAAGAGGAACCTACAGCTGAAAGGAGGTTTCACATTCTCCAGCTGGTACCCTCCTGTAGCAGAGCAAGTCTTCTCTTATTACTTATTAACTTACCGTGCCAAGCTCTCTGCTGCAAAAATCGAGGAAATATTCCCTGTAGTTGTTTCTCTGCACTGTCAGTAACCTTGAGGAAAAACCTGGGACTGAGTAACGCAGTTGCCAGAGTACAAAGCTTTTGCAGGAATTTGAGCAATCTTATCCCTAAAAGCCCAGCAGTTATGTGAATTTTGGATAGGGAAAGGTGGCCTGGCATTTAAAAGAACGAGCAAGCACCTATGATTTCAGAACAACAATCCAAGGAGGCACACACACACTCCAGCCCACAAAGGGACCAAGGGCTCGGGCCGTGTGAGGAGCGACATGTGGCAGCGAGGGCCATGGAGGGATCCAGGAGCCGCTACACCGAAGGGATTCCCAAATGTGAGTCCCGCCCTTCTCCGCTGGCTTGCTGGGAACACACCTGGACTTTAACAGCCAGAAGGATGTCCGGAGCCATGCCATAGGCCAGTGGCGGGTCGGAGTCTCTCGTTTTCTTCCCGAGGTGCGGCTGTGGGCAGCTGTGCCAGGCGGGAGCAGCGCACGGGCAGCGGGAGCGGCCGCCGGGCCCCGCCGCAGCCCCTGGGCCGCGCCTCTGCCTCGGGGAGGAAACAGAGCGCTCCCTTCAGCAGCGATCCAGCCTGCTGCTACAGCCACCCTGGAGCACCCTCTGCGTCCCGGTCCATCCTTCGGAGCAAGTTTAAATGACATTCAAAACCACTTCCAGTCAGTACTACAACTGCCCAGCATTATATATCAGCATTAGAGAAAAAAAAAAAAAAATTAAAAGGGAACTATGCAATATGTATATAAGCACTCACTGTAAAAATTTTACTAGTGAAGTCAGTTTAAGGACGTGTACAGGAAACATAAGGATGATTTTCTACATATTCATAGAATTCACCGTATTTTGATTTTAATTTTGTATAACAATTATATAAACCATAGTTTAGATAATTTCTAAAACACGTATCTAATAGTTACTGTATTATTTCAGCTACATGACATCTATGAAGCTACAAAGCTGGGAATGCAATATATTAGAATTTATTTTTAAAACTAAATGTGAGACTTCTAAGTAAAATATTTGCTGTTAACACAATATGCACAGGACAGACATGGTTCAAGATCCAGTCTGATTTTTTCCATTAAGTAAACAAGAAATATATAAATGTACAAATGTGCTCAAATATACCCCCCTCTTTTTTTTTTAACCTGCAAAGATGACTAAACAACAGGAAATTAGGGTTTTTTGATTCTACTGCTTTTACACTTGCCTTTTATTGTTCATAAAGGAACTTTTGAAGTTCTTGGCTACTCTTAACCAGTTTGATGAGGAGCTAGTTTTCAAAACAAGACACTATAAATGTCTCATGAACTCAGACACCAAGAGACCTATCCATGCCCTCTCAAGATGTACCATGATTGTGTTACACATCCATAGAGGAGAAATATTTCTGGGGAATCCTTAATCCACTGTAATGCTTTAAAGTTTAGTCCCACCTATAAGGTTGTTCCTAGAAAGTCTTTCTGTATGTCCAGTGAAAATGGGACATTATGGACTAATAAAACCTTAATACAAAGCAATCAAAATCCAATTTTCCTGTTGGAAACTGGTGTACAAGTCATGGAATTACTTCACCGAATGAAAGATGCAATTACATCTGCAGTTTGAGTTTACCTACTGGATTAAATTTTTCAAGAGAAATTCTTAGTCAAGAATTCTATATTTCTAACCTGCCTGTTGAATTTGAATATTCTGAAGTAGCCTCAGAAAAAAATCTGAGATAAAATTATGTAATCTTATCCTTATTTCTTGCATGATCCATTATTCCCTAAGTATTATTTTTCTCTCTCTGTTTTTGTTTGCCAACTTTGCATCCTTAGAAAAAGAAGTTTTACCTTTGCCCCATTTGTTTAAGAAATAATTTTTGGTGCTCTTAAAGCTATATGAACTTTTCATTTTTAGGGCATTCCCTCAAAACATACTCTTACTTTCCTTTCTTTATGAAATCAGCCTCATAGAAAAACTGTTTTAACTTGTTAGAGAAGGCAACAGACATTAATGTGCTATTTGTATCTAGGCCATTTAAATGCTGCTATTTTTTGGGTTTTGTGCTGTGCTTGTTGATGACAGCATTTCCCTTCTTTATTTTGTGGCTTTGGCTCATTTTCTTTCCCCATTCCTTTGCTGCATCGCAGACTTCCACTTTCTGTTGTCTTCATATCAAGTTTTTCACTTTCCATTCCACATTTCTTTCCTGGTAACTTGCTTTGTAATTTTCTTTTTCTAGCAAGTTCTGCATACCTCAATTATTTGCAGCACAGGCTAGCTCGCACACCAGATATTTAAAAAGCAAAAATATTATAGTTCTTTTAACATATCATTCCTTTTCTATGTAAGATGCCAGTTCTATTTACCAGCAAATACCTAATTCTAGTGTTCCACACCACTAAATCATCTCTATTTATCTTCTCAAAAGTATTTGAATCAGCAAATTTACATTGTGCAGATTTCTATACATCTGTCTGAAGCAGAAAAATTTATTCATCTTTCACTTTTAACCATAGCACCAATTGCATCTCTCAGGCTTCCTTTCAGAGCCCAGTTGCAGCCCACCAGCTGTTCCACATCCATCAGGCTTCCACAGCCTGAGAACAGGCTTAACATTTCATCATTTCAGCCAGGAGGCCGAAACAAAAAATCTCTTTTTATGTAACCTGGAAAATATC
Source organism: Brachypodius melanocephalos (assembly GCA_013398615.1). NCBI lineage: Eukaryota > Metazoa > Chordata > Aves > Passeriformes > Pycnonotidae > Brachypodius > Brachypodius melanocephalos. The sequence continues at coordinate 12,075,348 of VZSR01003049.1, forward strand.
ACAAGAGGAAAGCTCAGCAACATCAGTGGAGGTCAGCCAGGGAAAACAGAAAAAACTCAGTGGGTATCTATTTATGTTTACCTCTGCATGAAAACCAAGGCTGCCATCCACCCCACATTAAATACATTTATTTCCACAAGGTACAATCTCCACTGACACAGGCGATTTTTTCCTGATATCTGTGAACTCTGATGAAAAGGTCTAACATCTGAAAAGCTGTTTTTGTAAACCTAACAGTACTAAACAGAACAATTTTACTGGACGACTGTTTTTAAGAAATTTATTTGTACTGTAGGAGACTGGTTTCGCCCGCTTGGCATCAGACAGACACAGATGAAAGCTTAAGGACAATGCCATGCTCCACCTCAGAGAAAAGAGACCCTCCACATTAGTTAAGGTCAACACAAAAGAGTGAGAAGGATCCTGGCTGCTCCTCCTCTTCCAGTGTCAGAAAAAGTGGGTCAATAGAGAAAAGTGTAAACCATGTCCAAACGGGACCTTTGGATTCTGTGTATGAAGAGCAGCACTGTTGGCATCCACCAACGTTGTGCGAGTTATAAAAAACATGTAAGTGTGTATCTATAGGACACTTACATTCTTTTATTATTTTCTATTATTGTTATTAACTTCCATGAAACTGTACTATTAACGATCCTGTATGTGTGACTTTCTTCCTAGTTATCATTGCAGCTGATTGCAAATATTATTTTACTTTTTTAATGTTATTTTACTATTTTAACTGGAACACAGCCTTGAAAGCGCAAGCACTATTCATAATGCATTGTTGAGATTATTAAAGCTAGAGATACAGAAACACAGTAAAATATGAAAAAAATGTATTTGCATTAATTTGTGCGCTTCTGTTCTGTAAAAATAAACTTTGGAAGTCTCTTAAAAACCTCTTGTGTATTCTCAGAAACATCCTTAACTCATTATAAGCTGAACTGTCACTTTTATTATTGTATGTATTAGACATTGCTTAAAATTAAAAACATTAATCAGAAAACTGCTGTCCTAACCAAAGAAAATATTTCCCAGTCTAAAATTCAAATATTAAATTATTTAATTTACAGTCTGGGGTGTTCACAAGATCTGGATACAGTGTGCAGTGCCTTTGTGTCACTGAATGCATGTGTACATGTATTGCAAGGTTTGTACTGGAAATTGCAGAATTCTAAAATTAAAATGATGCCAAATCTGTGGCACATGCTATTAGAAATACCTTTGCAATGTCCATGAATGGAGAACACTTCTGGCCAAAATCCAGAAGCTATGGGATAAATCTGGGTATGTGGGTACAGAAATCTATTCACATACAAAGGACTCCAGGGACAGGGGCTTTACTCACATATATAAATAATGCAAAATCATTTTTCTTTAAGAAGGCAGAAAGTCCTTATGGGGACAACGTTGGTTACAAGACAGTTACAAGACACAATAAAAAACTGTTAATTCAATAAAAACAATGGCATTTCCTTGGGATTACTGCCTGCCTTCTGTGAATATCTGTGAGACAGATAACCCCATTCAGACAGTAATCAGTGATGCATAACTTCAGACATGAATATTCCTCACTGAATATACCAGGATGTCAACAAAGTCACACTTCTGTAGACTTTCTAAAACCTGTTATAGCTTCAGTGAAACTTTCCACTGCTCTAAATTGAATGGTGCTGCGGGGAGGAATTCACAGTCTCTCAGTTTATTCATCTGCAGGTAACCAACAGGATTTGGGTGCAGTTATTTTCACCCCTTCACTTTTTAAAATGGAATATACAGGCACTACGTCCTCGTGTCAGACATTATACAAACAGTAACAGAATTTAAGGCTAACAATGTCCCTTTTAAAATCTGATCTTTTTTTTCTTTTTGCAAAAAAGATGTTACACGTATATGTGTGCATCTGTGCCTTGCAATTGTTAGTAGCAAAAAAAATGAAGTCATATCCATCTTGAAAACCTCTTGCCTTCCTGGATATAACTGCATATAGAGATAGTGAAATCAGTCAATAGTCATGCCTAGGCTGAAAAAATTAGACTTTTTCCTGAAAAACTTTAGAAGACATTACTTAGAAAACAAGACTCAAATCCACTTTGATATGTGCTCTACATGTTAAATAGATAAGGAGAACAAATTGAACAAATATAACAATGATATTTACATGTTTGTTTATGTTTTCCCCCACTTTTCTATCTGTCCATAACATAAAATACTGTTTGAAACTTCAAACGCATAAGGAATCATCTGAAGTCCTTATAGCACACAGTGTAATGGAGTGGGGAGTAAAGCCATGATCACTGGGAGATATAAGGGCTGTAGATAGATTGGAGACAAAGAGGCAAAAGGATCTTATAAAACTTGCATAAGGAGTCCAATTACTCTTTTAAGCTTTTAATGTTCAAGCACATGTCATTAAACACTTTGTGTTGCTGTCCAGGCCCCTCCCACACAAGTGACCTGGAAGAAAGATTCCTATTTTGCAGGAAATTGTTCCTTTCTCACTGTATAATGCTATTTATATGTAACACCAGATATAACTTTAAAGGTTATATAAACATATATGTACATATATAAACATATATGTATAGTATGTAAGTGTTATATGAAAGCATAATTTAGTGTCTTCTGAAGCCAATAAAAATACTTTTTTTTTTGGAATGAGATGATTTACGAACCCAGCCTCCTCTAGTATTTACTGCTTGGTAACTTGTTATTTTGCTATTGCAAGATAACTGCATTACAGATATACATTAAATAGTACAAGTCTCCAGCTATATGGCAGTTCAGAACAGAAGTGCTGCTTCTAAAGAAGTAGAGTGAGGGCATAACATACAAGCCCTTTACAATAAATTGCACTCTTAAGTGACCCTGCCTCACACTTCTAAAATATGTTCCTTCTGATCATGTGAAGGCTTTGGTAATTACAATTTTATTACATTCAAATTCTTACAGAATGTATCAAGATAGTGTTAGGATCTGATTATTATGATTATTAGAGAGCTGCCTTTTCTTGAATTAAGGTGAAAATGAGATCAGATGCTGAAGTCAATAGAATGGATTTTATTTAGCAGTAAATGTGAGGGAGAGGGGGAGACAGAAAGAAAGAGGAAAAAGAGGGAAGGGAAGAGAGAGTGAGAAAGAGACAAATTATAGGATCAGTATCTAAAATACCAACAGCCAGCACCTCCCAATACAGATCAAACACAGCTTTCACTGAAACCACCACCCAAACCACCAGCACGGGCTGGCCCACATTTGTATTTCTTACTACCAATTCCTCAAATATAATGCACTCCAACTCATACCTCCACAGCAGAGATTCCTGAATTGTTTTTGTAAGAAACATGTGAGATTCTACAAATGTAAGTTCAATTACAGACAGCCTAGAAGTCACATTCTTACCAAGTTTTACATTGATAGTTGTGTTGGTTACTCCTGTCTCAGTTAGCAGATCTTAGAAGGGCTTGTAGATACAATTTTACACAAATATCAGTTCTGTGTATACTGCCTCCCTCCACAGGACACTAAAGTCTATACAAAGAGAAAGAGACAGCGGGACTCAATGATTAACAAAGAAATGATGAAGATTCTGAAAAGGATGTATAGCAGAAGGAAATACAGTTTCTAAAGCCGTGTTCTTAAGCTTAAGGCAAATCAGTCATATATCTTGCCTATAAAGATGGCCTAAGTATCAGAGAATACCACGACAACCCTCAATCTGCTGTTCGAAGAGAACTACAGGTATGCTACAGTTCGAGTGATGAATAATTGTCATTTAGAGCTAACATGTGAGGAACATGAGAATGTGGTAAAAATAGGCATCAGGACAATAACAACGTCACAAGAAAACATTGATAGGCTTGTCATTAGGAAAAGGCAAGATATATGACACTCATAGAGTGAGAAAATTGTCCCATGAAAAGCCCAATATAATTGGTAGTAAAGAAGCCTTGCTTTGGTCCCTGGGGAAAGAGGGATAGGAGTGGAGGTGGGATGGAGGGTGTTGAGCCCATTTACTTACACAGAAATGTTTGAGGAAATGTTAAATAGGTAATTAAATACTTTTTGAAACTGTATGGATAAGGAGCTATCAGAATATTTAAAACTGAATGTAAGAAAAAAAATCCTTTAAAAATTATCTTCATCTTTATTTAGTTGTTACGTCTGAAACTTTGCTTTTACTTTTTTTTGTAATATTGTCCTGTACATTTAAACAGACCACCTGCCACAGTATATGGACAAAAATGTTTGGAACATAAAATAAAACACATTGAAAAAAGAAGACAAAGTAAATTGCTTAAGTACACGCATGCTATATATATGGTTACATACATATGTGTATATATCTGTTGTCTCATAGGGGAGGGGCAAGGAGAGTAAAGGCACCATCTTTTTGTGACTGCAAATCCTGACATGTATTGTTGGAAATGAGAAGGGAAAAGAATTTTCAGCCTTCTAGATTCATGTCAGTGATGTGAGGGAGATAACTTGGTAAAATGTTTTACTATATTCTTGATAAAACCTACCATTTATAAAAAGTCAAATTCACTGCTTGCAGCTACCAATTAAAGAGAAGACCTTAAAAGAAGAATCTCAGAAAATCTACTTCTAAACAGTCATTGTCTTTGTAAATACAATAAACTCTTGGTCATTCACTCACACTTCCAGACAGAAATAGGATAACATTACTCTTCAAATAGTTCTTATTTGTCTGTTACACCTATTGATGTGTTACCCCTATCTCCTGTCATTCAACAATGGATGCCTTTTCTACTGAAATCAGTCACGTCAGGCCCTCAAATGAGAGCTTGATTATGGGGGATCTATGCAACACAATAAGGAATACTCTAGTGTTAAAAGGAGTTTTTAGAACTTTGCAAAATTGTTTCTCTAAGCTACAGTTGGAATTAATGGAATTGATTTTTCTTTTCTTTATGATTTCTAATAAATGTGTTTAGTGTAAGATACTTTGTAGCACTGAGAATTTCATGTAGATGAAATATAAATCCTATTATTTGTGTATATACATATAATGCAGCTGTGTCCCAACATAATTAGCATTTTGTTCCAGCTGGCTTGATTACCTATGATAATCTCAGACTATAAACCTATACATATGCAACAGCACACTAGGAATAGAAAGCAAACCTTTACTTAAAAAGTTATCCTGAAACAGCTGAGCAGGTTCAAAATGTGTATTCAGAATTAAAGAATTTCTACATTCAAGTATGCTTTATACTCTTTCAAAGACTCTGCTGAATCCAGCTGGTCTCTATCTGTAACCAAAATTCTAAACAGAGTTTTCTGCAAAGAGTTTGGTTGCACAATCTCCAGTTCTGCAAGGAGAGCCTCTGTGAGCATAATTCTTTTATCTAGTCTTGTTCTTTGCTGCACTTACATTCAATTAACTTTAACCCAATTAATTTATTTTTTATGCCAGCAAACTTGGTACCAAATATTGGCTTCTAGATTTATTGTGAAATCAGTGGAAGAGTACCAGAAACTGGAATTTCTTGCATAAGAAGAAGGAGGAAAAAAAAATAGGGACCATTTTAGTTAGCTTGCAGCCTATGTTTATAATGAGGAAAAAGGGATTGATTGAGTTTTTTGCAGGAACCTGTCACTCCTGGAGACAATGTCCCTGCAACCAGCAAGGGTGACAAACTACCACTGAGTGAGGAACTCAGCAACATCTGGGAACTGGAAAGAGCTGCCTCAGGAAATCTTGTTTGCCATATTTTTGATGGGTTTATCACCTGCCAGTTGGTAATGTGTAACTCTTGCTCATTTATCACCTCTCTGATAATGCAAGACTTTTTCCCTGAAAGACTGGAATCTGTTCAGGACTCTTATTTCAAAGTGAGGGCAGAATTATGTCTGAGAGCCAGATTATAAACCTGAGTGAGTGGGAAGTATATTAGAGTGATGTTTACATTTTTGGAGGCAAAGAATGAATGACTTGAACAAAAAAGAGGAGTCGGGCTTTTGGAAATTTCAAGGTGATAGAAAAACAGGGCAAAAAATGCAGAACCTGCCAAAGTTAAATGAATGGAAGAGAATCTCCAGTTTGTGAGTCTCTGACACTAAAACAGATTGGGGAACATAATGAGGAGGGGGAAAGGTACAGTCTTTGGCTGCTATGAAGGATGTGTGAAGAACAGACCATTGAGGGGGGCACTGACAAAAGGTAGGAGTGTAAAGGGAAAAGTCAAAAGGACATTGTGTGAGACAGAAGACCCTGACAAAAGTTGCTGAGTTTTCACTCTGCTTTTGCTGCAACTATTATTATGATGTGTGGAAAAGAAAGACAAAGAAACTGAAGAGAGAGAAAGCTTCAGCTGGGTCCGAGAAATGTTAGATGGCAACAGTACATGAAATTACTGGGACAAGTGGTGTCTTTAAGAATTCAAGAGAGATTTTTGTATAGGTAGCAGAATGAAGGAGAGGTAGAGCAGAAAGTATTAGGGTCACAGGAACATGTTTATCTCTTGTTTGAAATACTTGGCAGAGGAGGAAGTGAGAGGAATTAGAAGTAGCAAACAGCCAATATGTTTTACTGTAAGGAAAATTCCATGACTGAATCCTACAGATGAACAAAATGGAATTTTAAAAAGTCACATTCACTAATGTAACATGCTAGTCTGCACAGCTTTTTGTAAGAAATTCTATATAAATATTTCCAAATTGTCTTATTTATGTTCCTTCTGTAGACTGATGCGTACAAAATAGAAGAAAGAAAATACATACGGAAAAGTGGTTACAATTTTGTTCATATTGTAACTTTGCAAATTGTATTTCTTACTGTGAATATTTTGGAATGTATTTATGAAGGATTTCTCTTGGCATCTTATTCAACTTTGTTGATTTCTTACTGTGCAAGAGATGATGCAAAAAGGAAGCTAACATGATGATGTTGGAAAGAAGTTCACTGTTTTGCATTCATTTTACAGAAAGTAATTGACAAGGCTTCAAAGACTTTAAAACACAAATTTACAGTGAAATCAATATGAAGTTGTGGGTATTATTTTCATCAGGAATCTGAATTAAGCCAAGGAATGAGGAAGTAGACACACATGAACAAAAAGGTAGGATTTATCCAAATAATGAAATATAGCTACATGTAGACACAGTAATGACAGCAACATGTTTACAGAGCTAAGTTTGATTTGCCTCACTTCAGTCATGATGGACAAAACCTGGTTCTGATTTGCAGAACTGCTGCTGAAATCTCCGTACTAACACATTTATGTGGTTTCCTGACTATAGCTGGCTCATGTCCCATCAGTTTAAGGCTGGGCAAAGTAAGCTTGCACCTGTCAGGTTAAATCCATGTAGGCGGTTTCCCGGTCTGCATTGCAGCAGCTTGTTATTACTGCATGCCTTCAACATTAGGATGTGTCACGTTACATTATGCCTACAACAGGACATAATATAGAACTTCATGCACTGCTATTGATAGGCAGCAGCAAAACTTCTGACTGAACATAAACCATTCAAGCCCAGTTTATTGCAGCAGACTCTAAGAGAATGTGCAGTAAGGTATTAGAAGAGTACTCAGCATGCTGACTAGTCAAAAGTACTTTTGGATAGTTCCATATATTTCTAGTTTTCAGATTTCATTTGTGCTGGCTCAAGGGAGCAATCTCTCTATCACTGAAAAACACATTCAGCATAAGTCAGTTCCTGAGAGGATTGTCAAATGTGAAACCAAAAACAAAGCAAAAAAGCTCCTGCAATACAGCAGAGCAGGAGAGTCTTGGTGAATTAAACAAGAATTGAAAATAATTAAATTACTACAATATGACTGCTAACATGGGTTACTTTGTATTTTTTGACATAAAGGTTGCAAATGGATTGTCACAGTAGAATGTCTACATTACAACACTGTGTAGAACATATGCTAATTTTAACCTGTGAAACTCAGTTTGTGAAACTGGCATGTACAACGTATGAACCCTGGTGGGGTTAAATAATCTGCTATATATATTCCTAAATTAATAAAAGACACCAGCTATAAAAATATATAAATGGATAATGTATTTATCATAGAGCATTTTGGACTACTGACTAATTCCTTTTCATGTTGTGTTGACGTAAGTTTACTCATTAAAAGCAGAGAATTAATTTTTCTTTTTATTTGAAATCTCACTGCTTTCAGATCTCCATTGGAATAGTGAGACTAACGCAACAATCACAGGAAGGAAATGCTATAAGGAATTCCTGCAGCATATTGTAGCAGGCAATGGGACTGCATTTTATTTCTATATTTTGTAGCAAAATTTCTCCCTACCATGTTATGTTTATACCCTCAGCATTTTAAAATCACCCCAATTTACCTACATTTTTAAAATCTTGTACTTAATCATTAATAATATTTTGTGCTTAGGTTCAATCATAAGTACTTTACACTTTCTGAACAAACTATAGTAATCATTACAATTCAAAAAACATACTACTTTTAACTCCTTGTATTAAATCTGAATAAAACTATCTTCCAAAGAGTAAATACTTCTTCTTTATCAATACAAATATTACACACCTTGTGGCAAGAATCTCTGGAAACAAGTTACAAAACCAAAAAAAAGTTAGCAACAACTGTATTGAAGTAATTTATTCCCTGTCAACTTTTAAAGGAGTAATTCCTTGATGAGTTGATATCTGGAGTTTAGAATATATTTCCTGTGTATGAACCACAACTGAACAGATGCCCACCACGAAGGGTTTTCCTAATGTTACAGTACCACAGCCTGGGGAGTCAGAATACACCAGCTTACCCTGCAAGAGAAACAGCATGACTGAGGAAGTCCTTGAAAACAGATGTTGTTTCAACTAAAGTTTTCATGCTGATGGTTTGTGGTCTTGTGGATTTTTTTTTTAAATTCAGAAATTGTCCAAGGACATTGTTCCAGGTAACAGCTCTCTACTGGGATAACAGGAAGCAGGTCTTTTCTACTGATGCTTTCAGTTCTTGTATTAACAATATCAAAATTAAAAAAAATCATAAACACAAATATAAATGGGTAACTTTTTCATGAAACACTTATCACTTTACCTGAATTACCAGAGCAGAATAACTGAGGTATTTAAGACAGGGTTTATTACAAGCAAAGCCTGAAAAAGAGGTTTATCAATTAGTACCTGAAAGACGAGGAGCTATTATCAAAAGCAAATATTTTGGTCTTTTGTGCTCTAAAGACACATCTACCCCTGCAGCTCATGTTCTGCCATGCTGGGGCCTTGGCCTTTTGCTGACTGATCTCTGACTGACCACATTTCTCTTCCATACCAAATATGAAGCTAGACGTGTTCCCCCCAGCAACACCTTGCCATCATACAAGAGAAATTAATATTGCTTAGATCCTTTCCCAATTATAATCAAAGCAAACAAAAACCAAGTATAACCTTCCTAGTTCAAGCTATTACTTTTTGCTAGCTAACTTCGAACCCATGTCCAGAGTAGTTTGTGTGGAACAGTTTCAGAAATCTGAACCAGAGCATAGTCGGTGCTGGACTGTAAAGGATAATAGCAGTGGGAGATATGAATTCCATGACAGCAGAAAAAAAGAGATCAGGGTGGTGTGCTGGTGTCAGGAGAATGCTCTCCTGCAACTTTTGTGAGTTTGTACATTTGAGCAGCATGTACTGGGCAACAGCTGTGGAACTGCCCTCTTTCTGGTGTGGTACCAGTTCTTTACATACATTAATAACATACATACATTAATAACATACATACATACATACATACATTAATGACACTATATCTCCATTTGGAAAATTGTTAGCGGTGTACTGTGAATTTTCAGTTTGGACATACACTTACCCACTCAGAGGGAGTTTCACTTATTTTCTAAATTTCAATATCGCACAAGTTAGCAGACTTCAGCTGTGGTGAGAAAGACCTGTGCCTGGGTGTAATTTTGGGCTCAATAGAATAAACAGAGCCTTCAGACAGAGGTTCTCAGGATGAATTCAGATGCTCACTCTCGAATATGCATCTTGGAAGAAAGAAAGGTGAGGACAGATACAGTTGTCAGTAGTATTAGAAATGAAGGATAATTGCCTATCTGCAGTGAAATGTCTGAACCAGCAATGAACAATGAGTAGAGAACAAAATGCCTGCACAACAGTCCTATGGGGATATCTCTCAAGTTTTTCTGAGGACTCAGAACACTTGAGTGTGGACAGAGTTCCTTTGCAATGCTTCTACAGTGATGTGTGCAGCATGGGGAACAAACCAGAATCAGAAGTCAGTGCTATGACATTGGGGGATCATGAAGATGTGGTGGGACGGCTCACATGGCTGGAGTGCTACACTTCTTAGGAAAGCTCTTTAGGAAGGGTGATATAGGAAGGCAATGAGGGAGTGTTGCCCTCCTTGGGCTGGAGAGCAGCTGGAATGCATGGAGTCCTGCTTTGGGATGGGTCAGGAGTCAGAAGAGAGACGATGGGGGAGGATTAGTGGGCAGAGGGACACAGTCTGCTCTTGTAGCTGGTAGCTGCTACAGACCCCGGTCAGGAAACAAAAGCAGATGAGGTGTTCTGCAAACAACTGGAAGAAGCCTCACATTCATAGACACTGGGGAAAGTTCCTCAAGGGGCACTTTAACCATTTGATGCCTGCAGCTGGTAGAAGAACAGAGGAATTTTTAGAAAAATGTTTTTGAGTTTAAGAACAGCTTTAAAATGCTTGCAGCGGAGAAAAAAGTATCTTATTTCACTTAATCCATTGTATTCTGGATCACATTGCTTCTATGGAAAAGATTGTATCGGAAATACCTGACCAGAAATAAAATCATCACCTTCTTCAGGTAACCTTACACAGGTCAGTCTTAAATGTTTTACCAACCCACTTCCCCCACCTTGTATTAATCAAATGACATATTTAATGACTGAATGTTTATGACTGAGAAACAGAGGATGAAAGGCCCACATTTTCTTATAATTAATCTCAGAACTTGCAACTTAAGTAAACATTCCCTCAAATTACTTGCTTAGATCTGTATTTCTGCAAACTTAAATGTATAGTACTTTTAAAGGATTTAAAGTTTCTTGCAAAGTAATTTGGGCATCATGATAAAGAACAAATGAAAATGCATAAATAATAAATATGAATAACTTACTGATTGAAAAATACCCTTTCTATTTCTCTTCCATTTACTGGTTAGAGTAGTATTCACAAATAAGAAGTATTTTTTAACCTATTTAGCTAATTTAAAAAAAACAAATTAAAAATTAGATGGCACCTTGTTAAAACAGCAGCTTTAAGAACAAAACACTTTCACACTAAGAGAAGTTTTAAGCAGTCATTTGCAACTAGTGTTACTGGATAGATAGGACAGGAGGTAGCCCATCTGTTATCAATATTACCATTAGTTAATTGTCACATTTGCTTTTTTGTCTAAGGTGAGAACCATATTGCAGTCAAGTTTCTAACCTTTTTCCTTGTCTCTAACCCTGTTTACGTAACACAATGACTCTCTCAAAATCTCAGGAAAAAAACCCCAGAAGATTGCTAGATCTTAAAAAATCCAATTAGGTACTACATTATAAAATTGAATTATAAGGACTTAAAATGTTTATGTTTGATGCGGTTTTGAACAACCAATTTTGTACCTTTTGTTAATATTTTTTGTATCCAAGAAAAATTATTTCGGAAATTCAAAATATGATAAAGCACACAATTTTGTGGGGTTTTTTTTCTTTTTTCCTGTCAAAAAAAAGTGCAGCATTTTCTTATTCATCTGGAATATTTTTAAAAACACATGGCTGAGGGGAGAAATGCTTTTTTTTGTTATACCTAGAAACTTGGGGACAGTATTTGTGTAGTTCTAAATTTCCACCCAGCAAGATAACAAACAAAAAGAAACAAATCCATAATTTGGTGCATATTTAGAAAATTCCTCACTTTCTGTATTGGTAATCTGTTTTCACTTGGCTGAGTTACTAGAGTTTTATAAACATCATTCTTTAATGCACAGTATTTCTTTTAGAGAAAGTGGTTTTTACAAATTCTCACTTGAAGTTTTATTGGCACTGCACACATGCACTTAGCTGAAACTGAATGGAACTTTAGATGATCTGATTTAAAGAATGAAAAGTAGGGAATGTCTAGATTTTTAAATGAATCTATTACTTTTGCTATTATCTGGAATAATTTCAGCTAGAGTTATGATTCCACTTGTAAATATAATGACCTGAAATACAGTAAAAAAGGTTTCCCTGTAATCTTAAGAGTCAGCTGCAATTTAATTTCTTTTGCTTTTCTGCTGCCTAAACAGAAAAGCAAAAGCCTGTCTTTGGTCCTCCCTCCTCAGAAGGTAACATAATTTGCTGGCTCTGGAACAGGAAAAAGTGTCACTGAAAGCATCTCCCAGAGCTCCCCAGAGCCTCTTGCAAAGCCTGGAAGCTCTTTGCTATCCCCATGGCAGGCATCTGTCTCCAGTTCAAGGCAATATTCTGCCCTTGCACCATGGCCCAGCGTGCCTGAAGAGAGCAGAGGAATGACGCTGCAGGGACGCCTTCCTAGCCCACAGCAGAGTCACCAGGCACAAAGAGCTGAGAATTGGAAAGTAAATGAACATTTAGTATGTGTTTAATTGCACAGTTTTCAAAAAATCTCAGAAAAAGATCCTTTGAGACCCTTATTATATTTTTTTCCTTGCACATGTGTTCCTGCATTCCAATTTCTAGCAGCTCATGTCCTGGGAAAGAATACTATTTTGCAAATGACTTCTTAGCTGTTAAAAGAAAATATTAGAACAAATGCTGCTGTTTCCACCCAGCAGTGAACAAACTGGTAACACAGGTCAATTTAATTTTACTACAGGTAGTATTACAATTTAGCCATTTCTTTTTTATGAAACCCTGTATGTCAGCTTGAAGCTAATTTTCATGGCTGAAGTATAGTTTTTGAAATGTTTTTGTAAAAGTGATCTGTTCTTTATTGAGATGCTCAAGTCTACTAATTAATGAAATATGAAGCTCTTGATACAATTGCAAAGTTCCTGTTAGTCTAGTATAGGCTGTTAGTAGTATAGACTCCTTTTTGGTGCTCAACTTGATCTTCCATGTCACTTCAGAGTATGAACTCCTCTCTCAAAAACTGTGTTTGAAAATTCTACATTAGAAGTAATTGCAATTTTTGGCCAACATGCTCTTAAGGTTAGATTAAAATTTAGTGTTAAACAATGATTTTAAGAAGCTTATCAGTAATTAAAGCCAGCTAAGAGTTTGACACACAAAAGGCATGTCTCCTTGTAAAAGAGATTTGTATTTCTGAAACCCACATGAGAAATAACCACATTAGTTCAAAAAGTTATGATACTGCATTCATTAATAATTAATTTACTGTTAAAAGTTAAACTTTACACACAATGGCTAGTGAATATTCACTTTCAATACTTCAGTGAAGACTGCCTTTAAAAGAAAAGCCCTGGGATAAGGTTACTTAGGTGGTAGAACAAAAATTGCTGTCATAATCTGTCAGTCTCAGAAGAGGAAGTTTTGGGTGAACGGATCAAGCATAGGACAGTTTTGAGCCACCATTGTGATGTAATTTTAGAGCAAATGTTTGGCTGAAACTTAGAAGGTTCTGACTATCAGCACCATCAGGCTTTGAAACAATCTTTCAACAAGAAGAATGGGAACAAGTAATCTAAAGACATTCAGATACCACTGGGATGGCTACATGAAATAAGATACCACTGCCTGTGGTGGCCTGGAATCGGGAGCTCAGAAGATCTCTTCCTGTTCTGTGTTCCTATACAGTTTTACTGCCCTATTTTCCCTAGTGTAAAAATGCTTTTATTAGGAATTTACATTGATGTAAAGCAAATACAAGGAAAATTTTGGTTTGCTGCTCAATGAAGAGGATAATCTCTAGATTTGTGATATAGTAAAAACAATTTAACACCTCTTTTGCATTAGCCTTCATGAAAATATCAACTGCAAGCAGACACAATTAATACCAGCAGAAAGGGTTAAGATCTCACTACGTTAAAAAAAAAAATAGGAATGGTTACATAGTGTCTAAATAACATAGATAGATCATCCATGCTGATAAACTTAATTCATCTTACGAGACTTAACTGATTAAAATAGACTCAGAGGGCTTTGTGGTCTTTGAAAAATTATGGAGGATAGATTAGATGCTGGAAGACCGAAAAAGAGCAAATGGACTGCTATTTTTAAAAGAGGAGGAAACATATAGTTTGGTCTACTTAGTTTGACTCTCTGTGCTAAATCCAATACTGTTCAAAAATAAAAAGGGGGCGTATTTATTATATTTGCAGATGTCACACACTTGGTGAGACTGTAAATATCTTGAGGAGTGGGACTGAGATTCAGTTATGTCTCAGAGATTGAAGGGTGTTCTGGGGAAGAAAAATGGCTTTGCAATAGGGACAGGTGAAAGGTATCACAGCCAGGCAGAAATACCCAACTGCACAGGTATGGAAGGGGATCAGTGAATTAGGTCGGAAGTATTTGGAGAAAGATCACAGGGCTAAAGTGGAAAACGTTGAGTTAGGAATGAACATGACAACAACCTTACACTGTAAAAAAGGCAAATGAGAGGACTGGGATATATGAACAACAGTACAACTGACAAGACAGCAAGCACTTTCCTTATGCTCTTCTCAGAATCAGCGGCGGCTCAAGCACGACTGTGTATTCAGATTTGAGTGCCGTACACAACAGCAAAGGGATATGTTTGGAAATATTTCAGAATATAGAGACCGATCTAGAAAACATGATCTGTGAGAAAAGACTGAAAAGACTGGGATTATTTAACCAAAAAAAAAAAAAAAAAAAAAAGAGAGAAGGAGAGGGACTGAAGAAGGGTTTTATAAACAGGAAAAGCTGTTGCAAACAGGAGAAAAGAAACTGTTTTTCCTTTCACGTGGTGAACACAAGCAGAGATAATTCAGTTAAACTGCAGTAAGAAAGATTTTGTTCTGGCATTAAGGAAGAAGAAATTCTATTGGAAAGGATTAGGAACAGACTAGAGTCTGAAGTATTGGAAGTCAACTATGAGGTCCACAATCAAGAATGACAAGGATATAGCTGATTCTGTTTTGGACAACTGGGATGGTGTAGATGACCTACTAAGGTCCCTTTAAATTTCATTTCTGTGATTAATTAAAAAAGATACGAATATAGTTTGAGTAATTTACAGGGAAACCTCGTGAACCTTCAAGAATTAGAAAATTGTTAAAACATTTTTTTTTTTTTCATTTATAGAGCCCAATCAAATCTAATCAGTTCTGTTCTTCCCACATACAAAGAAAATATTTCATTATCTATGTCCCAGTAATTATAACACACATATAAGATGTTCCAATACTCCTATTTTACCTGAAGAAAAGGTGATTTTACTCAGACAGTATCATTGGGTCAATTCAGTGTGGACAGAAAAGCTGACATGAGTATGAATTTGGAAGAAGAAAAATTCAGTGCGTGCTGACCTAATAGTAGGTCTTTGTGTTGTCTGGCCTAAAGAAATGTCAACTTTTATAAACAAATAAATTTTCACATTTAGTGAAATGCCTAAAACAGTATTTTAGGCTCCCTATATTACATTTTACTTTTTTTCCCCCCCTTTTCTCAGAACATTTCATTAAAAACAAAAAAAGATTAGTTCTTAATATCCCAAAATCAAGAGTCTACATAGACTTAGAGGATATGTATGAGCTTTCTTCTGTAGAAGTCAGTCAGTTCTACCTTTGACAAAACTTTCATTGATCAATCTGGAGGCTCCCAGAGACAGAACCAGGAATGTCCACACGGGGAACTTACCTTTAATAAGGAAAAGTGCAAGTTTACAGTGCATTAGGCTCACTAAAGTACTCCCCTGTGTGAACACTGCTAAGTGCATGGGATGCTCTTCTGCTTTGAGCCTGGACTGACAGATGCATGGACGAAGAGAATGCATACAGATGAATCTAATTTCATTAGACAGCCAAGCTAAAAACAACTGAAATGAAAATACAGTGATCCTGGAGTTGCCAAAGATTAAGGGCAATATGCAGGAATCAGGAACCACTTCTCTTAAGATAGAAAGAAATTTTTTTTTTCCTAGTGTTAAAAGATTTAATGAACCACTGATCAGTGTCACTCCTGGTTAGATCAATAAGGAAAATACTGAATCACTTTAACATTTTTCACTTGTGTAAGAGAATTGTGCATTCCAGCATTCATGGACTAGAGATAGAACAGTAAAGAGATTGTCTGAGACTTCTTTCATCAGCACAAAACATAACTCAAAGTTATGTTAAAGCTCAGTTATCTTTTAAGTGTCTTTTCTGCTTCCCATAAAGGAAGAGAATCTCAAAAGTACTTCTTTTTGCTTCCTAACAAACAAACTCCAATCTCTTATGCACAGAGTTCAACAGAAGCAGTGTTTAAAAAAGTTTTAGGTATTGAAGGATCAGATATTAGCAAATCTATTAATGCCATTTAAAATCAACATGGATATTAATGCTTTTCCAATAAATGAAATCATACATCATATAGATTACATCATATAGATTCAGTTAACCAAGCACAAGTTTGAGGTTTTGTTTTTTGTTTTTTGGGGTTTTTTTGATAGCATATTAGTGTTACAGTCACAAATGGCTGTCCTCGGTTTTCAAATATCATGAAGGAAAATTATCATAGCAGGAAAGCAGTAAAACCATAAATTGCTAGAAGTTAGCACAGAGTGTTGCTTCAGCAGGTTAGGCATTATGCCCAATGAGACTGAGTGGCACAGAAATCTTCTGCCTGTGATATGTGCTGGCAGCTGAGGGATTTAGGAGAGGCTTTTGAATGCAGCAAGGGGGAAGGCTTGTGCAAGGAGAGGGGACCAACTGAGGATACTGATGCAGGGTATGTAATGAATTACAGATACGCTTCAACTCCTTGTCTCAGGGTGACTTTTACCACCTGCTTACTCGGTATTCTGCCCCTTCGCTTTCTCCTGCCACAATAGAAATTCACACTTGCCCCAAAGGAAAATCTTCTTCTGTCAAACTCCTTTCAGAAAATTGCTCCTGCCACACATGCCTTCTTTCACAGTCAGCTTCTTTAAACTCCAATTTAAATTAATATATTCTGTGATCAGCAAAATCCACTTCAAATAAACATCTTCCTTAGTTGCTAGATTTCTCTACATGTGGAATTTTTCTGCTTGATACATACAGTCTAGATATTTAATAGAGCTTTTGGTACCCTTCTGGTCATGCCAAGACTCACAATCAGCCTCTGCATCTCATTCTTTCTGTACCATACCTTCCCAGGTTGTTATTTACCTGTACTGTTTTCCAAGTCCTTTCTTTCCCAGCTGGCAAAGTTATCTTCCATAAAGAAAATGCCTTTTTTCCTTCCCGTCTGCATCACATAATCATATTGAATCAATTCTTTCAAATAATCACTAGTTTTAACCGAAAGTTAAGAAATGATTAGGCAGAGTATATTGAGATTCTCATGTTACCTGCAGACAAACAGGTATGCTGGGAAACAAGCTTAAGACTTGTCTTTGTCATGCTCATGAAATAGCTTTGTACCTTTGTGGCTTCTTGCTTTCAGGTGCTAGAAAAATGTAAGAAGCTTTACTGACTTTAGTTGATAAATCTGCATTTAGGAAAAATGTAGATTTAGAAATTTGAAAGTGTCACATTTTTCACATGTATATAACTTCCCATAGACATGATTTCAGTGGCTCATTTTTCATGGAAATTTTCACTAAATAAACATATTTCAGCATTCTTTCTACACTTATTTCCACTTTTTCATGTTTCTATATCAATGTACTAGTAAGGATAAATCACTAATATAATGGAATGAATCATGTTTATGTTAAAAATGCATTGCTTTTGCCTCTATGAAAAAATTTCATATTTTAAAGAATGTGAATAAGCCTTAAAAAGACATTAAAATACCATTTAGAGTGTATAACTTGGAATACAGAAGATAATCCAGCCTTTCTTTTCATTTTGAAAAACTAATGCATTTAATCAAAGGTTTAATTCTTTTTAATGCTTCAATTTTCCCAACTTTTCAGAGTGGTGTTAGAGCTGAAATGCTGTGAGCTAGTGCTTTACGCAATTCCATTGACACAGCAGACAGTTAAAGTGATGTCCTTTCATTTAACCACATTTAACTGAGATAAAGAAACACAAGATTTAATAGCTCCCAGCAGTGCCCAGTGATGGAGTGGCTAGCCCAGATTGCAGCAGCAGGTCACAGGTTCATTCAAAGGGCATGGTTCACATAAACCCTCTCACATGGTAACAGGCCAAAAGTAGATTTGATATGACTTGAAGCAACTACATCAAGTAGATACAGTTGATTATATCAGCCCTGGATTTGGCTGAAAGGTAGAGTGACAGGAAGAGACCATGTAGGATCTACTCTAGCAGTTTTCAGCACTCCTACTTTAGTCCATGAACAAAGACTGAGATGTAGTTGACGTCAGCAATATTCCTCTTGCAGAGAAACACAGGAAGCAGAATTAATTTACCAAAAATTAATTTTGAGTGGAAGTAACCTTAAAAGTGTATCATGTACACACAATTTCACTCAATAGCATGTCCAAAATGAAGGAAGCAATAAGAGAAAACATGTAAGATCACAAATGCTAAACACTATCACTGATTGTCAAGATACATCATGTACCCAAAATATCGTGACTAGCCACTGTTCAGGGCCAATGATGAGGGGGTAAGACCAAACAGCTAGGTTGTGATTCCAGGGCTCAGCAGTTCCTTACAATGCTCAGATTTTTGCCTATGTGATGAATATTTCAGATACATCCTGCGATCTTTACATTCTTCACTGACAAGGAGACAAGATGCATTTTGCAACTGCTAAAGATTTCTGATTGGCACATATGTTGAAAGACTAGCCCAACACTGAAAGACAGAGTGTTCTTCAAAAGCTGTAGCCATGAAATATTTATTCTTTTCTCTTTCATAGAAATGCATTTGATGACTATATGACATAAAGTGCCACTAATAGCTCTGGACAAAATTATATGGCTCTAAAGACTATTAAACTATTATTCTTGGAGGGTGGAAAAGGTTTTATTTGACACATATGATCACAATAGTATTAGCAAAGCTTTGTTTACAACCTACCATGGAAAAATGTTGTACATTATCAAGTGCATTTTGCACTGGTAAATTCAAATCTGACAATCACAAATAGCAACAAGGATATTTGTGATATATTTAGTAGGTATTTTATCTCACAATACTTTGAATGAGATGTTTATTAATTTTTAAAAACTTTAAGTATGCAACTAAGGGCAAGTGAATACTAATGACATTGTTCAAAATATGTTTTGTTTGTATCCAAGAGTATATATTTTACAGAGCACAAGCAAACGAATCCCCAAACGTTATTTAAATCTCTGAAGTCAGCTGAAAAGCAAAGACACTCATACATACATAATGCCTAGCATGACAACCTGAAAATTATGTGAAAACAAAAAGGCTCCTTTGTAAAATTCTAACTAAAATTTTTTGATAAAAAGACCTAGAAAGCATTGCTGGAGCATAGAAATCATATTATGAATTTTACATGAAAATTTGTAGGACTGTTGTATCTGCAAACATTATAAAATACTAAAAAACCTTAGTAAAACTTAGAATCTTGATAAAATACTAAAATATTAACAAGCTAAATGAATACAGTTATCATCCTGGAAACCACGCTATCTCCGTGCCCATTTACAATCATATGTGTTTCATAAACCTCCTGCTACTGCAGATCCCTCAGTTGTGTTTGCCATTGAATTGCTTGTTTCTCATTATTGGATGAGAAATGGAGTATAGTCATGTAATGCTTTCTAAAATGGTCTAAAAACACATTCCTGAAAACACAGGAATTTCTCTTACAAAGGGATAAGTGCTGTGTTAAATACATACTTTCTTTTGCCAGGACAGCCAGGAGAAAGGTAAAATAAAATCAAGCCAAAGTAAATTACTTAGTGGCATCATGCCCAAATCAATCACAGACATCACCTTTTAAACAGTGAGCTGAAACTTGCAGACTGTATTTTAATACTCATGAAGAATTTTTGTTTTGAAAAGTCACTTTGCTTAAAAGACCTTTTAATATACTTGGGCAGTTCAAATCCTGCATGTTGAGTGAAGTATACTGCTAATTATGCACATATTCACCTCTTGAAAAAATGGAGAGGGCTGCATGAGTCTGCAATTTAAAAATGGTGTGCTATGAGGAAAGGCTATGCTACAACGTGAAGTGACAGCAAATACTGCTTCTTCCTGTTCTCTGAATATTGCTGTGAATATTTTGTTTAAGGGGCAACACTGATGACTAGAATTTGCTACATACTTTCCTTCTTTCAGAATATCAGGCAAAAGCTTTGGGTTACTAAGATTTGAACATGGTTTAATATTCATATTTAAGGAGTAAATATGGATATTTATGTGGTTCTATAGACTGGAAATGTATTTTGATGAGGAGTATAACCACAAAATTTCATATATCTATATCTACACATCTATATATCTATATAGCTATATCTATATATATCTTAAGTTGCTTTACTATTCTAACATAAAATAAATTGCATGTTTCAATCACCATTATATATTTTTATGCAGAATAATAAAAGCAGCTATTTTTGTCTTGCAAGGGTCTTGCAACAGGGGGTGTCTTGAAAAACTAGTGTGCCTGCAACTTGGAAAGGGAAAGGCAAAAGGCATGGTGAAAAGGATGGACAAGAGAGTCTGTTCAGGAAGTTCTCTGTGAATGAGTGGTAGGGAACACATCTTTCTTTGTTCTTGTTGTTATTTTGTTTTAAGAGCAAAATGAATTAACAGAATCTGTTAGCACTCTAAAACAGTGCAGCTATATAAGAGATCAAGCCATGAAACTCGAGAATCACAAACTGCAAGAGAGGTTTTACTGCAGGAGGTAGGAAGCGGCCAGCTGGCCCAGCACTTGCTTCACCAAGACACCAAACAGAAGAGTAAACAGTTATGGTTCCGTGGCTGGGATGGAGTAATTAGATATTGTATGTTTCCATGCTGTTCTTTTTGTTTCTGCTTTCAATAAAGTACTCTTGGCTAAGCCATCTGATTCATATTTGCAAGGAAAGAAAATTAGCTGACTGAGCAACAGGAAGACTATTTTAATTTCCCCAATTTTTGTGTGGGTGTCTGAGTCGTTGTGTATTACTCCTGAAATTTGAGACTGGCTGTTGTTGCTGCTGCTAATCATGCAGCTAATTAGGTGAGAGGGCTGGTTCAAATGCTGGTTGTGAATGATTGCTCATAAACAAGCCGGTGAAATTCAGGTAGGCGTATCAACTATAAATCCATACAAGTACATGAAAATGCCTAGGTAATGTCCTTTGAGAACAGAACAGTGCAACCTGACTTCTAGTGGCTGGTTCCTTTTTTACACATAGGCACGTGCTATAATGTCTCATTTGATAATTATCTCATGCAGTTTAAGGTATGTATACTGTAACATTTATTCAATTGCATCATTTATTACTGTTTTACCAAATGGCACTCTCTGAAAAACATCAAGGTTTGTAAACCTCTATAATACTCTTAAATCTACATATATCTCTTGCTACCTATCATTTACTTAGTTGGTGGCTGCTCTGTGATGTCACAGAACTTGCATAAGAAAGTCACACTACACCTATATACATGTACTACTAATAAATGATTATCACATAACACAATAGCTAATCTACTGATTCTGGTAATTGCTTTGATATACTTTAACAGACTACTCTTTGCATTTCTCGGTGCACGTTCAGAATTTTATCTATTCTTTTTGTAAATTTAATTTCTTATATTGGTACAGTTTTGCTATTTACTTTGGCAGAGTAAAAATGTGGGTTACTTTGCAAAGACTCCAAAGTAAATAGAAGATTTTTCATTCCCATTGTCATAACATCAGCTATTGCTACATTGCACAGATGACTCATTTCTGTGATAACTTCAGGATTCACAGGTGGCAGCAGAACCACAATACTGGTAAAACATCTGGATGAACAAAAAGAGAAAGAAATTCTACTTCTTGGTGCCATGCTTTAAGCTATAGCAATTTTACAAAATTAATCTTGGATAGGGAACATTATGCTTCCCCCTTGTGCTGAACATTCTGCGCATTGCTTGACTCACACGCTTCTCCAGAAATCTTTCCTGACATTTGTTTTGGACTGTGTATTGCATGAAAAACACATGGCAAAAACTTGATACAGGGAAGTAGACACTGTGCTCACTGATGTAGGAAGCACTGCATAGCAGCCAAAGAAATCCACTACTGTTTGTCATCAAGGGCTGCTGTCAAGGGCTCTGAGTGCCACCAGCAATTAAGAGCCCAGCAGAAGGGAAACTGCACAGTCAAATTATTGGTGCTCATGTCCTAATGCCCACATCAGGCATTTCATGAAGAGGCAATTCTAGAGGTAGATTAGCTCCACAGACTGGAGTTGGAGTGCCCCAGGTGCATTTTGGTGCACCTTCTAGCTTAGTTTTAATTCATTTCAGGCATACTGAATAGATGCTGAATATGAATCAAATTTGAACAGTGGGCAGGACTGATCAGGAGACTTAATTAAAAAGCACACACCCAGATCTCAACAAAAACATTAATACAGACACCCTCAACGAAGGGTATCTATAACCTTCTCCCTCAATTTTCACTGCTTTCACTCACTTTGTTTACAATATTGATATTTTTCTTTTTTATGATATTATGCCTAAAAAATCTCTGTATAGTTTTCGCTTGAATAATCTACCTATGATTACCTCTGGACTGCAAGTTAGAATAAAAGACTGAATATACTATTAAACTGTAGCTGCTTGATTTCTGAGTAGCTTGATGGAGCCTGGCCAGAATGCAGGAAACCACTAGTTACTTCCAGGCGAATTCGATTTTTCAAGCCCAGGTTCACATGTCATTCAGATCAAGAAAAGGTCTCCAGAAAGACTTAAATAGGAGTATTTATTTATCAAAAATGTTAATTTTTCACTCAGTTCACCTCTTTGGCTCACTCAAACACTAGACCAAGCTCTGTAGGAGAGGAGTGCCTGCCTCCTATTTTCTGCATATTCCATCAGACACACCAGAATAGTGAGATCCACAGCTCATTCTCGGGCATCCTCCTTCCTGAGGTCTTCTAACCAGAGGCAATGAGAGGCACTGTGTGTTTTTCACAACCATCTTGCATTTAATGTCTTGTTATGTGACAAAGGTGAGATTTGCTACATAACTGTCTTACGAGGTATGTGCACCAGAACACACAATGTCAGAGCACAGGATTTTGACTAAGCAAAGTTGGTCTGTACTAGGAGATCAACAGCACAAAATAGCAAGGTGACACTCTTGCAGTTAGTCACCTGTTTCTGTGACTTATCTCAAAAAATTCAATTTTTAAGTTACAGGAGCCTTACATGAAAATTGCAAAGTTCTTTGATTCTTTTGCTTGCTGTGCTCATGAAGCCAGAAAAACTCTGCCAGTGGCCAAACTTTTGTGTCCTTCTCCCACAATGAAGGACTTCCTTTCTTTTCTTCTTTTGCCTTTCTTTTTTTAACACCAATGACATGCCACTGACCACAAGAAAGGCATATGCAAATTGACAGGGATGTATCCAATGGTATGATTATACACAGTTTTTGCATTGGATAAAACCTATTATTGCTTACTTTGTGAAGGGCATGCTCTTAATAATATCTAACTAACATTCTCCCCTTTCATAGAGAAATAATGGCTTATAATTTAAGTCTCAGTTAATATTTATTGTCACTGATACCGTATTAGTGATAAAATTGGTAAGTCACTGCTTTTAAATACAGCTACACTTACTGAAATACTTGAGTACCTTCTACATGAAATGAATAGTGACAACCAAGTCCCCAGTGGATTGCAAAGAGCCTCCAGAATTTCCTCCAGTCTCTTAAAGTCTTTTTATTTTCCTTACTTTTCTTTTTGGCAGGGATTTGTTAGGTGAAAAGAGCTGTCACGATATCACAATTGTGTTTATGATGGAAATGACTTTTCAAAGATGTGCATAAAGCTCTAGACACATCTGTTGTTACCTAGATTTTTGCTCCTTTTATGGACAGATGCCCTTGATTTTGGATCTTTTATTTTTACTTTAGATTTAATAATCTATATAATATATATAATATTATATTTTAAATTTTATTATATTATATATAAAATAATTTTACTTTACAGGAGAACAAGAATGGGTTCATGTACATCACAATTAATTTTTGTAGTTTAGCTAAGATAAATCCATTAATTGCATTAAAGATTATTTTGAATGTCAAAGCCCCAGAGTGGTATTGAATCTTACTGAAAGTGAGCAGGGCCTTTATATGCAAAGATGCAATAGTGGAAGTGCTCAAATATCTTCAATATCTGTCTATGTCTATAGACTCAGGCTCTGATATAGTGAGATTCTTTATTCCAATTCAAGGATAATAGGTATATGGCTCAGAATGGCAAATTCTTCACCTAGCAACAGGAAAGACATTTTCTAGACAGCTGGAATGGAAAAGGGTAATTTTGAGATGCTTATGAACCTCATTATAAAGTGTAGTAAAAGTCCAATTAAACCTTGAAATAAATAACATTTTGACTGAACTTTAAAAGCATTTCCTTTCTGATTTCCTTTCAAATTTTTCTTGATTTAAACTTGGGATAATCATCTTTATACAACAGCTGAGTTTTTCATAAGTGTACTGGTATTCTGGGCTTCTTCACAGACAATGAACTTCATTTCAGAATGACTCCCTCCCCCTCAAAAAGCAAACCCAAACCAACCAACCAACCAACCCCCCAAAAACCTATACTGAACCAATGGAAGTGTTTTCCGTGCTCTGTCCTCAGATTTGTTCTCCTATGTTTTCAGAAACCTCCAAAAAGGCAAAATTTGGAACTGAATATATATAATTTTTGATGATTATTGATTTTCTGTACTGAATACAATGAGATGCATATCTCATGACTGCTTGTATTGCTGAACACTACAATGAACTGTTTCACTGCTTTTCATCCCCTCTGTCAGACAGCAGGTTAGCCATGGAGCCAAAGGAGAGTTCACAAAGAGGTGAGAGCAAACAGGAAGAATAGAGTCTACAGCTGTCTAAGTACACAGGAAAATTATACCGAGCTTTTTAGGAAAGAGCTACACTCTAAAAAGATTTGCAAAGGAGATATTTTGATTATAATTTTTACCTAATATATAAATATATTTTGGAAATTTGAAAACAAATTAATTAGGTAAAGAAGATAAAATTTTCCTATCATCTGTGTAAAAATGTTAGCTATAGAGACCAAAACTGAAGCTGTGTATGAGACCAAAATTCATTCATAAAGACAAAATATTAATATTTTGTGAGGAAAGAAGATTGATAAGCTCCTATCAGATCCACGCCTTTCTCTCCTCTGCATTTTCTGGACTTTTGTACCTTTTTCCTAGTAAAACCTGCTAAAGTGTAAGGAATTTTGGTATCTGTTAAAGCGAAATAGCATCGTCTTCCTTAAAATAAAAAAATAAAAAAGAGTTTTTCTCCAAAACTAATTCTGATGATCAGCTGGAGAGGGTCCACAGCAGCTGAATTCAAGTAGCACATAAGAAGAAAATGAGGCCTTAAGCCCCACCAACCTCCATTTGAAAGAAAATCTTTCCATGGGGTATTAATTCATTGTTTCATATGTAGATAATCCTTTGCAAATGGCAAAGAACTAGAAATTAGAAAAATAGTAAGCAATAACACCACTGGGAGTCATTTACTTGGGGTTCACTTACCTAAAATGACTACAATTATTAAATATGTTGGAAAGAAATAATGAAACACTACATTGCCTCCACAAAAATATACAAATCATATTTCCTCTTCCAGAAATTGTTTGAGAGATATAAAAGATCATTATGTCATGATTCAGCAACAACCTACTTGCAATTTAAAAGCAAATTAGATTCACATGCTATCATTTATTGCCAAATGGATGGCAAAAAAAAAAAAAAATCTCTGTGTCCAAAGAGAGACTTTGCATTTGGCACATTGGTAGGTTTCTAAATTAATGTGTTTTGCCAACAATTTGCCTATGAGTGTGGATAGCCCAGTGCTCTTCAGACTGCTCCGGGCTGCCTGAGGCCATGCTGCCTTGCAATGTTTCCATCACAGCAGATGATGGTCAACAAGGTTGTAATGCTCTTCAGAAGAAGGTTTTTAGGAAGAGCTGTGCCGTACTAAAGAGCTTTGATTCGTGCCGCACATTGGAGACACTGATATGAAATAAACTGGGACTGATGATCAGTCAGTGACAATTTCCAGAACCATTATGCCATCAGTAATTTATCAAGGTAGTACTCCTGATGTTACACAGCTTGGAAAACTGAGGGACAGAAGTACATGCTGTGATTTTAAAATGCATTTCTAAGGATATTCCTTAGAAATTTGGATTTGTAAATAAAATAACCTATACCATGCTCTGAGCATTTAAAGATCAGCCAGGACTGTAAAAAACTTTTGAAATAAAATTTCCCTAGAAAAAGGTGATATTTTCATTGGAACATTTAAATAAAAATTTTCTCATCAGATGGTTCATCATAATTTTCCAGTGTGGTCTGAAACAAAATAACTTGCTGTGTAAAGCAATCTGTCAAGTAAACTCATATTAACTCCACTAGGTATTTCAAAAATATGTCTATTTCCTCCTTCTGTGTTGTTAAATATCTACTGTAGCTCAGTGATTTTTAGCTTGCTTTGTGTTTTGTTAGCACAAGAGAAAGATTCCATATATAAAAGCACCCAGTATTTGAAAAATGTTCCCTAATGACATGCCTTTTTCTATACAAAAGCACTAATGACAAAATGATCTCCAAATTGCCAGTTACCTTTATGTCTGGCATAAGTAAAAGGCTAAAATACATACATATACCACATGGATATGAACTATGTCAGAAAGTACTCTTCAATGTCTAATTTACCATTTAACTTCAGGTCTCTAAATCAGGAGCCAAGTTTTGGAGGCAGCATAGCAAGAGACAGGCTGTGCCACTGCACAGTGTAGAGGATGAGTACTGGAATGAGCTCCTAGAGCAGCCTCCCTCTCTCCACTGACTCTGGAGAGCTCAGCGAGCCTAACTTACACACACACCTTAAATTAGATACCTAAAGCAGATGGACTGAACACCTGTCTTTGTTTTCCACAGGATTTTTATTATATTTGGCTTTGCAGAAGGCCTTTTGCAACAGCAGAGAGGATTTTGCTGACCTGAACAAAGTACTAAAAATACTGTAACAGTGACCTGATATAGGTAAGCTTATCCCCAGAACAATCTTTCTCATTTTTAGTATCCAAATGGCAGGTTCGCATTTAATATAAAAAAGAATATCTTGCTTTGATCTGTAGTTTCTGAGCTGTCCCATTTCCACAAAATACATACCATTCTGTGGGTTCAACTTCACTATTCCAAAAACTTCAGTATAAAATCTAAATTAAAGAAAAATGTATTTGTTTTTTCTGGATTTAAAGAAATGGGAAAATAGACAGATACTACAAAGCAATTTTCTCAAATGTTTTCTGGCTAAAATGAGGAAAACTTTTCTATGATTATACTTAAGACTTGCAAGGTTTTAAACAAATACTTACATTTACAAGTATAGATATATTTTTAATACTCCTTATAGCTGCAGATAACACATTTAAAATAACTCTATATACAGACTCACGATAAATCCTATCTTGTTGTCATGTCTTTTTTGTAGTGTATAAATTCAATTACATTTTTTGGCTCACTCCTATAAGCACTTTAAGGTCCAAATAAGAAGAGGGGAACAGCGAGTTGAAAGGGACAGGACATAACAAGTATAGACACAACAACTAAAATTTATAAAAGATAAACAAGTTATACAAGAGTAGATAAAAGTTGTATTACTTTGTTCTGCCTGTGTCCAGACAATAAAAGGAAGAACTGGTTTTTGGGTCATGGGTAGAAGTAATGAGGTAATACCACTGATGCAGGGAGGCAGCCTGCATTCCAGTAATAGAATAAAAGAAAGCTTTTTATGATTTGAATTTTGTTCAGGATTTGCCCATGCTAAAATTCCACCGAAAATTCAGCAGTTTTCACTTAAAAAAGTGAACCAGCCACCAGGCAATTTGAGGAATTTACAGTTTGGAAAGCATTTTGGCAGAGAAGGGCTGTACACTCAGGGTGATGGGTGCAGAAGGGGTCAACTACATTTCCTGGAGGGGGAGTGCTATAGAGTTTAACAAGAATACAAAGGTGAGCTCTCCTAACAGTTAATGGAAAATTTCAAAATGCGGTAATAAAAATAAATAGGGCTTTGTGTAAAGGAAACAGAACTGTCCACTACTGTTAAGAGCAGCACCAATCTTAGCTGGATGAGCGTGGAGTGTGGAGACTTTTTAATGAAGAAAATACAAATTAATGTACTTCACATATGCCTCAAATGGTCAGGCAGTTGGGTGAGATGATCGTTGCAGATCCCTTCCAACTGAAATGATCCCCTCTCCCTCTCCCTCTCCTCCCATATTTTTGTAAAATTGAAGGAGCTGCAATGTTCTGCAAATGAATTCAGTGCTGCCACTGGTGAAGTAAGTATTCTTTATTGAACATTCTGTAGTATTCCAGGAGTTTTAGTGTACTTCATTTTTAAGCTCTTAGACAGCCTTCATAAAACTCTATTTAAATTGGGTGACCTCTGTACTAGAGCTCCAAAAGGTCTCAAATATCCACAACCACCTGCCTCTCTTTCATGGCAATCTTTTACTTATTTATTACACAACTCTTCCTGGCAATCTTTTACTTATTTATTTCAGCTGGCCCTCTGATTACTCACCCCTTTTTGGATGAGGTTATTGATAACAACACAGCCTTTTGTAAAAAAAAAAAAAAAAAAAAAAGGTATGTATTGTTTCTATTAAAGATTAAAGTTCCTCTGTCAATGATTTTATACTGCTTGGAAATGAAAAAGACATTTAATGCTATTAAAATAAAGAAGCCTATGATTTAATAAAGACACAACAAATATCTTTCTCTTCTTTATGATGGAAAAAAATTCTTCTCTAACATCTTGTGATCTGGGCTGGAACTGAATTTCTGTGACAAACGCACACTCATTATCTGCAGAGATTAGAGCTCTACTTAAAACAAATCAAAACCACTCAATGTTTATGCATTGATTTTACATACCAGTGTGTTGACCCCTCTAAGAGATGGAAAGGTTTTGAACTTCAGCACTGTCACTTGAACAATAATTTAAGATTCCAATAATGTCAAGCATATCAGATGAATGTGAAAAGCTTGATGTGAGCCCTTGGGTAAGGAGAATAACAGGGACATGAAATTGTTGAAGGAGAAGAGCTTCAAGCCACAAAGAGAAGAGATAAATAAACATGTTTGTTTGGGTAACAAAAAGATCAGCCAGGCCTGGTGCAGAATTTTGAAAAAGACCAAACTAAAATATAGATGCTTACCCAGTTTAGTAAACTCTGGGTGCATTCTTCAGTGATAAATAGAATAAACCCACACATGAAAGCATTACAATGCTGTTTTACTCAACTAGCCTTTCTTTAAGGTAATCCTAAAAAAATTTCTGTTTGCTCCTGTTTCTCATGTGGTTCTACTGAAGAGAGGACTTGAGAGTATTAGTATTTCAAACTAATCTCCAAACACTTATTTTATTTAAAAGCATAACACAGATAAACTGAAATTCAACAGAAAAAAAAAAAGAAATCCAAAAGCATCCTGTCTGTAACTTTGCTTTAATGTCATAAAATTAACAACATATATTTGAAATGTCTAGAAGTAAAACTTTCTCTTGAGAAAGAGACTGGAATATCAGATGTTTGTGAGAAATTGCAAATGCTAACAAAAATTTGAGACAAACTTCAACTTTTATATATCGAACCAAGAAAAATTGTGGGTACTTTCCTAATGTTTCAGGTTTGGAAGTTGTTTCTTTTAAAAAGCCTTGCAAAGCTGCAGAAATATTCCTCTACATCCATCAACTGGTTTGATTAATCTCCTAGAAAAATTTCAGTAATGATCCACAGAAAATTCAGACAATATCATAGAGGAAGGTCTGGAAGAATAGAGAATACATCACTTTCAAGGATGACACCATGTTCCATTAGTCTGAGTTTGGCTTGACTTTTTAAGTGGCTTTTAAAAATATTTCTGAATTTTTAAACACATTAGAGAAAAAGCACAATGCTTTTCAGATGATAAGTATGTAAAGCATATTTTTCTGCAGCATAATTGAAACCTAATTAATCTTTTTCCCTGGAGATCTCTTAGAGCTGAGGGTAGTGACTATCATAGAAAGAGGACTCAGTAACAAGAGGCATTTCCATTCACAAATATTTCCTCTGGAGCATCAAAGGAATGTTTGAAAAGACATTGCAACAATTTGACTTAAATGTTTTGATTATGCATTACACATGCCATTTAACCTTGCTGTACCTCAATTTCCACATATACGAGAAAAAGAAAATAATATTTACTTATTATGCTTACATGGCTTTCACAATAATATATTAATTAGTACTTGAGCTATACTTGAGAAGTATTATACACTACCTCAACAGAAACTTTCCTGAATCCTGAAGACTGCCTTGGGAAATAATGCCAATTTTTTTTTATTGGCTCTTAATAAGAAGTCACATTCATATGAAAACAATATGCGAACATAGTTTACTGGAGAAGGGAATTAAACCATTTTTCATTTGTCTCTAGCCCTTAATAATATTACAATATGAGAATAATATATGAAGAAATCTTATTTGAGAGCAGAAATTAAAGCATAAGAGTATCTTTCATAGAACTAATGCAAAGCCATAATTATCTGGCAGCAAAACCTGTGCATAGGACAAGCAGTGGATTTAGATACTACTAATGCATTTACTTTGCTATCCGTTCATTCATACTACACATTATTAGTTAAAATAGCAATAGAGATTAAACTCTCTCTGTCATAATTAATTCCTTCTTGCTTCAGTTTGTTCTGTTCTGCATTTAAGTTTTCTAGACACACAGAAAAGGACTAAGAAATATACTTCAAACATTGTTTTGGATGTGTTACACAAAACCCCAACACCAGTGGCTGTGAACACCTTTCCTTCGAGCCCAAAGAGGCACTGCTTTTAGACTAGTATTGAATCTAAAAACAGATTTCTACTGGAAGAAGTGGAAAAGATGTTATCCCCTACTTCATGCTTTAAGAAATACACAGATGAAGACTAGTATGTGCTCTATACATCTATACCTATGAAGATGGCCAGGATTTTATCACCAGAATATAAATACGGGAGGTTGTATCTGCCAAGCATTTTCTCGTATTATCACTTAAACTTTCGTAAATAAGCCAGCAAAACTGAAGATGAAAGGATAAAACACATCTTAACTTTCCTGATATTTTTCTAACAACATATAAACTGTATAATAATAATGAAGCTTGAGCCAGTGCTTAAAAAATAGAACAATGATACTTCCATCTAAGATAGAAAATAATGCCTTTTAGAAGGTTGAAAAAGAATTATTTTCAACATAGATTTTTCAGCAAAGATTTTCACATTCATCCTTCAAAAATTTCAATTTTTTCAGTTTGATTTAAAGTTTTGAAATACATTTTGGACTCTAAAATGATTTCTTTTGGTATTGTGGCAATACTTGCCAGTACTACTTGTGCCCTACTTTTTTGTACTTTAATCTTCCCACCTCCAGAGAACATATTTTGTCTTTCCATTTCATTTATCTATAATTTTTATGTGTGAGGTTGGTTTTTAAGGGGTGTGTTTTGGGGTTTTTTCCTTTCCTGTTTGTATATTTCAGTGTTAAATTATTATTGTCACTAAGCATTTAGTTACTTTAACTTTTTTTAAAATGGTTTTAATTACTTTTATTTTCAACCTATTTTTAGCCACAAGAAGAGATATTGTTCAGATATTGTTCTCCAAACAAAACAAAAAATCAGAAAAATTTCATAATGTCCACTTGTGTATCCCTATTACTTGAAGATCAGTGTGCAATACCACTGCTCCATACATACATTCATATATATTTTAAATAAACATGGAAACACAGGAAAAGTATTATGTATATATTGCAAATAATTTAATTAAAACATTCACGTATTTCTTTTAGCGTGGCAAGGAGCACTTGTTAAGTCACAGGTACTTAATTTTCATATCTCTCTAGGTACTCAAGAACACCAAATTATCAAAATTACTCTTCTCACATCACATAAACTTCCTGCCTCAGTGCTTCCAACTGGTAAGCATCTGCTCTTGGGTAACACTCAAGTAGTAAATTCTGCTGGCAGAGAAATACTGCACATCTCAGAGGCTTTCCCTATTTATGATGTGGTTTTACTCACTTCTACCTTCAATAGTCTTCTGGACCTGCTCTACAAGCCAGCAAGCACTGGTGACTCAAATACATTTCTTAATCACTATAGCTTTAAGTATCTATTCATATCAAAACATTTCCCCAAAAACGAAGAAAGAAATGATTGTAAGACTGCTGCTAGAAATGAAATGTCTAAGTGTGGAAAAGTTATGTATTTTTAAACTTACAGGCCATCTCATTACAGATGCTATTCAATTCATAATGAAGTCAATGAAGCCAATAGAAGTCTTCTGAATAATTCTCAAAGAAATAAATGGCATTTGATGTGGCAATTTCCCCCTCTAAATGTATGCAAATATCCATGTATTTATCTCTAAGCAAATTATTTAGAATTTAATTATTTAGTAACACCTAATTACAGGGCACTGTTCTTTCATTTACATCTCACGTAACTTGCCATTTTGCATAACATAAGAAGTTTTTCTATGTAGTTTCCTATTGAATGTGTCGTTAAATGTACAAGAAGAACTAATGAGACTGCCTAGGACTGGCAGGTGAAGTTCTGAGAAGACTGGTTTAGTCTTTTATCTACCTGAGACATCTAACCAGAAATATAAAGCAGTTTGCTGCATGATGGGGACGTTTTCCCCCACGTTTTTTCAGATGCCATCCCGAAATAAACATGCCAGAACTCTGCTTTGCTGACTGCGTCATCAGAGCTTGCAAACGCTAGCGCTTCTCTGACAGGCATTGTGAATCACAGTTATTTTTTCCCAATGTCTACGAGGTCTGCCACCTGAACTGGCATAGTCTGTAAGTGCCATCAACTTCTCCTCAGGGCTTACAAGCTATATTTGCTCTTTCAGAAGAATCTGAAAATGTTGTGAACCATAACTATGTTTCTGAGAGAACTTACAAGTTCTGCCATCTGTGCCTGCAGTGCTTCAGAGCATCATAATATGGATATGGAGATATTTTCATCATGGGGTTTACGATCTCTACCAGCTGCATCAGCAGAGATTGTTAGTGCTGTGAACCACAACCATTTATCTCTCAGCACAGACGCCTGCTTTACTTTTTCATTAATGGTCTATATCTGTTTGACCACCGTTACATATACGTGCGCATTTTTCAGCAAAAAGGAAAGCAAACAACCAAAATGATCCTTTGAAGCTGATCTTTAATCACTGCAGATCTGGATAAATTTCTAAATATTTATGGAAGTTTAACTACGCCTTGTTTAGATCAGGAATTTATTGCAAATGTAATTATTGTGATAGCCATATGACTTGCAAGCCTTTCTGTAGTCTGACAAAGCTTCAGCTCTTGCTGCTGTTCACAGATTTTGAGAAAGTATGTAGTTTTATAAATATGATGTTAATTCTCTTTGTGCCATCCTGGCATTTTCCAACTATCTTTGGTTTAGACCATGACGTGAATAAAACCCTGTCCTTATGAAGGAAACTTTTGCTCTCGTTAGCTGTCATGAAGGAGTTTTGGCACACGGTGATACATCACTACTTTCCCAACATTGGCCCTGGGAAAGAAATGTGCTAGGTGGCTCTGAGGAGTAACAGCAGATCCAGATGGGTACAACGAGGGCTGCGTGTGTCTCAGAGGAATGTAGAAAGAAGCTCTCTTTTCTCCATATGTTGACAGAGAAAGAAGCCATTGACATGCCAAGAAGCTCTTGACTGGCTGTCTAAATGGGGAAGCCAGAGATATAAAAGAAAGTAGTTTTGAGATTTTACTACTGATGTCATTGTGTACCTGCTGCATTTCAATATACCAGTACGGGAAATGTATAAATCTGGAAAGTCTAGTAGTAAAATGCCTATAAATTAACAACTAATGAAATTTCAAATTACAGCTTTGAAGATACTGGGCTTACACATCTATAATACTGTGCCTGTGTGTGTACACAAACCTGACCTGACACAGTTAGACTCAATTTAAGTTGACTGTGATGAAGTGGCAAACCAGAAATACTTTGTGGATCCATGAAGTGTTGAGGAAAAGGCCTTATTTCTTATCAGTCCCATGGAGACTGGTTTGGTAAGTGGGATTTTGCAGATCTTGCCTCTGGGGCTGTCTGGCTGTGTTGGTTGCCCACAGCTGGTGACACAAAGGACCCCAAAGCATCCAGGCTGAGAATCTGGCACTTGGTGGTTCCAAAAAGCAATTAAATCTGCCTCCTGCTAATCCTAGACCTCCAGACCAACTTTAAGTTTCCTTTGTAACATGAATTTTGGAAATGAGTGAATAGACTGGTTTTGGGAAAACATTTGCTTAGGTTGAAGGTAAGCACATTGGATTTTGATTAGAATGTAGAGAATTTAAAAATGAAAATACTAAAGTCAGTTTTCATTATTTAAAAAAAAAATTATCCAAAAATTACTTACAGGTTATGCTGTTGCTGAAATTGTGGAGGAAATGCAAAGTTTCTGTATGAACCAGGTCTTAATTTTTTTCTTTACTGAATATGAAAAAAAATCCTAGAATTCTAGCATTTGATATGTAATATCTAATGCTCAGAAAGCAATAGAACCTTGAAAGATTAACTACTCCTTATCAACTAATACCTATCTTCCCTTTAAAAAAAATCTGGCAGCTTTACATCAGTGTTGAAAAACTACATATGCTAAATTTTATACAAAAGCAAATGTTCAAAGGAAAAACAGGAGTATCAATACTTTATAACTCTCTTATATGCTGATTCCACTAAAATATTTACTGAGCAGTCATTAGTGCCTTGATCCACGTCCTCAGGAGCATTCCAAATTTAAGTTCTACTCCCTATTTGCAATGTACCAGTGAGACACTTGATACTTTGTTCCTTGCTGGCATTAATATTTTAGCAAACCTGACATATGTTTACATACATGGATTTCCGTGTCAAATCACATTATTAATGCTTTCAAAAGTCTATTTTTGTAGCTGTACTGCTTTCTGCATTTTTTCTGCATTTTAAGAAAAGGAAAGTCAAAAGTTTTGATGTCAACTAATTTGAAAATTTGAATTGGTGCTTGTTGATTTTTCGTGCTTTTCTACTACGTATGTCAACTGAACAGACAAAATTTTTAAGCTTTAAAAAGCTTTGGAGGGAGGTGTATGTGTTTCTTAGACTAATACTAAATATTTCCCTTTCTGAATCAGTACACAGCCCTGGGAAAGACAAAATCAAGATCAAAATAAATGTGGAACTGCACCTGCTTCTTGGAAGTAGGTGGCATTTAAGCTGAATTTAATCTCGGTATTTACATACAGGCAGGCTGCACACTGGCAAAGAATCCACATGAACATGGTCCAGGTATCCACAATTAGGGGATCATTACTAAACCAAATTATTTTCATGATGGCATCTGGCCATTATGCCACTGTTTGGAAACCCGCAGTCAAATCTGTAAGCAAACTGGAAGGGAACCTGTAAATTGCTAAAAAAACCCCAACAACTTCATCTTAATTGACTATGTATTGAGCCGCCTGCATGATTTTCCTCTTTTTCCTAATATGAATATGACAACATTTAGAGGGCTTATTGATCCCCAATACTTAACTGTTAGGTCATATGAATAGCAAATGAAATATGATATAAAATATGCAAAATAATAGTACATTAGCCTAAACAACACTAATAAATTGCAAAGCTTAGCATGAAATTGAAAATCACTAATGGGGCACTGTGCAGTTTGTTGAAGCAATGAGCAGTCAAAGAATCATACATAATGTAACAGTACAATTGCTAACAGCAGGTTCATAGAAGACAATTTAAACTTATTTTTTATGGACAAGAGGAATTGATCTTTAAAGCGGTTCCTAAGGAGATTCCACTTAGCCCGAACAGCATCTTGGGATTGAGTTCTGGTCTATCCCTTGCATCAAATACATATTTATGAACTTCCAGAAAACACTGATTTAAATTACACATGAGATTATGGTTTACAAACTTAAACCAGAAGAGGTAAAAATATTAGACATGTGGAACTAATGCCTGAGACTGGTGTTGAATTCTATGGTTATGACAGACCTGCAGGTTCCACTGAAAGACAGGTCATATGTAACTAGCTCCACTTCTTAAAATTCTTGGGAGTTACAAATATTAAAAGCTATGAACACAAAGGATGAATATATTTCAAAATCATAATATGCTAGACGACATTCTATTTTCTCAAGGCCATCTACATGAAAAATCAACTTATGTTTAATCTAGCTGGTATCAAATGTACTTTTTCAAGGAGCAAGACTGCTTGACAAAATGCAAGTCTTTACTATGCACTGATAGGAAAAGTTCTCACATTTGTGAACATTCAGGAGGAAATTTGTATCATATTCATCTTTTCTTTTTGAAGTATTTTCCCAATGGAATATTGAATTTTATGTTGTCTTGCAAAATAAGTCAAAAAGGTTTTATAACATTTAGCGTGCCATAAGATTGGATGTATTTTAAGTACATCTAAATTAAGAACTGAAAAGGCAAATGTGAAATTCTTATGAGATCGTATGCAGAAAATATTTTCGTCTGCTAAAAAGTATTGTAATTGTAGTGCAGAAGGTGTTCATTTTAAGTTGTAAGCAGCCAATATTTTCCTAGATGAGCATGGCTCTTTTCTTCTGTCATTTCAACTCAGTATATAAATCTAGTCCCTTTTAAAGCTGGTGTTCTGCACTTGGTGGTTGTGTAGACCCAATCTCTGGCCTCATTAGCCTACAGGTCTTATAGAAACTCTGAAAAAACCTTCAGCAAAATTATGTATGTGAAAAATGGAGAGCTGCCACAGATGGGTCTTTTGTTTATTAAAATATATGCTATGGAAGGGTGGAGGTTTTTTGTATTAATAAAGTTTTGTGGACAGATTGTTACTACTTAAGCCTAGTCGTATAATTAATAAAGCTAAAGCCACAATTAATTGAACAGCAAGTAGGTTGCCAAAGAGCAACAGTTCATGTACTCACTGGGCAAACAATATTGTAGCTGCATATGTTGAGATCTGAGGAATTGTTTGCAAATGTAGCAAATACAAAACTGTGCAATAGAAACTCCATCATCCCGAGGCTCTCACTGGTGTGAAGGTGGGATGACTGAGAGAATGTGAGCTCACTGCCACGTTACATTGTTTGATTGCTCTTAAAACTCCAAATGCTATATCCTAAATACTGCCTGGAGGAAACAGTCCCAAAATTACATGGATTAAATGTTTCTTCTCTTTCTTCTGAACATCCCAGTAGTACCTTACTGAAGATACAGTGTATTAAAGGTTTATGGTACAACTCAGGGAGTAGCTTGTGACTTCAGGGAAGCAAATGAAGACCTACAATTTAATAGCCCTACTCCTTTTAAAGACACGGGTCCCAGTTTAAAACAAATTTCTCATCACAATAATTGAGGTTAAGGTGTTCCTCCATACTTTTGTTTTTGCCAAAATGAGATATGCAACTTGCAGTTTTGAGCATGAAACACGGATAAAATACTTAAGCAACTTAAGCATTAAAAAGTGTGGCAGTAATTTAACAAGTATTGAAGTTTAGAGTTTACTTTGTTCACCTCTGGTCTCACTACCAGCCAAAATAAACTCATTATTTTATAGTCTAACTGTAAGCTTTATTCATGCTACTTAAGCTGCATAATATAGGAGCTTTATGGTCAGATAGCTATTAATCTACTTAGCAGCAATATGGCTATGATTTTTAAAGTATGGTTTATTCTTATTTTTAGATGATTCAAATATTTTCACAACTTCAATGATCTTTTATTTTTTTTTTTTGAGATCCATTTTCTGCCTGGGTGTCAGCAAAGCACAATTTCACAACTTCCTTGTCTCCTAGTTTTTACATCAAACTATGAATTGATGATAAGTATCCCATTTCCACAGTGTCCCCTCTGATGCTAGTATTGAGGGTTTTTTTCCTCTGGGATAAACTTCCTATCACACTGTGTAACACGTGATGCAAGGATGCTAGCATTTTCAGAAGAGGTTACATTAGAAATTGGCCTCTTAGTTAATGACATCTGAAATAAAAGAAACTCCCTGTAGATCTAAGAAAAAGAAAGTATTCCCTATTTCTCTCAGCAAGTAAATAAAATCATAATGAAAGAACTGACACTGAGACTGGAATAAAGAATCTGGAGAGCAAAAGTAAGTGGGCTGATGCCGGCTTGAGGAGACTGATACAGTGGAATTGGAAATTGAGGAGCTGAAGTGAGAGCATCCATGATGAGGCATTGGATGATACCACAGAAGAAGAAACCAGAATACCCGGCACATAACATATCAATTACTTTACCTTAGGCAATCCTGCTTGTCCCCACTAAGTAGAGGAGAGTAGTGAGAGAAGACAAGTGAGTTAGCAGCAACCTGACATGAACACTGCTGTTCATTTCCTCTCTCACAACCCATGGGAAGGAACAGCAAAATGACAAGCAACAGGGCTCAAAATGTGCCTTAAATTCTTTACTCAGAAAGAGCACAACCCTTCAGAAGTACTGCTGAAGTGACCACCATGGCAGGAGTGGTTACACAGGGGGGTCAAGAGTGAGGTGGGCTCTGTGTGTGCCTCTTTGATCTTCAGGGAGTATTGGGAATCTGTGCTTAGACTGGACCAACGCTACAAGCCCCAATATTTAGAAACACTATGTATATCTACTTTTGGAATATTCTCATCCAATTCTGTCTTCAAATATAAACGAGGCAGGCTAAGTTAGAGTTAATCCAGATCTTCCAGCTCATTGTCACTTCCTCCCACAAACCTTAAAAATGGTCATCAGAATAAGTATTAGACAAATTTTAAGACACAAAAAGTTGGATATAGTTTTCCTTAAATTGCAAATGAAAATATACCTAAAAAAGAACCATGGCTTGTCTTCAAGAGAAGAGCATGGGAATTTGTCCAGTTCATCAGCAGCGTTTAAAAATCACTTACTTCCGAGAGCTGAACAAAACCAAAACTTTGATCCAACAAGTTTCTTAGTCTACAAAAGGCTGAATTCTCAGTAGCTCAGTTGTGAGAGAGAGGAATGCTTTCATGGGAGAAGCATGTCTATTAGAACCTGCACCATAACACAGAATATTTGCAATAGCAAAAGAATAGAATACTGAAAGATCTGTATCTCCTGTTACTGCTAAGCTTAGGAGAAGAAGTAAACACCAAAAAGTGAAGTAATGTCACATGCCTATTACTTCAGATTTTCTGTATGTTTTAGGATAATTTCATGGCCATCCGAATTTATCCAGTAACAGTAACTAAATATCAAATATTGCTATTAAGTAATCTCTAATAGCTATTTTGCTTTGTTCTGCTAGTAGTTCTCATCCTAAAGACATGAGCCATCAAAAGCTAACAGGTTTGGGATAGATATGAATACCAGGTAATGCAATAAATCTGTCAAGAAAAGTGGCAAAAGAGAACCTGTGGGAAAAAGATATTAAATAGAAGGCTAAACCTTTATTTGTTGTTTAGGAAGGACAGGACCCCGAAGCTATTTTGAATGTGAAAGAGTCCCTTTCCTTCCTTGCTTCCATGTTTCCTTCTTTCTTCCCTCTCTCTCTCTCCTTCCCTGCCTCTGAGACTGTCTCTCTCCGTTCACTTCCCCTCTGTTTTTGGTCAAAATTGTTAGGAAATGCCAACAAGAACTACTAGCATATGATAAATCCCACTCCTGTGTAACTGCTTATTTTATTGACTCCATACTAGTGCTGTATAGGCTTACTGATATAGTTCCCTGCTTAAGACAGATCCCCAAATTTGTGTCACATTTTAGTATACAAGATATTCTGCTTGAGCTGCAGTATATGTAGTAAAAATAATAAAACATTTATTTTATGTATTAGAATATGTAAATACAATTACTGTATGCTACATTATTTTATACTCTGAAGCTCTCTTGACCACTCTGAAGATCATTAAAATAGATAGAAAAAATATTATCCTTTAGAGCACTCTGAGAATATTTACTTGGTACACACAAACATAGGGTGATTCAGTATGACAAATCATACTTCTAATAGATTTCTTTCTTTTCGAAATGCATTTTGCTTCTGTGTAAGGCACCAAGTGGATGTTTCTCAAATCCTGAGCCTTCCTGCATTGTTCTCATTAGAAAAAAGCTACCCCAATTTCCCACTAGCATAGATAATTTCTGCCATTGAACTACTGTTTGTGACAGTAAGACAACAGTGCAGTCTGTATACCCCATTCAGTGCTCACTGTGTCTACCAATAGTGCAAGCTAGAGTGCCATTTGTGGCACTAGCTTTTGTGGATATAACAACCTGTCAATTAGGAAGTGAATTAAGTAATTCCCACAATAGTCATCAGGTAACAAGCTTCATTCCCTGCTAAGCTGAGCTATTTTCAAACTGGCAAATCAGAGCCTCTGATCTAGAGCTGTGTGCCATATAGATATCCCAAATATGACGATGCATTTGTACCTACTGCAGCATTAGAATACAATAAATCCAGATCTTGTTACCACTTTACCATTTCACTGTTGTGACACCCATGGTTGCAGGTAATGAACAAACACAATACACAACAAGGTCAACCATCAAGATATCACTTTTCTTGATTAAATGACTTTGAAAATGGCTAATTAGTTTGCACTAAACTTGTCAATTTTAGCTGGATATAAAAATAGACAGAAGATAGCATTTTTAGACTTGTAATGAACAACCAGAAACTGATTGTTTTGGTTATTAGAAGTAGCTGACTTTGACCATCCTTAGAGTAGTTTTTCAATGGTATCCTGGAGCCACAATATCACCATAACTACTGTAATCATCATGACAATAATGATTTTGCTGAAACCTAAATGTGTGAAATTAAGCTTCTAACAACTGTAAATCTATCCACCATAAAGTCAATGAAAGGTCATTACCCTATGTAGAAGAAGGATGCTGCATTCAGATGATACATGGTTCTATCGCATCTGTACATTGGCTTCTTTGGTGAGTTCATAAAGAATGAGTGATCATAATAAAGTGTAATACCAAATGTTCTCTAAGCTCAAGTTATCATAATGTAGGGAAAAAACTACACACATTTTACTTACAATCGAACTACTGAGCTTATTCACTCTTTTAAGGAAAGGTGATAGTACAGACAATTTGGTAAGTCACTTCAGTATGACAAGCGCACATATGTTTATATGTTAATTTAATCCACTTGGATCCTCATACACAATCAGAAGAGGATATTTTATTAAAATGTCAGCACTTCCGAATCAGAAAAAAGTAAGCTCTGGAGATAGTGAGGCAGACTTTCAGTCTGTAACAGTTGATCTGCACTGGATGCAATTTTGCTTTTGGTTCTAAATCAAGCCAAAAAGTACAAAGAAGAATAAAATACCATACAAGTAAGGAGAAATGGCATTCTAAGCACTATGTAAATTTCAGGAGTAGATAAAACTCTACAGAGAATCCGAATCTAGTTTTGTTTTAACATCACCGACTTTCCTTCTTTGGGAGAGGCAGGGCGATAGAAGCAGAATATGCTCTATTAAACATAAAATACCACAAGAATGTGCTGTACAAATAGAAATAACTAGGCCTTACCACCTTACCATGGCACTTACAATCCTATTAGTCAAAGACATCATACTGAGAAGCTTAAGCATGACTTAGGATGTTGGTTGAGACCATCCTGACAAAGTATGAAAAAAGAGGAAGATGCAACAAGAAGCCCTGACAGAATGCAATGCAGTACATAAAGTTCAGCTATAAGGAAAATACATATAAAAAAAGAACAACACAGAATTAGAGGAGAAAGGAAAGAAGTTTTCTGTAATGAGAGCTGAAATATCTCAAATAACAGAAAATATAGAAAATAATGGGAGTGACAGAGACAAGGCAAACAAAGGTTATTGAAGTCAGCCAAGGTTAGCATGAACAGCATTGTATCGGGGTTTACGAACGTGGCAAGAGCCCAGTTTGTCCCTGCAGTACTTGGAAGTTTCTGTACCTTGCTTGCAGAACCAAAACCACCTGCGATGGTCTTGGGAGCAATGCATTTACATTCCCAAGATGCAGACTCAGCACTTAATAGGCTCTGCTGATCCTGAACCAACTGTGCAAGGAGACAACTCTATCTCTCTCTTATGGTCAATCTGGCACTCAAATAAATAATTGGGAGTTGACTGAACTTCAATGTCAAAGATAAGATATCCAGATGGAGATATAAACAAATAAGAAGCTAGCGAAGCATGCAAAGGAGAAAGGTAATAGAAAATGAAAAGGAAGAGAAACTACTGACAGAAACAACATTTTGGGCAGATGGGAGGAGCTGATTTGATGGAATTTTTAAATGCTTAAGTACCAGTCAGATAATTTTCCTAAGTCTATGAAGAAGGAGATCTGAATTCATAAACTCAAAATAAAAATATGTATCAGAAGTGTCTAAATGATGCAGTTTTGGTTGAAACTTCTTTTTGCAGTAATATACTTCTAAGCAAATAACTTAAGGGTAAAAGAAACACTCCTGCAGGCCACCATTCAATGGCAATGGCTAATCATTCAACTCACTTAACTGAAAGAAAGGATGTGTCATACACTGAAATACATCACAATGTGGATCAGTCTGCTGAGGGTAAAGATCTCTTAGACTGGAAGATTTCAAATCAGATGACAAAGATATTATAAGAGTTCGCAACGAAAAATAATAAAAGCATCTGTATTATCCAGAATTCAACAGTGAATAATAATAGAATATTTAATTTATATTCCTTCTTCACTCCTGACAAAATGCAAACTTAAACTAAAATGTGTTCGTTCTATTCCTATAGAATAGAGGTATCATATAAGTCTGTATGTATTGCTCCTTCATCCATGGAAAAGAAGCTTATAGTTGTGGTTGTAAGTTTCTTTTGTATCCTGGTTTTTTGATTCCTCACATTGAGGACTATTCTGAATACCAGAGAAATTGAAATAGTTTTAGACAAACATACTGAAAGTTTGTGCCTAGGACCTTCAACCCTGGTATCATCTGATGACACAGAAAGCTCAGGGTATACTGTTAAAAAAAAAAAATCTGTCTGCACTGTCATAATTGACAAAAACCCCCAATAAATGTAACTGATATAAATGGAAGTCATGCTGGAGGGCTAGATACAACCCTTACTATAATTCTTACTTCCATGGTTATATATCTTATTGTGTTACCCTAATCATAATTTACAGAACTAAATATCTCAGTTTCCTTAGAGAGCAGAATTTGATTTTTTTTTTCCTTTAAAGAGGAAGATGTCTGCTAGTATTTCAGTATGTAACACCCCTGCTTCTTGCTCAGGCTGTCAGAGTACCACAAATTCCACTAGGAATACAACCTTGCACTTAAGTAGGTTGATGCTGAAATCTCCTTCTGGAGGATTTCCAGTTCCCTTGACTGTTTATGAACACAGACCTTTAAAGCCATCTTAATTGAGGCAAAGAGGGTTGAGATGATGATCTCCAACCTACAAT
This sequence comes from Brachypodius melanocephalos, assembly GCA_013398615.1. Classification (NCBI taxonomy): domain Eukaryota; kingdom Metazoa; phylum Chordata; class Aves; order Passeriformes; family Pycnonotidae; genus Brachypodius; species Brachypodius melanocephalos. Next base: position 12,119,160 of record VZSR01003049.1, read on the forward strand.
ATGGAAGAATCTCTCTACTTTTGATTCAAAACTAAGAGACAGGGCCCATAAATCATCTCAACATATTTTAGAAAGGATTCATTGTGAGCTGGAAAAAAAGTTAAAGGAAGGTGAAAAAAAAAAACAGAACCCAAAAACAAATGACACCCCTTTAGGGTGAGAAGGAAAAAAGTAATTGCCATATTTGAACTCCTAAACACTTGCCCCATTTTTTCCATTACTTTTAATAAAATGGATGCTGGAACCAAGCTGTAATTGACATTGACACTTGCTCACTGCTTACTGTATCTTGCTCTTTCACTGTCTGCCTGTTTAATTTTTACCATTGTCAGCTCTGATACTGAGGAGCAATTAGCAAAATTCACTCTGATCTGACCTCTAGCAAGGGAGAACGTAACCAATTCTCCTCAGTAGCAGGGAAAATGGATTCACAGAAAACCTGGTAAGGGCAGTGTTTGGCAGTACTAGAATAGACACTGCATTTTGACTTATCTGCAGAGATTTTATTATTCTGACGTGAGCAGAGAGATTAGGTCAACTGTAGGTTAAGGTTTTTCCAAATTAGAGGAATTTCAAAGAAGGAAAAAATATTCCAGCACTGGAGAGATTGAAATCTAATTGGATGTTCTATACAAGTATATATTTTAACTTGTGATTTACACTAAGGCAGCTACCCAGGGAAGTCTTATTCTAGTCTTCCATGATACACATCTTCATCCAAGATTCTCAACAATAAGCATATCTAAGAAAAAGAATAGGAAACACTACAGCCTTGACTATGTGGCCTATGGGACTGAGGAGTGACTGAAAAAGCAGCATACAAGACTGTGGCTTTTTCCACTTCTAGTGAACAAATGAGAAGAGAGGGATTAGTACAAGGGGAACATACGAAAGTGGGTTGTGTGTTGTATAGGCCATAATACATCAGGGACTCCAGAAAGAAGGGAATTTAGGGAAAAGAAGTGATTCCTCTCATGATGATTCAATTTCTAATTACTCCTTACATGAATTTCCTGAAGAGAAACAGACATGTTTAAATAGAAGGTACTTTAGAGGGGATACATCTAAACTGCAATGAGATGGAATTGACTAAATGCTATAGACAAAGAAAAGGAAAATGACACCAATAACAGTCCGTGTTGGTTGGGTGGACAGTAGCACCTTATCTTACCTCCACTAGCACCAAGTATGCTGATCACAGAAGAAGGTATCACACTACATTGAGAAGCAGGATTTTTTTCCAACGAGGTTATGCTACATCCCCTGAGACATTTAATAGCTACACCAGACTAAGCATGTAAGGCATATCAAACCATTTTGCTACAAAAGAAAGAAGACAATGCAAACCAAATTTTCCATCATGACTTACTATGCATAATACAAACTTCAGACACTAAGTGCATTATACATAAATATTAGCAGCTGAAGCTGTTAGATTCATGGCAAAGACTTAATCTAAGTGATGGCTAATCATATTGCCCTTATTTTGTGAGGCACTACATATGTCACCTTCCAGGCAATGAAAAAGGACATTTAATAAATTTATCTCACAAGAAGGATCTGAGAGGAACCCCTTCTTTTCTTACATGCCTTAAGTTGTAGCTATCAAAGGGTGTGTACCATCTATATTCTGTTTATCTATATCTGTCTATAAGCAGAAGCTTTGATCAAAACAAAGTAGAGAACAAATATTTCATTAAATACATTAACATTAAGCCTCTTTAATAATAGAATTCTCCCTGTATAATTTGTGAATTTTAAATACATCCCCAATCTCTATTTACCTGTCATTTAAGCCAATTATATTTTAGTCACTATAACAGAATTTATGCTGAGGATCTCCAGATCTGACTTAGAATTAATTCTGTTATAATAAGATGGTAATTTTAAGCAATGTATACATATTTTAAAAACAGAAAAGAGTCATACTGTCATAACAAAGAACGAACCTAATCTTCGTCCCTGTGCTACTGAAGAGAGAGGTAGATAGATCCCAGTAGGGTTTCATTGAGGCAATACAGGTCTTGTTGGAATACTTTATTTTAAAATGTCTTGATGTATCGGTTTTTAAAATGCATCATTCCTCAGAACCACACAAAAGCCATCACTTCAAAAGCGTCTGATTAGTCTGAACACAATCAAGGGCATGCGAGATAGCTGCCATTTAGTTCAGCCAAAGCAATCCATGCCAACTGCAATAAACCCATCAAACTGTCATAGAGTCAAGCTGTGAGAAAAAGACGACGGTGATTACATACAATAGTTTCCTTCAGTGGCTTTATAATTTCAATTTTTCAAACATTTCAAGATTTTCAATACTTACAGTAGCAATCCTTTAGTATAGAATATTTTCCCTGGGAGTTACTATCAACAACTTAGCCTATCGGTTTTTTCCCTCATCATTGAATCAAGCTCATCAGACAAGAAACACTATGATTACAGTTGTATATAAATTATTTAAAGAGATCCAGCCAATCAAAACAGATATTTAAGTACCTATTTTCTTTCATATGTGCATATAACTTCCATTAAAAGGGCACAGTTACAGTTGAGAAACCTAAAATGAAACTTATACCTAAAACTAAAATAACATTCTTTCCTTCACCCTGAAAGCAAATGACCCTCTGGAAAATAAAAAAAAAAAAAAAAAAAGGAGACATAGTGATCATGTCACTAGACATGATCATATCACAAGACATAAGATGTAAATTGAAAAATGCATTGTGCTCATTATGACAATCACAAAGCATCAAGAAGAATGACACTTAAGATTAAGGAAAATTAAGCCAAACTATTTAAGTTGTTCTTTCAAAACCACTACATTATTTATAAGAATCCTTCAGGCAGATGGAATATTGGAACCTCAAGGTGTATTTTCCTCTCCACAGATGTATTTTATGCAGCACAAATGCTGTTGGGAACTTTGCAGCACACTGCAAAGAGCATAATGCTAGCGAAGGACAGAGGGGCACAACATTGTGATTCTCTGCTCTACAAAGCTCTTGGATTAGCACTATGTTTAAACAAGCCACTGTCAGATTTCAGAGCAAGAAAAAGACAGTAATGAGGATAGAATTTATGAGCATTGCCCAGGCTGCATCTTGCTGGGCTTATTACTTAGCTGACTAAAACACATGTCATCTCAGCCTTGAATACATAGTGGCTGTGACAGAACACTGACCTATGTTTGTGGTGTTAGCTCATCTCTGTAGGCTTAAAAATGCCATATTCCCTTTCCACCAGGCACCACTCTTAACCCACCTTTAATATGGTTTACTAGGACATGATCTATAAGCTGTAGTAAGAACTATGAATAGCCATGTAAGAAAAAAGCGCAGTTTTTTCTGTGTGATTTTTTCACAGAAAAAAGAAACCTGATGAGTCTGAGGGGAGAAAAATGTTTCTAATGATTAAGGCTGTGTGACCTTAAGATGGTTGGACTTGAGTCTGCTAGAATGTAAACAGAGACTCAGATGCAGCTGATCTCTTCCTTCTGTTGGGCACTCTTGTGCTGATGAGAGTTCTTACAAAATGAAAATTGTAGAAAAATTACCCAAAGGTACTATGGAGACTAAGGATAGTTATACTCAACAGACACTTAAGCAACAATTTCATTCTAATTAGTATGGTTTCAACCATATTCCTGAACTACCATCACAGAGGAAGAAAGTTGTTGTTCCAATTTTAGTTCTGGGTAGGTGAGGGTAGGGATGGTAAAAAATTTCTCTCAGAAGTTCAAACATGTATGACTATAAAAAAGAGAAATAGCACAAGACAAATACACTGCCTTCAAATATTTCATAATGAGCAGTTCTCTTATTTAGTGAAAGCAGTAACTTCTCAGAAACATATAACATTACCATGCAACCAATAATTAGCTGAAAACACAGCAAGTGCTATATGGGTGTCCCATTGTAAAAAAGATGAAACAGAAGTGAGAAAGTAAAACACATATCTAAGTACTTCCATATAAGCAGTGTTAGTAATTTCTGTATCTGAATTATTTGCCTCCCTCTGGACCATGGTAAGTACTACATCAGAGCTTTGATTTGTTTAGACCATGTCTTTCTATTTCTATTTCTTTTTTCCCTTCTTGCTATTCTTTTCACAGAATAACAGAATTACTGATGTGGAAGGGACACACGTGTATCATTGAGTCAAAATCCTGACCCTAAACAGAACAGCCCTAAGAATGACACCACGTGCCCGAGAGTTTTGTCCAAATGCTTTTTGAACTCTGTCGGGTTTGGTGCTGTGATCACTTCCCTGGAGAGCCTATTCCAGTGCCCAAACACCCTCTAAGTGAAGAACCTTTTTCTATTATCCAGCCTAATCCTCTCCTGACACAGCTTCAGGCCATTCCCTCTGGTCCTGTCACTGGGCACCACAGAGAAGAGATCAGTGCCTGTCCCTCCTCCTCCCCTCACAAGGAAACTGCAGAGTGCCCTGAGTTCTCCCCTCAGTCTCCTCCAAGCTGATGAGACCAAGTGACCTCAGCTGCTCCTCATATGGCTTCCCCTCAAGGCCCTCAAACATCTTTATTGGCCTCCTTTGGACACTCTCCAACAGTTTAGCATCTTTCTCATATTGTGGTACCCAAACTTGCACTCAGTATTCAGTGAGGCCATCCCAGAGCACAGCAGAGGGGGACAATCCCATCCCTCGCCCAGTTGCTGATGCTGTGCCTGGTGCACCCCAGGACAGGGTTGGCCCTCCTGGCTGCCAAGACACTGCTGGCTCAGGTTCAACTTGCTATAGACTTGGACTGAATTATTTTTGTGGGGGATGAAGAATATGATAAAGAGCTCCTCAAAAAATATGCTTTAAATTGACCTTTGAATCTTGTTTAAATTTCTGTCTTGTATTTTTAATTTGTGATAACTGTTTTCTCTCTTTCTATTTATCAGCTTTTCTAAGGTTTTCACACATTCAAGACATTAATATCTGATTCTGTTATTCCTGTTGTATTTTTTCAGTGACATTATACATTATTTAACATTTACATTGATTGAAGAAAAACACATCGAGTAATAATTTAAAGAAGGCTCTTTAGAATTTGCATATTTTTTTCTTCCCTTTCCCACTTTCATTATATTCTATTTTAGTGATGATCTACAAATAATGCAAAAAATGAAATTATTAACTTTACTTGCCAAAGGATTCAGAAAACAAGAGGGAGCTGGCATCTGGGCCCTTCTATTATTTGACAAATAAGCTTTGATGAGAAGAATTCTGTATGATAGAGATGCAACTTTTTCTAGTTTTTCAATGTTTTAAAGCAATCAAGACAGGCTATGTACAAAAACATTTATTTTAACCTATTTAATAAAATTAGAATTTAAGAGGAAAGAATGAAAAAATAGAACATTACCTGATTTTTCCTTCATTATATGATTTGATAAAGCTAGTTTCCCACTTGGAGTTCTGATATTATAATGTAAATAAATTTTAAAATTATGTAGCCATTTTAGTTCTCATTGCTTTTCATTTAGAATAAGAATTTTTAATGTATTTACTTTTTTTTGAAAGAAAAGCACGTGACCTTTATACATGTTGCAAATAAATAAACAGCACTTAACATTCATTGAAAATACCTAACTCCAGTATACTCAACAGATAAGCGTTCCTAACAACTGTTTTAAAAACTGATCAAAATAAGGTTTTACTAATTTTCTAGTTCTCAATACAGAAATTCTGAAATCTTAGATTAAAAAAAGAACAAAGATTAATTAACTGGCATAACATACACATATTATATATGTAACTACAAAATAGTATATACTTTATAAAAAGACCTCTAGAATTGGCTTTGGCTGCGTTATGTCTCTTTCATAGGTCTGGATTTTTCATTTCACCGTGAAAGCTCACTCCGTCTCCTACACTGAAAGGGCCAAGATGAAGGAAAAATGAAGGTACAGGATTCGAAAAGACTAAAGTATCTGAAAGAACATATACACCCTTTCAGAACATATTCACCCTATACAGGCTTTCAATCTAGCAAATAATTTTTTTTTCTGTTCTTGAGTCTCACAAAAATTCACAGTGGCACAGCTGAAGCTGTGTTAAAGCATTTGTTATGTCTGTTCAGCACATCCTTCTGTGTGTTTATATATATACATATATATGATTTATGTTTTATGACACTTCAGAAGGGGCAGGAAAAGAAGGAGAAGTGATGGGGTAGTTCTGTATATTTGGAAGTGTTTTGATTGTCTAGAGCTTGATGATGCTCTAGGAATCAAGTGTTTATGGCCAAGTGTAGTCGAGGGAAGGCCAATAAGGCAGGTGTTCTGGTGGTGGTGTGCTACAGACCACTGGACCAGGGTGAAGGTGCAGATCAAACAGTCTATAAGCAGCTGGGAGAAGTCTCCCAATCGCTAGCCCTTGCTCTTGTGGGATGCTTCCAATTTACCAGATGTCTGCTGGAAATACAACATGGCAGAGAGAAAATGGCCCAGGAGGTTCCTGGAGTGTATGGAAGAGAATTGCCTGCCACAGCTGCTGAGGGAGCCAGCTAGGGAGGGCTCTGTTTGCGACCAGAGAAGAACTTGTGGGTGATGTGGTGGTTGGAGCCCACCTTGGGCACAGGGACCATGGAATAATACAGCTTTTAAACATTGGAGAAGGAGGGGGCTCAGCTGAACTGCTACTTTGGACTTCTGGGGGGCAGATTTAGGCCTGCTTAGGATGCTGATTGACAGAGTCCCTTGGGAAGCAGTCCTGAAGGGCAAGGGAGTCCTGGAAGGGTGGACATTCTTCAAGAAGGAAATTTAAAGGTGCAGGAGCAGGGTGTCTCCATGAAGCAAAAGACAAGCCAGTGGGGAAGAAGACTGCTCTAACTGAACAGAGGGCTTTGGCTGGAAGCTGGGAAAAAAAAGAAGAGTTTGTGACCTCAGGAAGATGGGGTGGGTAACACAGGAGGTCTACAAGGATGTCATGAGATTATGCAGGGAAAAGAGGGGGACAGCCAAAGCCTAGCTAGAACTGAATCTGGCTGCTTCTGTAAATGGAAGAAAAAACCCCAAACCAAACAACTACTATAAATCAAGTAGCAACAGAAGAAGAGCTAAGGAGAATCTCCATCTTTATTGGATAGAGAGGGAAACAGTAACAAAGAAAGAGGAAAAGGCAGAAGTACTTCATGTCTTTGCCTCAGTATTTGATAGTAAGATGAACTGTTCTTAGTGAACCCAGCCCCCTAAGCTGGAAAACAGGCAGAATGAAGACCACATAATTCAAGGGGCAACGATAGTGACCTGCTACACCACTTAGACACACACCATGGGGACAGAGGGCACCACACAAGGCAACTAAGGGAGCCGGCTGAAATGCTCACTCTTTTCCAACCTAGCTGAATCTTTATTTTGCAATTAGAATAGTATTTTGTAGTATGTGACTATATGAACAAAATAAGTATTTTCTATCTCATGCAAATTATTTTTTTTAAACCTCCTTTTCTCAGGAACAACAGATGAAAGAATTTTTCAAACAGCTATTTGAAAAAAAAAATTGTCAGACACAAATATGCTAAATTTTATTTACAGATTATATGCTGATGTCAAGAAAACCCTTCCAGTTTAGTAAACCCTTCCACAGATTTACGCAAATTCACACTTTGGTTTGTTTTAGTGAGTTTCCACACTACCTGCTCTGAAATTGCCAACAGAAATACATGTTGGAAAACATGAAGTGCAAGTCTCCTAAGTCTTTGTCTTTCCTTAATCGTTCAACTTTGCACAGAGCAAACGGAAATAGGGTGCATTTTAGCAAGCCATATGTTGAATTTTTAAACAGAGGGCACACTTCACACTCTATATATGGATGACTGTTAGCAGTGCAAGGGCAGGAATGAATAAGCCCCCTGGTCTCAGAAGAGGGGACTGGCTGAATCCCGGCAGTTAGAATTCTTTTTGACAAGTATTTCCCCAAGTTCAGTTTAATAGAATAGGCATATCTAAAACAGTTTTTAAAATTAGAAAAGAAAAAAAAAAAAGAGGATGCCATATTACAGGTAATTCTGCAGCAAAGCCAAGTATCTTCCTCCAAATGAAACGCAGACTATTGTTACACCTTCTGAACCGATCAGGAGGTCTACAGGTTTCATACTAGATTGAGATACTCTGGTAATAAAAAGCACAAGTCTTCTCGTAGAGTACTTTCCATTCAGTTCACTAGAATCACACTTTGGCTTGGGAAAACTGGGTGAGCAGTGAGAGCAAAGAGGAAGTTGTCTTTCTATGAAACACATTTTAATATGTGCAGTACAGCGTGTTGGGTTGCTAGAAGTGCTTCTGCAGGGGGTGGCCACAGTGGGCTGCACTGGCTAACCTCTCTGGAGCCTCGATAAGAAGGTACAAATTAGACCACTTCTACCCCCAGCTGTTCTAATCGAGGATGGTGCTGGTGCAGAACTGACCTCAGAATTAGGGATCTGTGACTAGCTTTCTGTACTGATGAAAGGGATTATGTGACATGGATGCTCATGATAGCAGGGGACTGTGATTCATGGCAGGAAACTAAAAATCCAGCCACTCAGTTGGGCCTGTGCCTGTCTGTCTTTAGGCTGCAAGGAAGGATAAGGAAAGAAAACCTGTGAAAATATTTTGTACACACACTGTATTTTGATGATTATAGCTACTGTCTTACAAGGTTATGCATTGGTCTCTGAGAAATTTTTGCAAAAAAAGCCCTGCCTTTTTTATCAGCATCACTTCAAAACTCAGGCCTAAATTCACAATGTTCTGATAATGCCATCTTCAGAGCAATTAAAAATTATTATTTTAAATAAAGTATCTTAATATTAATTTTCACTATAATGAGTGTGCTGTGTTTACATTTGTTAAAGAGGATTCGTGCTCCTTTAATAACATACTGTGAAAACCTGTGGTCTACTTTATCTCTGGACACAACTTCTCTGACTGCAGATAGGATTATATTTCCTACCATGCCCACATTCAAGACATGAAGAGTGTTTTTAAGAAACAAAAAATAAAAATCACAGAAAATGTGGGTCATCTAGTTAAATTGTTCATAGTGCCACAGAATAGAAGCACAAGAAACACAAATACTTTTGATAAAATTTTGCCACCTGGAACACTTCATATAGAAAGGAAGCAAGTTCAAACCACTATTTCTTTTACTAAATACATGTACATTTTTTAATTTCTTCCTTGCATTCTTGTATTTTTTATGAAAAAACCAGGGCTTCCAGTTTTGGAACAGAATAATATGGAAAGAAAACTACATTTAGAGGCAGTTTATGTTGCAGATGGAACACCTGGTCTCATGACTGAGAAGAAATACTACTGCCCCAGGAATGAACATTACCCTGCACCTCATGCCTTGCCACCTCCCTGATTGTCCCCACAACACCAAGGGACCTGTTTAGATGGCTCCAATCAGCTGCATCTGCTCAGTGCCCACCATCAGTAGCCCCACTCTACTCACCATGACAAGGACCACTATTTTTCTATCAGTAAAAGAGCATGCAGATAGCAGAAAATTTGTGTACTGCAGTCAGCATAGTAGTGGTGTCAGCCTGGCAATATTAGAAAAGCTTTTACTTAAGTTCAAGTGGATCCTCCCCAGTTCAGCCTTCATGATGTATGGTGACTAAAACCTGCTCCTGTTGTGTGCAAGTTGAATTTGCCTTTAGGCACGGCAGGCTTGCTAAGATTTAGTAATACTACTAGCAAAGGTAGACAGGTGCTGCAAGGGAAGTCCAAATCAAATAGGTCTAGAAGATCTACTACTCCTTCTCAGCACGAAATGATAATCAGGATATGTCATGCCTGCACTGTTCTTAGTTTCTGTGAAGAAAATGTTTGGCTTCATGAGCAGAGAGCAAAAGAACACGTGTACACACCTATGAACATATTGTCCCCCAAAGGCACAGAAATAACTGGACTGTCACAATGCTTAGCAAAAAAAAACCCAAAAAACCCCAACAACATTTTGAGAGTTTTAGAGCCTCTGAAAGCTTACCATGGAACACTGATTCTTTTTACCTCACAACTCTTCCAGCTTTGTGTTATAGAGCAAAACAATTGTTCAAGCTTCCCTCTGCAGCATCATATCCCAGTAATAATTCTGGGAATTCTACAAGAATGTAGAATATGGATTACAGTACTTCCTGTTAACATGAATCTAGCAAAACATATCTTTCACTGGCTAAAATTTTAATAGAGCACAAGAATAGCCCCATGTAATTAAAACAGCCCCACAGTGAAAGAGAACTACTGAGTACTGCTACAATGACAACACACTGAATATAATAAACCTTTCGGTCCAACCAAGGGACTTTCATTTCTTCTTGTTATCTCTAGAAAACATAATGGATTATTAGAAGAAAAAAATAAAAAAAAAGATGATTGCATGTAAATTATCTTGTAGGAAAAAAGAATGCACAGCTTTTAATTGATATCACTGAATATTAAGATTCGTATGCAGGTGTTATTCTGTTATTTCTAATAAACAAAGGAAAGACTTCTGATTCCTCACAAATGCCTTGTTAACCAGTTAAAATGAGATTAAAGATCTTTTGGAGCTATTCAATAGTAATATGACAAGTTATATATATATCTTTGTTTCATATTTAGAGCAGTATAGAATATTTTTCTTAATATTGCTATTTTGAGGTGTTTTAATTTTGGAGCATAATTATCTTTGATCAGCAGTTCTTCAAGACTTTTTTTTTAAAACTGAGAACATTGAAAAAATATATGTTTCTCCAGATGGAAGATATCAAAGATCCGTTCACAATATTAAAAAGTTTGAGAAACACATTTTAAACATCATATGGTATGTATTTGAATTGCCTGATTTAAGAGCAATTTACTCTTGGATGTCTATTGAGGAATGAAAAAAACCCGCTTTGCATCTGAACTGGAAGAAAAGGAAGTGTGTCTGTGTGTACTGTGAACCTTTGAAATTTACGATGCTAAAACATCATTGACATGAGCCTTGAATTGATGGAGGTTTTGAAATATTGATTGATCAATTGATTGACTGGCTTATTATTTAACAAAAATATCGCACTACTCCTTTAGGCAGGTGGCTCCCTTCAGTCATTTACTATAAAAGTGCAAAATAATGACAAAAACTTCATGCTGTATCTCCAAATTCATACAGTTCAACATTTCTTTTGCACCGTATCTGATACGGTGTGCAGGTCCTTCAGGCTCTCTCATTGTGAGATTCTACAGAGAAAGTAATCATTTGAGCCACTCATGTGATAAACCAGCACTTGAAACACTCAAATGTCAAGTTGTTTTCATCACATCGACAGCAGGTCTTAGACTTAATCTTTCCTTGGTTTATGCCACTACTTTGCCTTTACTTTGCTGCAAAATGTGAAACCGCCGTGTATATGCTAATGGAACTGTCTTGCCCATTAGTTCTCCAATTTCATCTATATTACCCTTCACCTGTTAGTGAACAAGGCAATGGTGCATATTATTCTCCCCTCGATGCACATCCCATTAGACTTCAGTGGAGAATACACCCCCCTTGTGTGTAAGCAAGATGAGATTCATAGAGATTTCCATTTGTGTTTACAAGAGCATTGTTTCTTTAGTATGGAATCTGTGCTTTTTATATTCATGCAAGACCCACAGACCGAGAGCTTGGATCCAATTCCAGCTTCTCCTAAGCTCAAAGACCTGTGCATATGTAGTTATGGCTACCTTCCACTACCTCCAGGATATGCAGCATTCCTTCCAAACACAGATGAATTTTCAAGTAATACCAATCATTTATCACAAAGTCCTTTGCTACAAATTGACTCCAGGTGAACGCATTCTTTTACCAGTCAGTATATTTTCAAATGCAAGACCACATAAAAAAAATTCTGCATCATAGACATTCCCTTGTCCATTTTTATAATTGAAGTATTTTCTATAGATATAACCTTATAGATATTTCTTTTCATATAATTGTATGTGAACTTTTAATTTAAGTTAGCAGTCAGATGAGTTCAATTAAAGTTGATGATACTGCACTACACTTTAAATACTGCTCTGAATTAGCACTGTATGCTTTCCAAAGCAACATGATAGAATATGATGAATAAAATAATTATGTTTTAAAATGGATAGAGAGCAATTGACAATGACGCTGTTCTTTGATGACAGCAGGTAGTACCAATAATCTGTTCCATACCTTAGGATTTGAAAGTCAGTGCTACGAAGAGATACCTTATTCTGAAAACCTCTAAAATCTAAATCACTATTGCAACAGCTTACATTTTTAATGTCATGCTGAAATTCAGAAATATAAATTGTTATCTACAAACCTCTGAAACCAAGAGAAGTGTAATCAATTCATTTTAACTGTGATTGGGCACTAGAAGACATGGTAGATTTTCAGTCCTCTTTCTATAACTCTCTTGTTAAAATATTCAGGTGACCCCCAGGGGAAGCGCTATACTATGGCTAATTTGAACCTGTTTACATTAGAAAGTGAAAGAACTTTCTGTATCCTGTTAGTCACAAACATTTCCTAGTCTCATCCTGTCACTTCCCCATGGGGGTTCCTGGTGCCATTCTTGAGTGTACAATACACAGTTCTGTTGAATGGCTATGCTGATTGCTTGCTTCATCCTTTTCATCTTTGATTAAAGTCTGAATACAGAAAAATTTTTACACGCTGTAGTTTCAATTCTATAGGGACTATATAAATTCAGAAGATAATCTAAATTCTAAATTTAATGTTCAGCAAGTGCAACCGTGGAGGAAATTTGCCCCATAAATTACAGCATATTCATAACAGTGTATTTTTGGTGACCAAGGAAGCATAAATTTGCTATGTATTCTGAAAAGTGTTTATAACTTGGATTCGTAATCTTATGTCTTTGACTGAAAGCTGACTTCCAAATGTGCCCTCAGCATTAATGCAATTCACTGAAATTAACTTTAGAAAAGGTATTAAATGATTTTTAAAAATCAAGATGAATTGTAATTTGCAATGTAAGAGTAGATTCATTTTGAATTGCGCTATTCTGGTTTGAATCTTTCTAAAATGTCATAATCTGGGGATTTCATTTTTTTATTAAAGCCATAAACATTCTGGCTAGACTTTTTAATTCCAGATTTACAGATATAATGATGTCGAATGAAAAATAACAGCAAACTACATGCCATTTGAATGAAGCTTAAAGAATGTTTCTCAGCATTTGGACAGAATACTTACTTCAGGCTTACAAGTATTAGGAATCTGCAAACACAGCTCTGAAATACCTAATGAGGTCTCAGTGACCTAGAAAATTCAGTGTGTGGAAAGCAGCTTGAAATAGTGAGGTCTGTTCAGAGAGTAGCAAACAACCACTCTTACAGAATGATAACATGGGTATGTTTGTGTGAAAGAATGAAATACCTGCTCTTCCAGTTAACATGGAGTTGATAGGAATTAGGAAAGCAAAGTGAGAAGCTGAGTCTCACAACAGTTTTTTTCTTATTTGTAAATTCCCAATACCCTTTTCTGAGCGACTAAGAGAGAATTTCATGCTTCATTAAAAAAAGAGCGTATAGCCTGATCTTCAAAGAGAGGGAAAGAAGGATAGTAGAAGATGGAGAAACGAGACATGCTGAGGGCATATCTGCATGAATGCCTGCAGACAGGCCTTGGTATATGTGGCCTAAAGATCAAGGTGACTGCATGTGAGAAAACTGAGAAACTGTGTAGTAATGCAGTGCAAAGCTCTCAGCTCCTGTAAGACCAACTGAGATTAGTTTGTAAAAGTTGCACAAGTTCTTTTTAGCTACACACATTTTTCTATTAATGCAGTTTGAACAGAAAACTGTTCAGCATCCCCAAATGAGAAATTGCATAAGTTTTTCTATTTGTTTTTCTGGATTAAGACTAATAATTTTTTTTCAAAATTAGTCACCTAGATCAAGTAAGTTAGTTTACGTAAATAGTGAATTGCCTAACAGTTGGAAAAAAGATCTGAATTAAGTGTGGAAATAGAGAAATTTAATGTCCACCTTTGAGAAGTTAATTATGAGTTACTGGATTTCCTTGATTTTTTAGGCAGACATCATTATTTTTGGTGCAGTAATATGTTTAGCAAAGTAATATTTGAGACAAAAATACTTCAAGTAACCTGGAAATAAGCACAGCATTTCATTCAATCAGTCATTATGCATGAATAGGCTAAATAAAAGAATAGATTAAATATTTTGCTGATAGAGAGTGAGATCACTACATTCAGATCTTGAAGGAATGGGTAAGAGGGAGATTTTTAATCCATGGAACAGAGACCAAGAAGGCAACATTAGTAAATAAAACAGACTCCTTGGAACAAAGTATATCTATGAAAAACTGAACACCACAGAAATCTTACTGTTTCTACCTAACAGAACAGGGAACCTATCAACAGCAATTCTTCTGAGAATTTATGAAGAATAATTACAGTTCAGAATATTAATTTCCCCATCTGGTTTTACAGGCAGAGATGAGTTTTACTTAAAGAATGAAGAAGAATTAGAAGATAAAGACCTTTATTAAACTGCCTATAAAGAAGGTTGAAGATCCCTTGCTGGATCTAGGAAAGCAAACTGTAGATCCAAACAAGCTCAAAACCTGAAACTTCAAGCCGGATTTGGGTTCCATGCAGTTCACTGTATACACACAAATAGTAACAACTAGCTTTTTCTCCAACAGGAGTGTGTCTGCCAGAAGTTTTACAAGAGGAGATAGCCATAGGCCAAGGAGGAATGATTTTAGCATGAAAGAGGAGAGATTTAGATTAGATGTTAGGAATCAATTCTTTACCCAGAACTAATGAGGCACTGGAATAGGTTGCCCAGACAGGTTGTGAATACCCCACATGTGTTCAAGTTGGATGGAGCCCTGATATAGTGGGTGGTGTCCCTGCCTGCCCATGGTGGTGTTTGAGGGGTCTGCAACTAGATGATTCTAAAAGTCTTTTTAATTTTTAAAAAAAAACATTCTATGTTTCTAGGTTAATTATTTCCCATTTTGACCAGAATTAAATTCTACGCTTTCCAAAAAGGATTAAGCAAAGCTAAAAGAGGCACAATATATAATCTGCTCTGGCAGAAGTAATTGAGAGTGCTTACAATTACATGTCCATCTATTCTACTACAAAGCACTGGGGAATTAAAGGTGAAACATACAGGCAGCACGATAAAAGATTCTTTCCAGGAAATTTCAAGCTTGTTTAACAAAGATATTCTTCTTGGCCAAGAAGTAATTTGTACTTCAAGTACTTGGAAAAATAAAAATATAGGTCATCAATTTAGTCAACAGACTTGAGTATTCAGCTACTGCCATTTGGTGTTTGCAGATTTTACAAGCTTCGTGAGCAAGGTTATACCACAAGCTCTTCTAGCCAGTGGTTCTGTCTTTGACTGTGACCAAAGGCATATGCAGGCTGTAAAGGTATAAGAACAGATTTACCAGGAAACTATGGTTTCATGATAATATGGTGAACCACTCGTAAGGGCTGCCATTTTCATGACAAACCGCTCTTAATTTTGTCTTGGGTTACATCTTGAATTCTGGTAATACCAATGTCTAACTCAAATACCTCTAAAGAGATAATAATTAACAACAAAATTGAAAAGGTTCAGAGAAAAGCTGCCTGTAGTTTACAAAATCCTGAAAAAGATACTAATAAATATGGTTTTAATATTGCTATGATAATTGGAGCAGTACAAGCAGTTTCTGTGAAATGGATTTCTGAAACTTTCAGTTCCCCAAAATTCTGTGTATTGATATACAGTCAAAGTACGGACAATATATTAAATATAAAAGATGATAGATCACACAAAATAGATATCCTGTAAACATAAAAGTACACTCCATGAATTTCAATTTTACAGGCAAAAAGCACCCAACTGAAGAATCACACTTAAAAAACCTGCAATTTTGGAAAAAAGGGACTTAAGCTCTTGATTTCAAACCATCAGAGGATGATTATTTACTTTCATAAACTCAGGAAGCCTGATGCAAAGCCCCTCTTTAGACAGCCTATTTCTTGAAATTAAGTATTAGCCATAGAGTAGTGGTACAAATAGGCAACCTTTGAAAAATTGGTGTATTTCATAGTCTGCATGGAACAGAGAAAACAGCACACTTTACATCTTGAGAGTTCACAGAAATTCCTCAGCAATACTCAGAACTGCAGACACTTGTCTCAGCTTCAGCAGAGACATAGGTCCACCTCACAGGAACACAATGACCATAATAGTACCCATCACAGAAGTTATTCTCCTCAATTGTACAGGCACAGTGAAACCATGGGGCCAAATCTGAGCTTTCAAATGGCTCTAAAATTGCAATCGATGAGAAATGTTTGTGCCATAATTTAAAAGCCAAGGAAGGAATGGCTGCCCTGGTGTCAAGACAGCATGCATGCACTATTAAAACTAAAACACCTCACCTGGAAAACTGAATTGCTTTCTTTGTTAGACAACAGGCTGCTCTAACAACTCTGATATTTTCCTGTTATCAGGGATCTTTTATGGAAGTCAAACTTTAAAACTTTCTAATGAAGGTCAGAAAAGAAGGAATGTCTTTTTGTAGGAAGTGTTTAATAATATCCTTCTGGTACATGTTGATGTAATTCTTCTGTTAGAGAATTGAAAAATAAAAATAACATTGTCATTATAACCACAGACAGCATAAATTATGGAAAATTGTGCTGCAATATGTCTGGTATAAGCTTCTCACTGTGAAATAGTATCCTTCTCCCTCATGAAGATTTCAGGAACCATGTTTTTCAGGCTTTTCAAGAATAAATTTAAGGGCACTTATTGAAAAGAAGCTACAGAGGGCAACTAAGAGAAGTAAATCTCTATGGACACTGTGGGAATTACAGTATGGAAATTATTTAAATATACCACATTGGAATAAAAAATCCCAGGTGCATATTGCCCATCAAAAAAGGGTTAAAGAGGTTATGACAAAGAAGGAATTACACTTCAAATACTTGAGATCTTATTTTTAGAATGAATAAAAGAAAAAGAACAATGAACTCTGGCAGATTAAATGTAAAAGGAAAACCAAACAGTCTAAAAAGAGAGTTTGAGGAACAACTAGTAGGAAAGACACACATTAACAATAATAAATCTTTCTTTAAATGTATCACAAGAAAGACACATTCTGGGGATTCTGTAACACCAGTTTATGAGGATGGTACAAAAGAATTGCCAGACAATCTAAGATCATTCCAGAAAAACTAAATTAATTTCCTGCATTCATTGTGGAAGAAACTGGGAACAATCCCTTGCTAGCCACTGTCTGGCAGAGAATCATCAGAGGATGTGACATTACAGAGATTGTAAAACTTACTAGAGAAGACAATGAAAAAAAAATGAAAGGCAATAAACACCTCAGGCCAGATGGTATTTTCACTCAGATTTTCTAAGAGAATCCAGAAGTGAAATCTATGTATTATCATTGTTAGTATAAAATCTCTTCCTTAAATCTTCCTTGATTACAAAGAAAATGAAGGAAGGTAGAAATCTGAGGAACTGCATGCCTATATGCAATCCTGATGTCTGCACCAGGTAAATGAATATTTTGATTAATGGTCACATGAATAGACATTTTATACTTGGAAGCATAACTTTGGCAAATCCTGAAGTTCTTTTGAAGAGTCATGGAGCATGTGTATGATCCACTTGAGATACAGAGTGGTCCAGTTGAGATAACATTAATCTCCAAATGACTTCTAACACAAAGGGCAAGTTAAGGTTAGCAGCAGAAAGTGATCCAAGTATTAGGAACAGATCAGAATAAAACACAATGAACTATTTTCATTGCACCCAAAATAATTGTTCTCCCATGCCTTGAATACCATGGATCTCCCCATCTCAGAAATTTCAGAAAGGTTCAGAAAGGAGCTCAGTAGCTATCCAAATAGTGGGAGCATGGTTTTGTGAAGAAGAACAGCACAACTTAAGGTCCATTTATCTGCTAAAAGATTTATTTATGTGGGTTTCAGAAGTTTACATCGGAAGTCTTATTGAGATGGTGGATAGTGGCTGGTCATCTCTTTCAAGAGCTAGGGACCACTAAGGAAACCAGAAGATGTGCTTGAAAGAAAAGAGGATACTTATACAAGGCACTGCTAAGAAACGCTATACATGTACAAAGTCTTCACAGGCTTGAGGGGAGACTGGAAAAGAGAGACAAAAGAAAGACCCACTAAAACAAGACACACACATACGGCCACATCTGTCTCTGTGCAGTTCTAAGCTTAAAAGAGTTGGTAATTGGAAGAATATTAGGGAACGAAAGACATGCTCTCCTCTCTTGTGTATCCATCCATGGCCACTCTTAGGGACAGACTCAGAGGTTGGACAGAACTACCGCCTGATCTGCTGGGGCCATTGTTATATTCTGAAGAGTTAAAGCACTTCCAGAAACGCACCATACTGGAAAGGAAACAACCTGTATTATCCCATGCAATTTACATGGCTACCAGCTTCTCTGTTTCTTGCAAGGCAATTCTCAGGTTTGAGATATCAAATAGCAATCTCTGCTTTCTTTAATATGCAAGTAATGCCATTAGCAGAAAGTGTTTTATTTTGTTAGTTACTTTATTACGATGATTTGATATGACAACATCTTTTAGGTCCTTACTCCTTTGGACAGCTGTGTAAGTCTTCCAATTGCTCGCACAGCTGAGCTATTACAATTGTATAAATATTATCTATTTCATTTTAGGGAAGTCTTTAAAAGTAATTGTCAAACAATGATTATACTCTGATTAAATAAATACTGCTATTGAAGCACTAGTTAGGGCATAATTTATGCCATGAATAATTTGTTACCATATCTGTCATCCCAAATCTGATTCAAACTCTGCATATATTTGATGGAAATCCATCCTAACATCCTTTTTTTTTTTTTTTTGAGTGTATTAGACATTGTTTCTAACATTATTTTTTGACTATCACAATTACTCTAAATAGCTTATTACTCTATTGCTGAAAATGGTATTTATTCAGCTTTTTACTTTAAAATCAGCAGGCTATCGTTTGCTTTATTAATCAAATCCAACCTTGAGGATTATAGCCACCAGTTTCAAGTTTATTTAATTGCTGCTACTCAGAAAATGAGAACTTAGTAATTCAGTTACATTTACATTTTTGATGAGCTGCTTTTTTTACAGACCTAATTATATTTGGAAAGAATAATTTCTTTTTGTCCTTTCTCACTGTCTATAATATATCTTACAGTATTCTAAATTCTATTTGAAATGTTATTTGTTAAATACATACTAAGTGTAAAAATACCAAGTTTAGGAATTAAGGACAAAACATTCAAAGGCTAAATTGTTCAGGGAAGTTGCTAAAGCATCTCTGACACAGACATCAGAGTTACAACCATTTCTTGTCAGCAGGGAAGAATGTCTATTAATACAAAAAGATAGAAATGAGCTAAGATTTCTTTCCTAAGGCTGCTCTTCCCAGTACTGTTGGGTGCTGAGACACCCATCAAGAGCAATTCCAATTTCTCCAGATTTCCTGCAATTTACGAGATAGCTACCAAGTCACTGATGTGGGTAAATAAACTTACACAAAACAGAAGAAACAATGGCTATGTCTTCATATTAGTGTGAGTCCATAAGAGTAGATGTGTAAAGTTCAGCAGTGAATATTGAGATCCCATCACACACCATACATGTTTCAAACTCTGTTATGAATTATGTACGTCTTTTGTCTTGACCTCATAGACTGAATATTTAGGGACTGGAGCAGATAAAGCATATTCCCAGAATATCTCCATATTTTGTTTTAATCAAGAGATATGTAAATCATATGCTGTGAGATTGCTCTGCAACAAGAAGCAAAGCGTTTTATGAGTGGCAGGAAAGAGATAATTTAGGAGTCCCAAATAGAATCAAGTGAACACTGAGCTCATGCAGATGACCAAAAAAAAAAAAAAAAAAAAGTCTTCTAATTTTCTACTAAAATTGATTCTTCAGTGCCAGCTATGTATTTTACAGGAAAGCAAGATACACTGCAAAGATCTATCATGCCCTCTGATCCTGAAGTTATACTAAGAATAGTAGATTTAGTACTTGCATGTATTATGGCGATCTCCAGTTTCAACTGGAGATATGTGCTCATTAGCCTTTATGGTAACAGTACTCAAATGAATGCTTCATGGTTGTTTTTTTCCCCCTGCCAAGTTTTCCTATACAATGTTTATATTACTCTTCTAGAATCATCCAGGCATTTTGCTAAGTCATTAAAATAAGTTTATAGGAGAAATTACCAGCTCTTTGCCAGCACTACCACCAGAAACAGGATAATGGTTTTCTCAGAGATGTAATTCCAGGCAGAAAGTCATAAAAAAGAATGTCTGGATACTTCTCATCTCCCCCGATCAATGGTAAACCAAAAAAAATCTTTGAGCTAAGCTGCTCTTTCTTCACATTATGCATGGAAAATTTCTCCCACTGATCTATTAGTTCAGGAAATAGGAAGAGGGAGATGGGTAGAAACTGTTTTTACATTCACTAATAGCAGAGATCATGTGAGAATGCTGCAAGCTGCAAGTCTCAATATATGCTTAAATACGGAGTACCACAGATCTTAATTTTTCCAGATCTCAGCACTACAAAGGAAATGAAAAGTAAAGTGAAAAGCATTAGGCAGGATGCTATAATGGAAGGAATTGAGGCAGCAGTACTATTCACTGCTAAGCTCTTGGTTATTTTTAAAGGAAAGGCTTATATCTTCTGAGACCTGAAAGCAGCCTGCAGCCTGCTGGAAAGAATGGAGGGAGATAAAGTCCAGACAGGATACTTTGATTGACAGCATGAAGACTGATCCATGAGTACTGAAATCATAAACAGTATAACCACGACCACACAAAGTCATACAGAAAAATACAAGACTTGCTAATACAAGTTTTAAGAGTTTGCATATGAGAACAAATTAAAACCAAATGTGATTTATAATAATTGTGGGTGCTCTTAATGGCATCCTGGCTGGGGTTGAAGGACGTTTTTTGTGAAAACCATTTGCTCATCCCTTAATAACAATGCTGGAATACTTTTGCTGGTTCACTTTGGAATTAACTGTATTAACTCCTAACCACAATCTAAAAATATTTACAGCAACGAAAGATATTTTCGTAAGTGGAAGAGATGTTTTATATTTTAGGATAATGAAGAAGAGAAAATGGTGCTGGTCTCAAGTTTAAGCTCTGTTATGATCTTGTGTAGACTAGACAATAAAATTCAAATAAGCTTAAAGATAACAAACCACATTAGTAGATCCAATGTAATGCAATTCTCCAGAAGTACCTCTATACCACAGCAGCAGGAATGAATCCTTGGCATAATGCTGTCTTTTTACTTCCACAAAATATCTCATATTAAAAAATCATTTAGGTTGGAAAATACCTTTTAGATCACTCAGTCCAACTACCATTAACGAAGCACTGCCAAGTCTGACACAATACCATATTCCTAAGAGCTACATCTTCACATCTTTTAAATACTTCCAGGGTGGTGACTCACCATCTTTCCTGGTCAGACTGTTCCAATACTTGACAACCCTTTTGGTGAAGAAATTTTTCTTAATATCCAAAATCTCAACCTCCTTGGGTAAAATTTGAGGCCATTTCATTTGATTCTGTGGCTTACTTGGTAGAAAAAACTAACCCCCACCCCTTTACAGCATCCTTTCAGGCAGTATAGAGACCATTAAGGTCTCCCCTGAGCCTTCTTTTTTCCAGGCTAAACAACCCCAGCTCCCTCAGCCACTCCTTATAAGACTTCTTCAGCTTTGCTGCCCTTCTTTGGGTGTGCTCCAGCACTTCAGTGTCTTTCATGAAGTGAGGGGTCCCAAACTGAACACAGTATTTAAGGTGCAGCTTCGCCAGTGCCTATCACTGCCCTGGTCCTGCTAGCCATGCTATTTCTGATCCAAACCAGGATGCCACTGGCCTTCTTGGCCAGCTGGGCACATTACTGATTCATATTCAGCCAGCTGTTAACCAGCACCTCCAGGTTCTTTTACACCACACAGTTTTCCAGCCACTCTGTTCCCAGCACTGCATGGACTTGTTGAGAGGCATGTGCAGGACCTGGCACCTGGCTTTCTTGGACCTCCTACAGTTGGCCTCAGCCCATTGATCCATCCTGCCCACATCCCTCTGTAGAGCGTTGCTACCCTCCAGCAGACCAACACTCACACCTAACTTGGTGTCCTCTGAGAACTTGCTGTATGAGTTCACTCAACCCCCTTGTCCAGATCATGGATAAAGATATTAAACAGGACTGGCCCCAGTAGTGTGCCCTGGGAAACACCACTTGTGACCAGCACCCAGCTGGATTTAACTCCATTCACCACCACACTCTGGGTCCATCTGTCCAGCCAGCTGTCAACCCATCAAACCACCAAGCCATGAATAGCCAGTTTCTCCAGGAGAATGCTGTGGGTATTAATGACAAAGGCTTTACCAAAGTTTGGGTAGACAACATCCACAGCTTTACGCTCATCCACTATGTGGATCACCTTGTCATAGAAGGAGAACAGGCTGGTCATGCAGGACCTGCCTTTCATAAATCCACGCTGGCTGACCCTGATCACCTGGTTTTTCTGTATGTTCCACATGACAAAATTAATTTTATTCCTTCTGAATGATCTGACTCTTTTTGTCTAATTTTAGTCATCTATCCCTACCTCTAGTATTTTAAGTCCATAGAGGCTGGTGTAGTTCTACAAGAACAGTTTTTGCTCCACTTTTTATTCAGGTTTCTGTCGCAATTTTATACCTTGTTAAAAACCCTTCTAGACACTACAGGAAAAGTGGATGGAAAATAAGGAGAAGGTAAATTCTGCCTCTTTAGTTAAATATAATATTTAGAGAGAGATACATAAATTTTGTGAGATTTAACCCCCATCTATCACAATCTTTTTTTTTTTTTTTTTTTTAATTGTCTTGTGCAACCACAAAGATTTGCCTTGGATACTTGGTTACAACAGTGAATCTACACTGCAAAAATGGAAAAACATACAAATCAGCTAAAGCACAATTATGGTGTACATTGGAAGTGTCCCCTTCCTATTAAATCCTTTGAGAAGGATAAGGGGGAAGAAGTTTCTCAATAGCATGTTACACAAAAAAGCACAATTATTAAAGTGAACAAATGCTACAAAATTCTAGATTTTTCTGTAAAAAAAAAATGGACTTCCTAGTTATCTCCACCAGGAAGCTTACAGATTGGCATGGCTGCCAGTTTGCCAACTTACAAAGAGATGAAAAGTCTGCAGCATCATTATTATAGGTCAATGGAATATAAGCCAAAAGCAACACAGTATTTAGGAAATAGATGCTGATAATAAAAGAGCCACTCTAATTTCCTGTGGAGATCTTAAATTAGCTCTTCCCATATGCATACTGGTTCACACTGATAGTTCTGCAAGATAAGCACTTCTACATACCTCATTGGTAAGTAACTGATCTTCTTCTTAGAAAACAAAAACTGTTGCATTAATATTGTAATTGTGGATTTATGCAGCAGGAGAGGCTACCTATTTGTTTTCTGGGTAAAAATATGCCTATGAAGTCAGAGAAAACTTAGCCCTGTTTCTAGCTATAAAAACCAGTAGTTTGCAGATTACAGACTCAGTTAAATATACAGAGTCACAATACCATACTTTTTGAAAAAATTCTCATTTCCTGCAACTGAGAGATATTCATTGCCTTCTACTGCCAGAGCTCGGGTTAGACAAAACATTAAAAAGAAATACATGGAGCACCATAGACGAATATGTATTTGAAGCAATTATTTAAAAGCAAATAAAGTTTGCAAGGCAGATCAGACTGCAGCATTCATAGTGCTGTTAGCAACCTCACATTTACCAGAACCATATACTTCACACAAAATTATTCAGAGAAAAAAATCATACAATATCTTTAGGCAACAAAGGAAACTTTTGGTCATCGTGTGAATTCTGTGTGCTCAAACTGATACAATCCAAGGATTTTCTTTGTACTAAGTATGGGAGAGACTGCCCCTTTGAGAATTAGAATAGCTTTCGAAGACTTCTGATTTAAATTTCAAACTCTTGATCATAGTCAGGGAGCAAATGTTTGTATCCTGAAATTGAAAATTGGGTTCTTTAGCTCTATACCAAGTGAAAATATTGAGCGTTTTGTTGTATCCACTATGTGAGCCAAGTTCCCCACTGTGCCTTCAAATCCACAGTGAATGAACCATATTTGGATCTGCTTATCAGAAGGAGACATTTAGAAAGACAATGAGCCTGTCCCGCTAGACGGAGACTCCTGATGCTTTTAGATAGGCCTGCGGTGAACTGCAAAATGGGCCCTAAAATCAGGCTGACATGGTTGCTTAACAAGCTGTGGTATTAGCTCTTGGCTCAGAGAATTTCTAGTGTCACCCACAGGGCTGATGATGGCAGCCATCATAATTAGAATGCATGAATCAAAAAACACCAGGTGAAGATTTTGCCTTGGAAGAAAGAAAAGAGAGAAGGAGGGAATTACCATGCCCTTTGACTACTAAGCTGCTGCATGCAGCTGGATCAGTGACCAACAGTGACTGGCCGGATTATGCTATGGATATACTTGCTAGAGCCTTATACTTCCCACACCCAGTGGCTGTCAAAGCAAACGCTGTGAACGACTTCAAAGGAAGTGATACAAGAGGCTACATGGGGGAGAAAGGTAACCCCACTAAAGACCCTGGAGGTGGGGGGAGGGGGATGCATCCAGGCTTTTCTTTGAGTTTAGCAAGCAATTTCTTTTAAAATTGGTTTATTTTATTAATTCGATCATGCCGAATTCACCCCTAAAAATGCAAAACTCTACTGTTTGCTGAAGTGGAAAATCTACGTAATCTTAACTGATATGACCTTGAAAGGGATTTGCTGAACTTTTGTATGATTGGATTTTTCCCAACCTTTGTAGACTCTTGATTTTAAAATCTCCCTAACAAAAGCTCTGCCAGGAAAGCTGTTATTACAAAGATGCTTCTCAATGGGGAGAAGTGGGCTAATTGCAAGCACTTCAGTGAAATAAAGGAAGGTTTTGCAAACAACTACAGAATTGACAAAATGCACCACATTGCTGTTAACAGAAACTATGGGGGAGAAACATCAGAAATGGCAAAGATGTCTAATATAAAGAGATACTATAAGAGTAGCTAGAAGAGGCTATAAAAGATTTCAGATAATTCATAAACAGTAATTGCTCGTCTGACCTTGATGTGACTACAGAAATTCCATTAACTCACAAATCTTGACATTTAATTACATACTAAAAAATATTCTACCATTTATTTTGACAGGGTCTACAATAATCCTGCATTTGACTTTTATCCATGTTTTCAGCTGCTTTTCCCACACTGCAATTTATTCCCAAAGTCACAAATAAAAGCCGTAATACAGACTATATTGTTACCTAGAAAGTACTTTAGTTCTTTCTAAAATTTGAACTCAAATACTATAAAAAAGTGGGGCTCACAACGAAATGACACCCTTTACTGTTTTATGCAGTTGAACTGAACTGCCCTACAGATTATTCACCTGAGATAGCAAAAAATTCACAGAGGAAGACTGCAGCAAATTATTTTATAGAGCAATTAAAAACTAGACAAAGAATTGCAAGCATTATATTAATAGATATTATTTTTTTTAAAAAAAGCCTACTAGATTTGGAAATGCTATAATAGTGTTTGAATAGTCATCTATAACAATTAAAAAAAGAAAGTAAAATATTTTCCAGATAATGCAGCCAATATGACAACTGGTGTGATGAAACACGTTCTTTTAACGCTTAATGGGGAAGGCTTTGGGTTTTTTTGTTTGTGTGGTCTAAAAGAAGTAGACTCTAGGGAGGTAAAAAGAATACTGTATATCAGCTGTATTATCATACTCTAGAATTACTGGATTATAGCAATATTAGAAGAGTTTTTTCCCCCACTTTCATGCAACTGCCAATAAGAATAGGTTTTTTCTCCCTCTTTATATGTATAGTTCAATTTTAAGGGACTTGACTATTCTATATTAGTTGCACTATCTATAATTTAAATATACTAGGTTTCTTTTCCAGCTTCAGAACAGAAACTAATCTTTTTACTGAAAATTCCTTGACTTTAAGGAATGATTTCACATAACCAATTGATTTTAAAAAAATTAAAAGGGAAAAATATTAAAACGAATATTTTAGCATGTCATGTGAACCAGGAAATATGATAGTCTTCAAAAGCAGTTTATAATTCTACATATTCTATCTCCAAACTATTATGAGGTTAACAGGTGAAACAAATTATTTTTTGTTTTGTTTTGTTTTTGATTTTTGGGGAGAGGGGGTGGTTTGGGTTTAGGGATTTTTTGGGTGCATTCAGCAGTCTGGCAAAAGAATTTCTGGTACATAAATTTCTGGTACATAAAATAAATTCCTTATTACAAAAAAGACCTAAAGACAGAATCCTATAGAATTCCCACAGACGTTACCACTCATCAGCCTCAAATTAGGTCATAAACAATATTTTAAAAATATATTGAAAACACAGCATTCTACTTAAAAGATCCATATTAGTGAATATATGTATATATACATACTGTGACGGCAAAACCTGCAAATGCAGTATTTTATGGGTTACAAGATTTATTATGCTTCATTATTATTTCTCAAAAGAAACAAAGGATTTACACTTCACAGCCCCTGCATGCACGTATAAACACTAGTAGCTATTTCTTTATGTTAAAATACGGCTGAATATATAGATATAAAAAAGATACTTTAAAAACTGAAATCTTTCCTTTACTTGATTTTCCTCATTACATTACTCTTCTACCTTCTATTTTTCAGTAGGAGCTACATCTAAATTTTGTTTTGTTCTTTGAATCTGTTATTTTGTGACAGACACTTCTTTCTGAATCACTGAGAAAGGAACCATTGACTTTCTCACTGGCTTCCTGTGATCCTCTCCCTCCAGCCCATCTGAAATCATTGTCAGCACACATCTCTTATATAAAAATGTGTATTTATATAGTGCCTTCCTTTCTTTTACTATAACAAGTTGTATTTTCTCACTTGTGAAGGGTCTCTCTCCAGCTGTAGTAATGCTCCCTGTAATGCTCTCTCCAGTCTTATCTTGGTGCCTGCAATTCCCTAATTCCATGGCCCAGCTGAATAAACAACCAAAAAACCCCACGTCTTTTGCCTGCTTATCAAAACTTTGCTATTAGCATTATTAGCAACATTTTATGTCTCCTTTGACCAGTTCAAATCATTATATACTATGACAGGTCCACTAACTTCAATACACTTACTATTTATACCAGACAAGCTCTTTGCAGGTTTTTTAATAGGGAACATTAGACTGAAAAAGAAGAACACAAAGCAAATAAAATTGTCTTTACTCCCCCCATCACATCAGTTGCATTCTCAAAAGTAGTTTCCATTTATATTCATCTAGCATGCTGTTTCTTCCATTCCAGGTTTACTGTTCTTCAGACTGACCCTAACAAATACTAAACAAACCTTCTATTTGGGATCAAATCCTTGTACATTCTGGGGCAATATAGTAAGTTTTCTGACTTTTTTTTTGTTACTTTCTAAACACTTCAGCGCCGCAACATATAAAATACCCTTTTCTGTACAGTACCTTTTGTATGTAATTATTTTTTGTTTTTAAATACATAGTTTGACAGACTTTTCTTCAGCATTTGGTCCCTTACATTTCACTGGCTCTTGGAACTCATATCCCAGATGAAAAATGAGGGGGTAGACATCAGCTACATGAGATTAGAGACTTAAACTATAAAAACAGGCATGTGATTTTGTTGATTTTGGCACATTGTAACTAAAGCGGGGATGATACACATGACACTTTTCACTTTATCTCCTACACTGTAGTCTTGGAACTGCTTGAGGAGAAAGAAATATTCAAGGCTTCTTCCATTGTCTTTTCAATGTGGTCATAGTTGCTGAGATTGTCTGCTCCATCTGCCTAGTCTGTCTGTCTGTTCTCCAAAAATCAAGTCCCCTACTGACTGCATCAGTCAACACATCCTAAGGAATGTATTGGTGACTGTCCTACTTCCCTCTCAGAAACAGGATGGAAATATTGCCCTGCAGATCCTTTTCTCTCTGTCTCAGATGGTGAGGGAGAGAAATAGATGAACACAGTTCAGCAAATTTCCTTGCTTTTCTCAGCAGGGAGGCTTGCACGTGGTCGAGCATAGCAAGAAACATGATTTCCACAGGGCCTCAGGCAGCAGCCAAATTTCACAGCAGGGGATGAATCCATGGCCACTTCTGAGTCTACAAAACTGCACATAACACAGGCCTCTCATTATAAGGCTGGACAAACCTCTGGAGACATTCTGCTGTTGCCATATTAACAAGAAATGAGTGGTTTGCATATGTCACAGGAGCACTCTGTTAAATAATACTGCCTTGTATTATGCACAGTTGTATGTGTGCATTTCTCTTCTGATAAGGCACAGATGAATCAAAGGGAGAACAAGGACCTACTGTATGAGGCTTCCAGCCCCATGTGCAAGGCAACACAGCTTGTGACAGCCACAGTGACATCACTGAGTTGGAAAATAAATGGCAGCTTGAGGTTCAGCTTATTTTTCAGCTTTATCTTACACGTTTCACAAGTTGCTCCTACCACTTTCATGCAATTCTCTAGCAGATTTCTAACACAAAGAGTCACTTTTAATAGATTTGAATTTTTTTGATCTTCACTAAAGTCTACTCTACTCCTTTGAGAAAAATCTTATTACTTTGAAGATATTTCTCTGCTTGCCTGCACTCTGAAATTCTTTCTAAAACAATAAAAGCTCTAAATATAAATTAGTCTTCTAAAAATGACTGCATAGGTAGGTTGATGATCATTCACCATGCCATATAAATCATAAAGCACAGACTGCATGAATAAAGATTGGTAGACTACTTAATTTTCAGGCACTAAATGTGAAGTCTGAAAGATAAATATACATATCTTGGTTTCTTAGGAATAAACACCTAAGAAACACTAATGAAATCAAAACCAGTTACAAGAACAACACATTAGGCAGTTAAAATGAAACAGAAACTATTCATGATAATTGGAAAAAAAAATGACAATTAGAAGAAACATATATTACAAAAAAATGTTAAGAGGAATATGTACAAAGGAAAATACTATGGCCAGCACAAATAAAAATCTCAGAATTATCAAAAATAGTTTCATTCCGTACTTAGGCAGAAAGCTTCTTGTATACGTGATCATGGTAATGAAATCAGTTCCTTGTTGACAGTAACTAGAAATAATGCTTAACACAGTTCTTAAACCCATCATTTTAAAAACAGAATGTCAGATAAAGTAGAAGAGTTTTGAAAGAATTAACTGATGAGCTAGCAAATTTTTTTTTCAGGATGTGTGGGAATTAATTGGCCTAAAATTTTAAGAGTCCACAGTCAAAGCAGTAACGTGCCTGAAGCCTGTCAACAGTACTGGGTAAAACACTGAAGATTTAAAGGTAATATAAAACATAAGAAGGAATATAATCCAACTGATGTTAGTCAAGATGGGTTTTTAAAGAATAGGTTTTATCAAAGCAAAACCATCAATTTTTTATACCTTTACATATTTGATTGATAAGAATTTTACGGTGAACATAAGAGGTTTTGACTTTAGTGATATATAAAACTTGATAAAGCAGAGAGTCTTGCTTATTCTCTACTATAATTTTTACACATAATTAACAGAGAAAGCACTAGTTAAATAATATATCTTATAATGAGAAGGAGGGAGTCATTACCATGCAGATGGTGTCGAAATTTTTACTATCCTCCTTATCTTAATTTATTACTTTATGGCAGAGTACAATGGGAAAAGAGATGGATTCAAACATCAGCTATGTAACTAATCTAATATTTCTTGACCAATTTTTATACAATAGCCATAAAAGACATTAGAAATGAGACTGCAATGATTTAGTCTTTGGCTTGCAATGGATTTGTTGTACGACTTGAACTTCATGATATTTAACAACTACAGCAAGTGTAGCAATCAAAAACTGTCTAATGGTCAACCCATGACACTAACTTAATTCATTATATATCAGATGAAATCTTGCCAGGCAACTGGGAGCACACTTCAGTTCTCCAATTTTTTTCTCATACTGCTTATGCCCAGAAAGCTATGACTGACTGTTTTCTACCTAGACTCCAGCAGGGAGCTCATTTCTTCATTTCTTGCCCTTTCAACACTTTTTTGAAGTACAGTAAAATACAGCTAACTCAGCTCATAATGATATTTTAAGGAAGTAGTGTGGACAAATGTGTTTATTTCATAGTTTTTATCCACCCTTGATGATCCTTCTTGTTTGCATTTGCATGCAATTAAAGAATATGTCTGTAAAAAATTTTAAATGTAAACATAAAACATATTTTACTTAGACTTTTTAAATTTTAAATATTGCCGCACAATATTGCTGATTATTTTTGCCAGGATGAAGATGAAGACTAGAAGGAACTCTTAATTCCTCCAGGAACAAAGAACAAGGAAAATTTAAGAAAGAGAACATATTATTCCACATATTGTAGAAGTAATAAATTGGCAGTGTAAAAAGCCAGAATTTATCAAGAAGTCTTCACCTTTGCAGAATAACATTTCTAACTCAAGAAAATAGTTAAGAGAAACACTGAGGAGAAAAAAATAGGAAAAATTAAAATAAAGAAAAGCAAGGAAGGTAGAAAGAAGGATCCTGAGCCTTATCCTCATTTTACTGCTTTTTGTTCTGATGTTTAATTGCACCAATAATTGTGACAGGATCTGCCACTATACTGTCCTTCCATCAAATAATAATAAATCTTTTGAAAACTATCTTCTTTTCCAACAGCCATTACAATAACTAACCCATATTTCTAGCCATTTAAAGTCTACAACAAACACAAGTGAGAAGAGTGCACACTGCCTAAACCAGCTCTGATCACTGCAGACACCTGAAGGTATTACAGCACTTTGAAAAGATACTTGGGCAAATGCTCTACTGGAGCATTTGGCTACTGAGTTGTTCTTAGTGCATGCTGAATCGCCACTCTGCCATCACAATTTGAACAGTACTCCTGCAAAACATACAGATAGAAGTCTAGGGAAGCAGCCACAACAGTTATCTCCTCTACCTTCCTGTTCTTAGAAAAACATTTAATGCAAATAGAAAAAAACCTATTCATAGCGTTTAAATAAAAACTTTCATAAATCGCAAACTGAAAGAAATATAAGGTGCTAAGTGCTAAAGACAATGGCACATTTCATAAAAGAACATGCCTCTAGCTAATCTCTTTATTAAGACTGGAAAAGAGAAACATCTAGTTGAGATTTTGATTACTATTCAGAATTTCATATTTCTTTTTACTTTTCTCTCTTCTAAGCAGGAGGAAACTATAGGTGCCCTTGAGTAACCTTCCTTTTTCCTCTTCATACAATTTTCACAGAAGAGTTGACCAAAATGGACTTTAACAGCCAAGGTAAGGATGTACATCAATTTATGTAACATTGTAATATTTTCCATAATATTCCCTACACAGCCCAAATATTATTCCGCTTTTTGACCTCTGATACATTTTAAGCAGATGTCTTCATTGAGCTGTCTACAGTGATGCCTAGATCTTTGTCCTGAGAGGCTATGTCTAATTCAGAGTCCCTCAGTACAAAAAGGATACTGTAATTCACTCACTGCAGTGTGTGCTGTTTCCCTCTTAGGGAGGGTGAATTTCATCAGCCACTGTTGAATTTATTTTCATTTGATGTGTCAGGTTCTTATGCTGCTCTCCATAACTCTCCTCAGTCTTCAATAATCCATACAGACTTTCACCACTGGCTAACACTTCCTCCTTGGTAAACTGCTCCCCTCTTCTAGGTTTTTAGCAGCACCAGGGGCAGTGCATATTCCTGAGAAAACCAATTGTTAGCATCCATCAAGACATTCCTTTCTTTTGTTACTTGCAGTAAGCTTCTGCCAGACAACATGAGGAAATGAAGAGATTTCCTTTGCATATTTATGTAATTACTCCAAAAAGATTTTTAAATCCTCTGCAAAGTCTGAGGGATACATGCTGAAACTTCATAGCCAAGACTACATGTTAATAGGGATTTCATTATATATTCTACAAAAAATGGCATGTATTTTAGTTCTAATCTTTTTATCCCTTATTTTTTATCGAATATCTCTTTGCATTGGGAATTCTACACTGCTCTGGTGCTTGGAGAACACCCTAGCATTCTGAAGACAGTACTAGAATTTAAAAACAAGTTTTAAATATTTTGTCAACTCTCATGCTAATGGAAAACTAATCAAAGAAAGAGCATCTGTATTAAAACCCTTAATTTTTTATTACATTTCTTTAAATGGAATTTTTTGGGGTTCTAATAACCACATATGGACCTAAGTTTTGTAATTTTCTTTACTAGTGAAGGAAGCCTTGACTCGACAACAAAAGAATAATTTGCAAATCTTTGAATATTGACTAATTTCTGCTGACATCGATAGAATGCAGGTATTTAGCTGTAAGATAGCCTTTTGAAAACCATCTGACTTTAGCACCCTATTACAGTTGAAGTTAATGCAAATTGCTTATGCTTAATATGTTATCAAAACAGACAATTAATTTAACCAGAACTATGGATACTTTTCACAATGGTTTCTGATGTTCTATAGAAAAAATTAACTGGTAACAAGAAATCTCTGGCAAACTTTATAAAGCTTCCAAGATTTTTGTTTCATTTTGCTTTTCAGTCACATGGCAGTTTGTCTGAGGTTTGCTTTGCTCTGTTAGTTCGCAGTTGATGTAGTAACTTCTTTAGAGATTAAGAGCAGGAATTAAACTGACCCTGGTAACAGTCTCAGAGATATTTCTATTTATGTAGTTTTGGTGACTGCATTAATTAAAGTCACATTCAGTTCTGAAGGTTTCTCCATGTTGTTTCTTAAGCTCACGATGTGATACCTAAGGCAACTTTGCAGGAAAATTAGACTTTCTGGGAGTCAAAAGTCAAATCCTATGTCTGCATGTTTCTGCTGATGTTCATTGTCGATTTGCATGCCAAAGTTCCACTAAAATCTATGAATGTGAGACATAGAGCAGCACTCAGAGAATGCTTATGTTAGCAGACAAAAAAAAAATAGGCTACTTCATTTGGATGCTTCAAATGAGTAGTTCAGGAAAATGATCTCATGATTACTGATCTATTACCACAATGGGTCTGAATTAATGCCCTCATTTTTGGTCATTTTACCATGTCCTTGTTAGTGCTCCTGGTTTATATCACCAGTGACCACATGGTCCAAGGAAGAGAAATACCTTTATAACCAAAACCCAGTTTTATATATCCAAATTGAAGTGTGAATAGCACAGTCACATGATTTGCATGGTGCTATTCTCACAGATGAAGATTTGTTGAGGCTGCCAAGAGGCAATGTTAGTGCATGAAAGCTTTTCTATTAGATTAGAATACCTAATCCAGATTGTAAAAATGGCTGTATATTCTTATTTTTAAATGTATGTATTGTCACTTGAAATATGAGACATTCACTGGCCCCATGGTATCCAATTCTGCAATGAATGAAACTAGAGAGGGGAAAAGAGAAGCTGAATACATATAGCTCTGGCTTTTGCAGCTACAATGATTAGGCAGGAGTAGTGGGGAAGAGACGCAGCACTCTTAATGAAGGGACCTCAACCTTTCAGCTTTTGAGGAAAGATCCCATTGATTATTATTCTGCTAGTGGCTACATCAACACTGAATAAAGTTGCATGAGCATGAGGAAGATTTCTGTTCAACAGTAGCATCACCACTGTAGCTTGTTTCAGGCTACTTTAAAGCTATTCCATCCATGTGAAACAGCAATTTCTCTACAGGTTTAAGAAGTAGCAAAGTTAATCAGATCACTATAACTCATGTAAACGTTTATGTTCATGTAAATCTTCATACCTACATAGATTATAACATTTAAAATTACATTACAAAATTAAACTTGGAAAATTAGAATTCACTGTTACACTCCTGATGAAAGCTTAATTTGGGCAGTTCATATTGCAGATGAAACTGTTCCTATTCTGAAGTTTTTGTAATTGATAACAGAAGATACCTGGAAGTATGAAGTCTCCTCTCTATGTTAAACCAGTAATGCACTTTATGCATATGTTTTACTGACTTTTTAATTAATATTTATCAATATCTGTGCATACATTCAAATGACAATAAGCACAAACTTAACTTTGAATTTTGTTAGATTTTCATCTTAAATATCAGAAACAGTGCTACATGCTTTGTATTAAGATTTTGAGAGATAATCCATTGTCCTTGTGCAAAAATGTTATTTTAAACTATCAATAACTTTTAATTATAATACAAAGGAAATTACTAATAAGGTGACTTTCTTAAATCATCTCAGTAAAATTCATAGTGGAAGTAGAAAAAACCCCAAATCAATATACAGCTGTGAATAACCATCATGAAAGCTTAAGTATTCTCCAGATTCGAAAGGAACTCATTAATGTTTGGATAGCTCTATTGATGGATGGCAAGTAGCTTATCACAGCTAGATAATGGCTATAACCTAGATATTATCTGATATAGTTAAACCACATTTTATGTCTTTAGGAAGAATACTTCAGCTCCATGAATGAGCCACCATTGTTTATTCAAATGGGAATACTTTCAGCAGCCAGGAAGCAATGCAAGAGCATGAAGTGTTCTCTATTGGATTAGAATACCTAGATGAGAATGTCCAAATTGCTTTCTTTCCTCAATGTATGTCTGCTCTTGATTTTATATATTCCTATGCTATGTGATTCACTCATTAATTTCCTGCTCTCCTACACCATAAAAAAGTGCTAAGCTAAAAAGCCTGGAACTAGAAGAATTTTTCTTTTGTGTTCAGTGTGGATTAAGCATTTGGTAAGAGAAGCTAATTGCAATTCAGACACACCCTCTTCCTACCTAGTTAGATGAGCCTTTGAATACTTATGTTGCCACACTATATTTTAATGTACTTTACCATATTTAATGCTCAAAAAGGTTTTTACAAATAGTTCTTTCAAATATCCAAGAATATTATTTGTCTTTACTGGTCTCATAGATGAACAGAATATGAATTTATATTATCTATTAATCAGTATATAAAGATATATTATACCCTACATTAGTTCATGGATTTTCTTGAAGACTTTCCTTGAGTATAAGTACAGCAATTGCAATCCTGGAGGAATGACTGTTACAAGGACAAGAATCTGTGCACTCTGAAGCTACCCTGCTCCCTACTTCATGGCTTTTAATTGTATTTAAAAATGAAAATAATACATCCCACTATATAGCAGGTAGAAAACTACAGTGAGAATGAATCTAGGTGTTT
The DNA here is from genome assembly GCA_013398615.1 of Brachypodius melanocephalos. Classification (NCBI taxonomy): domain Eukaryota; kingdom Metazoa; phylum Chordata; class Aves; order Passeriformes; family Pycnonotidae; genus Brachypodius; species Brachypodius melanocephalos. Next base: position 12,154,538 of record VZSR01003049.1, read on the forward strand.
CTGCAAGGAGAAAGATAGGAAGCCTAAAAAATAAAAGGGATAAAGGAGACTTCAAAGGGAAATCAAAGAATTTTAAAAGGACATTAAGAAAGGAGATACAGATAGTTGAAGAGGGGAAGGCAAATTTTTTATCAGAGATGCATTAAAAAATTAACTGCAGTTTTAAATGGAGGAAATTATGGTAAATTCCAAGACTGTGGGTTATGTCTTTTTAATTATAGATACATTTTCTACAAACTGGCAGCAACAAGGCAGGCCTGGAAATTGCTCATATTCTCTCCATTATCTTTTCTTGGGGAAAAAAAATTGAACATCACATGTAAACCGAGGAATTTTAGAAGACCTGTATTAGTCAGAATACTGTATGCAATTCAGGAAAAGAGTCCTTTTTGGTCAGATACTGGACACAGCATTTTACACCGAACAAAAATTTAAGTTAGTCACTAGACGCCTCTATTCCATTACAAATAGCAGCACAAGGTTTTAATAAAGTAATACAAATGCCAGAAGATCCTTTGTGATGTTGTGGTGTTTACGGTAGTTAAGTAAAACACCAATGCAGTACTCATTTAGGCACACAAACACACATAAATACAGAGGAAAAGGATTATAAACTAGCAGTGTTGTATGCTTGTGTGTGTGTACACATGCACACACGTGCACCAGGAGTATGTAAAGGGAGGAGGAGCATTAACAAAAGGATAACATCTGGTTTCAAGAAGAAATGCTAGATTAATGCTCAAACTCTGAGAGAAAAGAAATACTCTGGCATATTTGCAAGTTTGCATTTAGACAAAAGCCAAGGTCTAGTCAAAATACAAGAACTGATTTACCTACCAACTCTGCTCTGCCAGGCACAATTAGATATTAAGCAAGTGCTAGGTCATTCTAGCACTTAAAAAATTACTAGCTGCAGGTCAGAAGACATTTGTAAAATTCATACAGATAAAGTCAATCCTTCCATGCTGCCTTTAGATCTGTTGAAGAGCTCAGACAAAGAAAATAGAAATGTTCTTCAATTTCACAAATAATTAAAAGCGCTCTCTTTATTTCTTCTCCCTCACTTAATTCCAGTGAGAAGGCAATTCTCTATATGAATATCAAAATGATTGACTCTAAAAAGCACTAATATATTAATTTTTATATGGCCACAGTTGTCCAAATCTCAATGAAATACAGAGAACTAAAAGCTATTGTGATTATGTAATTTATTCTTCCTGTTTACTCAGTGTTTTGGACAATGGTGTCACAGCATGCTAAACAAACACAATACAATCTCACTCATTTTATTCCACACTGACTGTTGTCATGTTCTGAAGAACACTCAAAGACTGAGCTCGAGAGCAGTAGTTAAAAACGGCAACTGGCTGTCAGTGGTGTAGTTTGTCATTGTTCCACAGACAAAAGGCAGACTGTCACAATAAACAGCATTTATTCATTTCAGATTTGTGGCTTAGGGCTGAGGAAGGGGAGGTGTCATTCGTAGTAATTGTAAAACACATAAATAATAATAGTAGTCTGCAAATCATTTATCAAAGAAAACAGTGGGAGTTGGCAGTGATGGAGGCAAGAAAATGGATGCTTCCAGCACAACCTAATTTACAGCTCTTTTAAAAAACCACATTTTTTCTTTCATAACAGTAAAATGGAATGTTTTGGTTTAACTGCTTATGTGGTGGGTAAGCAAGACAAAACAACTAAATCATGACTTTAACGACTTATTTTAAACAAACCGCTGAGTAGCTTTCTGAACATGATTACTCCCCACTCAGCTGCTGTCAGTTTTACTAATCTAATTTCACTCATTAAAAATAATTTCATATTGATATTAGTATTATCTCCTCTTGCTTTTTCTGCTTAAATATGGCATCATTTTAAAGAAATCATACTTCCTTGTGAAAATACTCTGGGCTGGTATTTGAGTAGAAGAGACTTTAACTGAATGCTTATGTCTTTTTTTATAGAAAGACTCTCAAATCCTAGTAATAAACTTCTGTTAATAATTTAATGGGCAGAAATTATAAAGCAAACATGTAATTATAACATGTTGTTGAGGTTGGCATTAATATTTTCTGTATAATTTGAGTGCAAATTTTGAGGCAGCCATTATCGTCCTTCTCTCTTGTAAACTCCTTTCCTGATTTACAAGGCTGAATTCCTAGCTCAGTGACACATTTTAACTGGATTATGACACCCCCCAGCCAACCCTCTGAGGATCTGCAAAGATCTGGGAAGAAAAGGTGTTCCAAAAGGAAGCTCCTTATTTACTACTACATGGTGAAAGTCCCACTTCATCTCACAACTCCTTCTGCTGCTGTCCAGAACACTGATAATATTTATTAGAGAGCAATCTCTTCTTATGTACCCAGAAAAGACAGATGGATATGAGTTTTTCTCTGGCGAACCACACAATGTTCACCAGATGGAAACAATGCTCCCTGTATAGTTTCTCAGGCATTTTTGCCCACAAATCCTTCCCTCCCAGCACGTCTCAAATCCTATCAGGAACAAGGGCATAAAAGGGCTAAGGAAAGGACAGGTATGTCAGAGAGACTAAACTTGTGTTTCAGAATGGATCTTTGCCGTGAAAAATCTTACAGAGTTTGCTGGAGAAAGAACAGAGGGAAAGAGATGACCTGTCAGGAAAGAGCTGAGTGTCATATCAGTATTTCAACCAGGAAATGTTATCACAGCTCTTACTGCTTGGGGTAGAGCAGAGAAGTAGACTCGGGAGCTGCAAGAAGCAACAGTGCAAGAGTAGCTCACTGAAGACGGGTGCACATGACCAGATCAAAGATAAGTTTTGGCATTCTTGCCTTAATAAGAAAGGATTTTTCTTAACTGATTTTAGAATTGAAAAAGATGCTAGGTTTGGCAGTCAGAACATGAATTTATGAGAAAATGAGAAAGCACATGTAAAGCTTTACCTGTTTAATATCTACAGCTACATGAAATAAAAAAACAAGGTGCGCTGAAAAACAAATGTTGAAAAACTAATTGCTAACAATCTTTTAGAAAAAGATTAGTAAAAATAAAAAAAAAATGTTCAAAGATTAAAGCATTTTATGAACAGAATTGGCAACATTTTGGATTAATTTTAAATAAATAAATACAAAAGGAAGGGTTTAGTCCTTTTAGAAAGGACATTTTCAGTCCAACATCAACTACACTGCTGTAACCTTCAATTAAAGTGAGACAATGTCATCTAATCTCATTGCTAAAAGCGGCAAACAGTAACTTGTAAAATTTAAACCAGAATGTATTAAAAATTACTTAGTTTATGTGAGAGCAGTTAGAAATCTAGGGGTAACCCTTCTATACTCAGAAAATATGTATCTTGAAATAATGAAAATATTCTTACCTATATTATCTTGCTATTGGTTTTGTAGAGGTTCTCTTGAACTTTTCCCAACCCCTTTCTACCCTTCTTTAGAGAATTAAATACAAATATATGTGGGCACATAGTACTATCCTTCTGGGTTTGGAATACAGTCTTAATTCATCTTAAAATGAGAAACAAAGTATTCATAGTATGCCTCTCTCCTATGGAGCCTACTAAGATCTTTAGCTTCCTTTTCTTGTAAAATTTCCCTCTCTCTGTTTTGTTACAAGAGCCCGGAATGCTGTACTCTAAAAGACTGAACTTTGGGGCGCATCTTCTTAGTGAAGTTTTATCATATAAGGAATCTTAAAAATTCCAAGTTATTCTTCTGTAGTCTTCCTAAAATCAGTCTCTTTTACTCAGGAATTAAAGCTTGTATATTTGAACACGTGATTTTATCCTGGGCTCGGTCAGGTGCATGGTATTCGTTGCATGCTGTACACAGTTACTCCGAGTGACAAACACATGCAATCATTAAAGAGTGATGATAACCTTCATTCTAATTGCATTAGTACAGCAGCTCTCTCAAATGAAGGGCGATTTCCCATAACAGCAACAGCTAAGCACAAATGTAAATGGATCAGCGGTGTCACTCATAAACGATGATCATGGCCAGCATCCGACAGTGGACAATCACTCACGCAATAACACAATCACTCTGCAGTTAATGCATGTCACTACTGATTTGCAGGGGAATTTTTGAAACCAGAATTTGCATGGTCTATTTGAAACTTCCCTGAGCTGAATACCTAGTGTTTAGCCTTCTAGTGGGAGTTGTGACAGTAGCACCGCTCGCAGCAAACTGCCACTGTCGTTTGTTCTGCTTCAGTGCTGTTTGACTGTCACAGCCTGTCATGCAGGAAGAAAGCACCGCATCTAACCCCCTGTGACAAGGTTTAATCACCCCTATTACTCCTATTGGCTGCTCAAGCTACCTTGGGGTGTGCAGCACACAGTTATAGATCTAAAAATCCTTGCTTTATAAATGGAAAGGCTAAAATCTGGTCTGAGTCGATCAATCTTCTAGCACACAATTGAAAGGAAGTAGAAGGATTAGATAAATAATACTAATGCAGTGCTTGAGATAATTTTTTCATTTTCATATCTTTTGCATAATTAGGAATACAACATTATTTATTTCACTTCATGATTGCTTTTTTAGTGGATTCCAGGTATTCTAATTCTGAATGTACTGTTATTTCTTTCTAGCAATCATTGCTAGAATGGGGACATATATGCAGAAGTGTCACATTTGGGATTGATTTTTTTATGCCAAAATTAAGTGACAAAGGTAAATATTGTATCACAAGGTATATTTATCCAAATGTTAATGCTTGGTCAAAGGGCAAGAGGAGGGATGCTTAAAATAAGCTTTGTACAAATGAAAAGTTGAACTTAACTTTTCCTCATACAAATTAGCATTAATTAATTAAAACTTTGTATATGCTTGATCTATCTAAGGAGACCATTTCTTTGCTGTTCTACATGGAAAACTGTATCTTCAAGCAAGTTTTAAGAATGTATTTCATGAGACTGCAGTCCATATTATTTATACTTAAAATATACACATGGGTCAGCAACTGAGACTAGCTCGGCTGGTTAGAGCATGATGCTGATAACTCTCCTGGTCCTTCTGCTTACAGCTGGCTATCCAGAAACCCAGGTAACATATACCAAGCACCTTTACACATCAACGAACCTGTTTGCTTGAGCTGGTCTTATTAATCCAAGGTCTATTTACTGGGACAAAAGAAAATTATTGCAATAAGAAAACATATTAACCCATTGTGAGTTTGGCTTTAGCAAGGTCATCTAGCATTACAAACTTCTAATTACTCCATCAGGCTAATCTTAGGGCTGATACATGATGCTAGTGAAAGTCTTTACAACGGGAGATTCTTATGCTTGAGATAAGATCTTAACTCAGGTGTTATTTCAATTAACACATATTTGTAAATATAGCATTTCTTTTGCAGAAATTGGGCAGGAAACGAGTTATCTGACGGAGCAGACAGCTTGGCCGATCAATAATCTAGCACCAGGATTTCTACCCTTACATCTCTGCTTTAGCCCATTCTGAAAATATATGAGCAAGTGCACACCCTGCAGAATCAGAATAAATATTCATGCTGCTTTCATCATATACCTGTAAAGATTCCTACAAATTATGAATGAAATTTCCTAAAGGACAAACATAACTCCCCCCCTCCCACTGTCAGTTAGAGCTGTCAGTATTCCTTTCTACTGTGGTTAAAATGAACTATTTCATTTTCATTTCTTACTAGTATTTCAGGTGAAATAAAACATAATTTTGGGCCAGAGTATTTTAAAACTTGCAAAGAGCATGAGAATGTGCAAATGGGTGGAAAGTGCATTACATAAGGGTTTTAATTTTTCATGAAAACTCTATTTAACAGGAAGGTAGACTATTTTCTTCAAATATAAACACACTTATCTGTGTTTCTTCTGGCCACCTTAGGGAAAATAAAAACCCCAAACCAAATTCTAGCTGCCAATGAAGTTTCAGTGTTCCCTTGATTCTTTTCCTGAATGACCAAATGCAAAAGACCCTTTTCTGTTAAAATGAGTTTATAGTGCTGACAGCAGCTTGTGCCACTCACCCATGTACACTTCTAAACTATGTTCTCACTCCTGCACTCTGATACTGTCAATTCAATTAACATTACCATGAGTCTTAAGAGATTTTTCCATTAGTAAAGACAAAAAGCAATTTATGTTTTCTTACATCCATCACATACCCGTGAAACCTTACCTAGAAATAACCAATTATAACATCTATTCAGCTGTATACAGATGTGGGTTGCTCATCTAAGCCACCATCAGAAAACTGCATGCTCACACTTATTTATGGTTTGTTGCAATGCCAGTTCGTCAGCTGCAGGTTTACACTACACATGTTCTCCTTTATACCTTCTGTCCTCTAATTTGACTGATGTTCTCATCCCCCAGTTTGCTTATCAGTTCTGAATGACAAAAAAGGACAGGTCAATACCACATTGTACTTTCTTTCTGCACAGTATTTTCACCCTGAAAGCAGGTTCATGACATTTGAATCCTGGGCCACCTATCTGAGAAACCTGGTTTCTTGAACTGTCCACATAGAATAGTTTCAACAACTTTCATAATTTGAAAGGAGTAAATGTTTTTGTTACTTTTCTGCCTCAAGGTGTGGCATTGACAATGAGACTGATAAATAATAATCCTGAACCTCTAGATCCAAGTTTTCTTTCTTTTTAAAAATAAACCTACAAAATATTCTAGGCAAAGATATTGATATGAATCTTTGGATACGAATCATAATAGCAGATTTTCACATCAGGTATTTGATTCCATCTCTGAACTCTGAAGCCTCTGCAGTGTGAATGGCAGCAGGAAATGGCTTTCAAACTCTTCCAAACAGATGGAATAAAATCTGCCAGGTTATTAAATTACTACACAACTATTTTTAGTTTCCATTTCTAAATCCTTTTTATTCTTTTGTCACATAATATGTCATTGCTAATCAAATCTCAGAAGCATTACTACTTTGAAAAGAAAAGCTTGAAATGGCAGTTTATTATTCTTTGCCCTGGACATTTTTGTTGCTGCTTGATTTTTCTTCTAAAATTATGCAGTATTTATACAGATTTGTGTACTAAAAATTGAGAAAGTAAGTAAAACCCATCAGTTTATAGGACTTACAAGCTTTAAAATTATTTTAGTGATGAATAATTGCTGTGAATCCTTATCTAGACTGCAGTCTAAGGTTAAAGCAAACTGTTTGCTGAAAGCTAACAAGTAGAAATGGCCTAATAAGTATGAAAACAAAAGCAAGTGTCTTGACTGTCTGGGCTAAAGCATATCAGAAGTGAAACATACTTTATTTTTGATGAATTGTACTTAGGAAGAATAGGAAGCTGTTCAGCTGTTGAGAAAATTAAACCAATTGTTTCCTCCTGTGAACTGTGTCATAGTGACAGATCTTCTTAGCATACAAAGAATTCTTTGAAGGCAAATGTGCTTGTAATTCAAGTGTTATGGAAAAAAAAGTCTCTTTGTTCATGTACTAACAGAAACACCCACCCTTTTCTTACATGAGGTCTATTATTGCTGCTGCTGCTATATCTAAACTACAGTACAGAAGTGATGATAAAAAAAGAGCATTAAACATGGTCTGCAAGTATTATGATAGCAAATATTGCAACGCTTGTTGTTACTTAAGGACAGCAAACTTCAATCAGCTAAGGAGTCAACGTTGCAACTTGCAAATTGCTCCTGTATCTGATTTTCAGCAGTGCATCAGGCAACAGTCAGCCTCAGAGTGAACAGGAAAATGTAAGTGAAAAAAAGAGAAAAGCAGAACACACAGAGAGATTTAGATTGGGGAGATACTGTACAGCAGACCTGTGACATCTGGAAGCTGTATTGATTTACATTTCTGCTGCAAAAGCAATGCAAAAGAATGAGAAAAGTCCCTATATTTTAGTTCAGTTCTATTGAATCTATCAAGAATGAGGAAATAGTTTTGGGATTTTTTGGTACCACTAACACGATTGATGTCACTGAGCTACAAACAAATAAATGTATCAATGGATGAGGCTTCTAACTTCTCCCAGTTGAGGCATGGAACCTGCCATCAACTTTTTCCAGTCCAGCACGTAAACTGTAAAATAACTTTACAACATGGACCATAGGATATGATTCCCCAGCATAACATTTCTGTGGCAAATATTATGCATTGTAAATTTTAACTACACAGGGTTTTCAACTTGTATCATCTGACAGATGAAAATGCAGAAAAGTATCAATGTTCATCACTTTTTTGATAATTTCCAACTATTTACAATATCTTTGATTTTGTACTTTGCAGTAGAGGAATACAATGGGAGCTCTTTCATAATCCTACATTTTTGTCTTCTTATTGACTTTGCTTTTGAAGATGGGGGAAAAATAAAATAAAATATAATTTTGAATAAAGCATTAGTCCAAAAGATGAATTTGAAGGGCTCTGTAAATGATGTGTTTTCTGAAAAGGTGTCAATAAGGAAGAATGGGAAGAAGAAAAAATGTGTTTTCAAAAAGTAATGGTGATAATAAAACCTACACTAAATGCAGGGCTCCTAGGTAAGGGTGATTTCACAAAGCCCTTTCTTTTCATTGGACAGAACTAGACTACAATTCAAAGTAAAAATTTAGGGAGCACTTGTTCCTCAGAACTGTATATTTTCTATTTATTTTAGGAAGGACTGGTATCAAAATAGTATCTTTCAAATCTCTCAGGAACAATTGTGTTCAGTTTATTTGCAATAGAAACCTTAACATAATATATTAAATAGAATTTTTTTCTCCGATAGCCTTTGCAACTAAGTAGTTTACTAGAGGAGCAATTAGGTATAGAAAATTTGTATTTTTAAATTTAAAATGTAATATTTTACAGTTATTGCAATATGATATTGAATTGTTTAAATTACAGCATAATAATTCATTCCTGCATCATTCAGTGGCACTAGGCCTTTGGCCTCTTGCCTAACAATACACTAGACAAGAATTACTACATTGTAATTCACACCCTGTCATGCCTTATTGCTTAATTAAAGCATAACCCTTCGTGACATGACAAGCAATTTAACAGTTACCATAATAGATTATTATCCCACCTAACTTATTTTAGTTTTATAAACCATTCTCTTTTTCTTTTTTTTTTGTACATGCACTGAGAATTATAAGAATAAATACACAGATATGTCTTTATCTGTAAAGTGTGAATAGGTTTAGGAAGAATAGCTAATAACACAAGGCTGTATTTTCTATTAGAACTATCGCTTGAGTAAACTTGGGCACTTCTTTTTTTCTTCATTTTGCTCTGGGAACTAAATCCCACAACACTTTGTAAAACCATTAAGATTCAAGTCTCAGATTAGGTGGCTGCCTCTATTTTATTGTTGAGCTTAGCTACCTAAATGATAAAGTTATACTATTTTGGTGAATTCTAATGTGGCACTAAAACAATAATGTGGATGAAGTTACAGTGTCTTTCAAAATCCTGACAAGGAAGTTCCCAGTTTAATTTTATTTCAACAGAGCAGTTGGCTGCTTTGTGTGGAACATTATGAAATACCTAAAACATATTTACAGGAATAACTCTTTGAATCACTTTCTTGATAAAGTCTCTCCCTCTTCTTGTTTCTCAGACTGAAACTTGGTAATATAGAAAAGGTAATCTGTTGCTATTAAAACTCTTCCGATTATAACTAAAAATTGACTAGGTGAAATTCTTTTGTAAAAAGTCAATTACAAAACCCATTTACTTAACAAAACATTATTCCATGAGATGAAATGGAAAAATGTGTCAACAGCTGTGAGAACACACTTTAATATTCCAGCTTGCATTCAAAATATTTTAATTAGTAATTCATATTTTAATGCCTTCACATGGCCTTCACATGTGCAATACAACACAGCCATTTGGCTATGAATAATCCCTTGGTTTGGGCAACTACCAGTTCAAAATTAATTTAGGTAAACATGGAACTCTGCACTTTGTGTGAACAAAACCCTGGATTTATTGAGAAGACATATAGGCAATGCATAAAACATGCATACAGAACAATTTTAGCATGGAAATTATTAGACCATACCTAATAGATGTCCTACCAGTTTCATATAATACCAAGGTGCAATTTAATGAGGTTTCACTGAACTCTGTATGTCTTCAAGGTGACTGGGCTGTCCCTGGAACTCTCAGTGCTCTAACTATAAAATGTCTATGATGTGACTGTGATATAAGTGAAACAGCTGCAGTCTTTGATCATACACTGGCAGTTTATGTACAGATGCAGAATGTGTAATAAGGGCACACTTTATTAACTTGACTGATGTTCTGTTATTTCACTGGTTCCAAAAGCCAAAGGAGACTAGGCTCCACCACATTACCCTGAGAATAATTTATTGTTGTAGCTATTCAAAATGAAATACCTATCATTAATGTCTAATTGATTACCAAAAGCAAGAGGCATACATTGGCCTCAGTTGATGTGACGTTTGCTAGGATCTTTAAAGCTGCTGTTATAGCCAGAACTATTATTTTGAATTAGGACAAAATACAGTTTAACTACAGTTTAAAACCACTGCCAGGACTCTGAATGTGTGCAAGCATTTCCTGTTAACAGCTATTTCTACATATATACAGTCTAGTGAAACTTACAGTGAGCTTTCACCATTTCATAAGTGTAAAAATACACAAATTCTGAAGGCATGATAATAAAGTTGGACCTTGACATGCTAGTGGCTGCATTATGTTGTACAAAAGTATCTTTGTTCTCCTTAACAAGTAAAAACATCTTTAGGTTCTACCAAAATGTTTTAAACAATTCATCTTTATCAAAGTAGCCAAATTATAGAGGAGATAATATGGACTCTAAGTTAGCTATTTGAGAAACTTAAATTGCATGTCCAACAATTAAGAGAAAAAAATACTTAAAACCTAGATATTCTGCCTAATGCATGCACTATGGATATTCACAGTAACATAATAAATTATAGGTAAATATAAAAATTCGCAGTGGGTTACTTTGGACAAAGAGTTATTTCACAAAGAGGATGAAATTAATATTTTCATAGAAGATCTAGTAAGAGTTTTGCACTAATCCTAATAGTATAAAATTATTCTAGATATCAAGAGCTAGAGATCAAGAACTAAATTATTCTAGATATCAGGACCTAAAATAGACACTGTTCTAATGATTTATGTTTTAATTCCTTTTTTTTTCTCTAGCCCCCATTTATATTTCTTTACTCTTAACTCCAAATTTAAGTTTTACTTGGTCCTTATATTTTTATTAGAAGAAATAAAAAGCCTGGACTCTTAAGTTATTCTGTACCCACACTCCCAGTTTGCCTCCTTCTGTAATCTTGCTCAGAAAACACACATTTTCAGAACCTTTTTGGGCACAAAGGGGATGTTGCAAAATTATTGTGCTGCTTTGATGGGATGGCTCTCTCTCCAGGACCTCCCTTATGCAGTCCTCGCCTTAGTTTTCTTTTCAATCCCTTTCTCTATAGCCTTTATGCTGCACTTGAGGGGTAAAACATCTCAGAAGTTAAAGAGAGCCTGAAGCCCACAATATGATTGTTTACATTTTTCCCATGCATCTCTTAATCTAGACACAAATAGCTAGATCTGTTTCTATTCCAGTTTTAAGCATATGTCAGTAAGCATTTATACTTTAATCTTCTTCAGAATGGATATTCCCCAAGAAAGTCTAATTCCTCTAGCCCTCAAGCTTAATCCCCCCGACTAAATGCTGGCTCCTTTTTAGAAGCCTAAAAGATTCTGAAATATGTCCAATTTTTTTTCTCCCACACCTTGAATAGTTCCCAACAAGCAGAGATATCAGGTAAATCTAAAATACAAACACTGAAATGGAACAGACTTCTTTCATGAAAATCTGATGTCTATTTCATGAACTTAATTTTCACTTACATTTGTTATAAGTCACCAGAAATTAAAGCCGTAAATAAGGAATAAATAAGCTAAAGTGTTCTAAGTTATCCAGTCAAAAAACAAAAAAGTTCTCTGAGACTGAAAATCTTATTGTACCCTGGATTACTTTTGGAAACATAGATAAATCTTTATGCAGGCATATGTTTGGCCTCCTTTTCATTTCCCTCCTCCCCTGCCCCTTTTTGCTTCTTGTACCTCCTATATATCATTTGCAATGCAATTGCTCTGCCAAATCTCTCTGATACCTTCCAGCACTCTTTATTCCTTATCATCTACCATGTTCTTCTCAGTACCTTTTTGTGGCCTTCAGCTCAGATCAGTAGACATGGCTTTACTCAATGACTTCATCTTAACTGACCCCAGAAAAATATGCAGTTCAATTAATCACATAGAAGAGTTTATTACTGAGGTACTAAATTGAATCCAGAAAGAAATAATTGCTTTACAATTATTCTCAAATCTCTGATACCGGCTGTGGGTCAAAATTGAGAGACCATTTCCAGATAAGCCACTACTCGTTCATTGAAATATCTTAGTTTAATACCACACAACTTCTGTTCAGACAGTATATATTGCTATGCAGCTCTATTTGTGATGCAAAGCATTGCCCACTGACTTATAAGGTACCGTTGTTTTTAATATTGCATACTGTGCCATTATTCCACTGTATATGAATTAATAAAAACTCTCGAATTTACATAGTAAAACAAATCTAAAACCTGAAGAGTTGAACCTTATAGTGAAAAATCTTCCGTAGTTCTGCAAGATTGTCCCCCTCCCTGCCCTCAGGAGAATATAGACGGCTGAAAAATAACTGTTCTTATGCTCATCTGTTCACCTACCTTTTCTGATGAGCTGGCTGCAGAAAGTGTATAAATGGAAAGCTCAATTAGTGCAATTTTTGTATCCTTGGATGTCAATCATGACTGTTGAGAGGTGGGACTTTCAGGATCTCTGTGCATTAATTAAGAGCTCATCTCAGAAGAGTAGTCATAACACCTAAGGACCAAAAATAAGTTTTAATTAGAGTCTAGAAGACAGTGTGCCATCTTACTCATAAAAGTAGTTCTTTAGTTAAAAATGAACAGCAATGGGACTTTGTGAGTAACAATGCAAAGGGCAGAAATCTACTGCTTGCCCTTCAGAAGGCTGAAATATTCTTGTGTTTGTAGGCTTGCCTGGACCAGCTGGATAAATTCTGTGACACTGTGTGCACACCACTCCGATTTCAGCCAGGTTGTATCAATCACAGCAAGATTATTAGACCCTTGTGAAGTTACTGAGGCCAGGCTGGTGCTGAGGGAAGGCTGTCACACAGCTGAAGTTCGATTGTGTTTCCCTCTCCTAGCCCAGACCGTCTCTGACTGCAGGTGCAAGAGGCAAAAAGGCAAACTGAGCAGAGGTGGGGAGTGCACAGTGCAGCAGTGCCATGCAGCACTGGTACAGCACACAGGCAGCTCTGGCTGGCTTGCAGCAGTGCCATCCAGCACTGGTACAGCACACAGGCAGCTCTGGCTGGCCTGACACACCCCAGGGCTCAGGAGAGGTTACAAACAAGCTGGGCTAACTGCTGTCAGCTGCCCAAGAGAGCCTTCCTCATGGCATGACTTATCTGAGGACAATCAGTCTGCCTGGGATTCTCTAGGGAAATAAAAGTATAAGTAATTGCTTGTATCGTTTATAAATTAAAGGTAGGAAAACAAATTTTAAGAGCTGGTCTGGAAAATAAACATGTCAGCTAATAAATCAGGCATGAAAAGGGGTAAAACTTAGAGAAAAAATAAGTTTACATTCCAGAGAACAAGAAAAAAATCTTGTTTGGCCATGGCTGAAATAAGAAATATATGTATTAATAAAGAAAAACCAAAACAGGACTCAGATTGGTCTAGGAAAGACAAGACAAAACAAAAAAGTCATGCTCCAATATGAAAATAAAAAAGGAAAAACAGTGAAAAAATTTAGCATTAAAAATATTGTAGTTTCTTGAAGGACATAAGTTAACATATACTTAAAATTATATAAGTAATAGTATAATAATTAGTATAATAATAATTATAAGGGTTATTGCACAAAAAAAGGGAGCAGAATGGGAAGGCATGTCAAAAGGAGAATAAGATTCTCTATGCATCCAGGAATACGAGAGTAAGTGTTATGGCCTTCTTCATTGCTATTGTGTTTCATGGTCTTTTACTAAACTATCTGTAAATACATTTAAGAGACAGATATTTTTCTGTTTGAGAAACACATAATATAAATTTTCAATCTAATCAATATACCTGAGGAGTAATGAAAACCAGCACTGAATTTAACAGCAAAAAAACCCAGTAGCTATTGCTGGTAGATTGTTTAAATTGTTTTATTCTAAATAACAGTGAGTGATGAAATTAACATCATAGTGGGGAGCAATCAGTCTTTTAAAGACATGCAGAAAAAAAGTGGACAAAAATTTATGCTAATGTCATTCAGAAAATTTATGTTAATGTCATTAATAAACATTTTTCATATTTCATGCCCAAATGAAATTTTATAATATTTGTAAAGCAATTATTTACTGTAAAATTTTCAGCCAGTAATTGTTTTCTTGAGAATAGGCAGAGAAACACTCTCCAGAATCTACTGACTTGGAATATCACTGTATTTACTGGTAGATTTCAATGGGTTACTTCAGGTTATCAGATATGCTGGCACTACAGTCAATAGACTCTTGAGAATGTTAATACTGAAATTTGCTACTTAAAAGTTCAGCTTTCATTCTGCAAAATAGAGTATATGCTACTGCTATGGATATATGCATACTACAAAATCTGGTATTTACTTCTCTGTAGGTCTAAGTTATTTTTCACATGATAACAGATTTCAGGAAAGGCCACGTTTAATATTGGCTGGCACTGTGGGCAAGTTGTTTTAACTGAAAAAAAAAAAAAAAAAAAAGGAATTTATCCAGAACTTATCATTTGTATTGTCTAAAGTAAAGAAAAGTCCTGAGTCTTGCTATCAGGGGTTTCCTACTAGTAACATTTAACACATTTCTTGTCAGCTGCTTCTCTTGATTAAGAAGACAGAAGAGAAAATAGATACACTAAACTCCAGAAGAGACAGAGAACCTTTGTTCCTCTGAACAATAATATCAATTTTTATAATGGTTTAATTTGTTGTTATTCACACGGGACAATGCCAAGAGCTGAAGCAGAGGACTGGCAAAGCACAGATTGCATGTTAGCAGCATGGTGCCTTCTCAGTCCTTCATGTTTCCTAGTTTGCCTCCTCTGAACTCATACCCCAATGCGCTGTTTTGGAAGCCAGCCATAAAAGAGGCTAACTCAGACAATAAAACCTGGGTGATCTACTGAACTGTGACTGAGATTTGTGACCTGCCTTAAACTGAATCAGCTTCAACTACAAGACTTCTTACAAGCAGCTCTCACCAAGAGCCTGGCAGAATGTCAACACAGTTGTACTAAATATTTGACACAAAACTTGCTGAGAACCACATGGTATCATGTATTGTCATGAAAGTAACTTAAAGCTGGATTAATTCACAGGAAAAAGAAAGAGAAAAAATAGCAACTAGAAAATGTTTCTCACAGTGAAGAAGGTAAGACAGCAATTAAATTAGATTGAACAGAAGATCAAAAAGAGGAACAATATTAAAATTACTTCAGGCACCCTCCTGGCCAACTTTGAACCCTCCATTAAAGTCTGAAAGTTTGATGCCTTGTCCAAAATTTCCCCTGTGGTCAATAAAGAAAGAGAAAGGCACTTCACAGATATCAAACCAGAGCTTCCATCTGTACACTTGTAGTGCAAGTGTTGAGCATGGACTTGGACATCTTGGTGAGTATTTGTATTTACTTAATGTACATCCTAAAGTTTGATTTTCAGCTGTGTCTAGTAAATAAATTTCAGCACAGCATTGAACATTTATCTGCACATTTAGATGCTACTGGAGATATAGGCAGGGAGCTTGCAGTTTCTATAATACTGGCCAAATGCTGATAGGCAGTGCTGTGCAGAGATCCTTATTCCTGTTCATCAGTGCCTTTCCTGCTCCCTATCACAAAATTAATAACACAAAAACGTACTAATATATTCCTCTTTATACTGAAATGTATTTATTGTCTCTCATATGGTGAATACTTTAGTCTTTGAAGAAAAAATTATAATTTCATCCTGATTTAACATTTTTATTTTTCTTTCCTCAAAGAGAGACCAGAACGAAGAAAATATTTTGATTAGTTTACCACCACAGATGTGTTCTTTCCTCCAGTTAAACTAACATTTTAAGAAAATTTCTCAATCTCCTATAAAAAATAAACTTCAGTGTGTGATCTTGTAGCCAAGAAGCCTACAGCACACATACTTAGCTTTCAATCTAGAAAGAGACTACGGGATTAGAATTGGAGGACCACAGTTTATTCTTTGTTAGCTGATGAAACATTTAACTAATTAGTCTTGAAAAAAAATAAGAATCTGAAATTCAAACTGAATATCAATGTGCTCACACAATGAATGGAAATAAGCCATTAAACATAATATACAGCTTTTAAACCCATGGAACATTTCTTTAGTAGTTTCTACTGAAATTGTAGTGACAACAAAAAATTATGCAAGAACTATACAAAAATGTGTAATAAGGCACTAGAAAATATTAAAGTATAAAGAAAAATGAATGGAAATTTCAAGAAGTAGCAAAATTTATTAGAAGTAGCAAAACAAACAGACAATTTCTCCATGGCCAGCACTGTCTACTGATCCTGGCTGCTTCCTGAAATCCATCCATTTATCATACAGCACTGGAGTCACTTTGAAAATGATTCCATTGGAGTCAGCAACACCCAAATTGCAAATGGAAGTTATTAATCAGACAGCAGTGCCACAATGTTTTCTACTGTCAAGACAACAACCACTGTTGACTAATGAATAAGAGGAGTTTGTTTTAAATTAAGATACACCTGTATGTGATAACTTGGGTTTCAGCACTTTGCTGCCTCATTTGGCACACAATTAATCTATTTATTTGTTAACTTTTTCTTAACTTTCCTTATCTGAATTTCTGTGTTAGTTCATAGGACCACAGAAGAAAATAGAAAAATGATATAATTTTTTTTTCTTCATTATTTATTGGGAATTTTTTGATTGTTTTTTATTACATTCTTACATTTTTAAAAATGGAAGTTAAGAGCATAATTAAATTATAATAAAGTTTATTAATTTTGGGGAACATGGGAGGCAACATCTTAAAAATATTTTGTGTTTTTTAACTGGTCTCATTGATATCATTACATTTTGTTGGATAAAATTCTGTGAGAAAAAAAAAATCATCACAGATAAAATATAATATAGAAATTCCAAGAGTTAGTAAGACAAGAGTAGAAGAACTATTAATTGCAAAATTTCTGTCTCATTTCAGCTTGATTAGGTTTTTTTCACTTGGTGGAACTTTATGATCAAAAAGATATTAAAACATTCACAAAAATCAAACAGAAAGGAAGGGATTAAGGCAGCACTGGAAAAATGGTGCAGGACTGATACTGAGGATGAAAAGTGGTTATGCAGAAATAATTGAGCTTAAAAATGAAGTACCTGGGCTTGCTAAATATGAGAGAATAATATGTTTTAAGCAACATCATGTTTACTTGTACTGAGTTGTGCTGCCATGCCCACAGAATGGTTCAGGTGAGAAGGGATATGAAAGACCATCTAGTCCCAACCATGGGCAGAGACACCTTGTTGGCACCATTTAGAGAAGAAAGTTAAGATCTGAAATGTGTTTCCAGAAACCTCCTAGATTGCTAACACTCTGTTAAGCTGTTCCTTTAACAAATACTGGGGTAATGTAAGTGCCTCAGGAGAACCAGGCCCTCTGAACATAGGACTGCTCCTACTTGTCTGTAAAGGGTCTCACACTTGGTCTTCCTGGTCAGGTGGCCTGTAGCAAACCTCCACTATAATATCATCTATCCCTGCACTCCCTTTATCCTGGGCTAGGAGCTTCTGGCTGACTCCTCATCCATCCCCTGGCAGAACTCCATGCACTCCACCTGGTCATTGAGAGAGCAACACCACCACTTCCTGGCCTTCCATATCTGTTCTTCCTAAAGAGCTTATATCCTTCCATTCCAACATTCCAGTCACAGAAGCCATTCCACCCCATTTCTGTGATGCCAGTAAGATCATATCCCTACGGGCATGCACATCTAAATCCTCACCGATTACTCACGCTACTTGGTCTTCCAT
Source organism: Brachypodius melanocephalos (assembly GCA_013398615.1). NCBI lineage: Eukaryota > Metazoa > Chordata > Aves > Passeriformes > Pycnonotidae > Brachypodius > Brachypodius melanocephalos. The sequence goes on from VZSR01003049.1 coordinate 12,172,660, forward strand.
AGAGGCACCTAAATTTTGCTCCCAATGAAGCCAGCTTACTGGCTTAGGTGGCTGAAATTCCTTTGTGCTGCTCTCATGGGCTCTCCTGCTGGCCTGTGATACCTCTACAGGCTTCTGGGCATCTATTGCTGGCACTGGCATCAAACCAGCAGGGGTGGAATGGATTAAAACTCCCCTTCCCTGCAAAGTTTCATTTAAAGTCCTCATCACCTTGTCAAATATATGAATGAAGATGCTGTTGTCTTCATCTGATAGATGAGCTCAATCAGCCCCCAGCAGACCAGGCCTCCCAAAGTGAGTCCCATGGTGTAACAGATAAACCCCTGGCTGTGTCACCATCTGTCGATTCACCAGAGTCAGCCAGCCCTTTCAAACCCCTTTCCCCTGACTAGCAGGATCGGTGAAAAAACTACCAGTGTCCCAGAGTCCCTTCTGGCTGCTTCCAGAATTCTGTTACCCTATTTGATACTCCTCAGACTAGCTCTGGCAGCATCACTGGTGCCCCTGTGAAACAACAGCAGTGGATAGCAGCCAGGAGTCAGTACATGGCTTTATAGTCCCTTGGTGACATCCCTGATGTGAGCTGCAGGAGAGCAGCACACCTCTCTAGGGAGCACTTTAGGTTGCCAGATGGGTGCCTCCATGGCTCTCAGAAGAGTCACCTGCTATTTACTGCCTGTAGCCTCTTCTCAGCTGCACTGGTTGTGGCACAGGGAGCAGGTTGGACTGCACCACTCAGCCCCAGCAGCTCTCCTGAGGTGATGGGTCTTTCCTCTTCAGTTTGCAGAGCAGTGAATGGGTTCTGTAAGGGCACCTCAGGCTTCAAGGAAGTCTCTTTCTCCTGCTAGTCCTTGCCATTGCAAGCTTCAATTCTCATGTATTACCACCCCGCTTCCTACAATGTGTGTGTTGTTGGGGGAAGTTTTCAGCTGTTTGGCTGCAGGCTCTGGGTTCCCTGCAGACTGCACTTGGAAACATCTATTTAACTCCTTCTCAGCTTCCCTGATGTTATATAGCCTTATCACCACCTCCTGCAGCTCAGCCACCTGCATGTTCCACTGACCTGGGCAAGTGAACCTATTGTGATCAACCTTTTCTGCACTTGTGATGTGTTTCTGCAGGGAATGGATAACACAGATCTTTTTAGGGAGATACTCTTTGTACCTTTGATCTTTGTCACAAAACCTTACAGAAGAGACAAAATCAAAATTTACAGTTGGCTCACCAGGTTCACCCTATCAGAAAAGGGAGCTGTGTCCTAGTATCAAGACTAAGAACAGTAAAGTAAAAGAAGAAAAGAAGAATGGCGTAGTCTATCTGAAGAAAACACTTGTAAAGGATGAAGAAGGCACTGATTGGCATGAAACTGGAGCAAGAATTTGAGAGCATGGCTTCAGTCTGAAGTTAGGTCAACTGCCTATATTCAATCCTGCCAGTGTTGGTAAGATTTGTCACTTGAAATAGAAGCCTGCAAGACAGATCAGGGAAGAGACCACAGGTGCAGCTTGCCCCTGTACTGTCATAACAATAAATAAGGTTATCTGTCACGATTGAACCATCTGGAGAAGCCCTTTATACTGTACTGAATAGATGTTGCACATTTATTTAAGGTTACAAAGAGTGCTTAAAATAATACTGATTTGCAAGCAGTAGTCTGTGTCCTACAATTAAAGGCAGTATCACTGTAAATGTGCAGGCAAAAATTGTAGAAAAAAATTTAAGGGCATTTTGGCACTAATGTGATGATACACAACTTTAAAAAAGAAAAGCAGACGACAGTACAAAATACTGTTATATACTACAGCAGTTTGGTACTGAAAGCAGTGATTCAGTCATCAGGCTCTGGGTATTTCTTCCTTTTAAGAGAAGTTATTTAAAACAAAGGCCATTTTCATCATCATATATCAACAAGTTGTATTGTAAACAAAATTATCTACCCTGCAAGTAGCAAATTCACGAAACCCAACCAATCTATCCTTTTCTTGCCAGTAAGGTATACAGTCAAGCTTTGTAATTTAGGGTATACATGGAAACCCAGCTGATCTTGGGATTACCTATGGGACAAAATTAATTACAGCTTAAAGAACAGGATCTAGATTGAGCTGCAGCCTTGACCTACCCTCCTTCTTCTACTATAGAACACAAAAGCTATGTTAAAGGACATTTTTCTCAGAAATCTGAATGAGCATTACATTGACTTTTCTACTACTCTTTAATGTAATGCATGCTCAGCATGCTCCCTAAAGAGCATAATAGGAAAATAAATGATAGGTATAATTTCTTTCCTGAGAAACAGACAGGTAGATTGAGAAATATTATGTACAATGCTGGTAGTATACAGTGTGTGCAAATAAAACCAGCACTGAAATGAATTCCAATTCCTTTGTTTTCTCCCTTGCGACCGCTCTTCTGACAGACTCAAAGTCCTCTCAACTTCACATATATAGAATCTGAAGGACCACAACACAACACTCAGAAAAATCTGCCTGTTATCTGTTCTCCACATTAAGTCCACTTCACTGCAAAAAGCTCCTGTATCAGCATTTTTGTCTACAATTGTAAGGTTTCTGCAGCCTCAACTATAAACTTACAGAAAAGTAGCTTTCTCTCTTTCTATAGCTATCTGTTCTTTCTCAATAAACTTGGCACATTTCTCTGCAACACTATCTTTTTGTGGGCTGCAACATATGGGGCTTAATAACATAGCATCAGATTGCAATTTTTAGCTTAGCCTTTCCTGTTCTACTTCACAGAATAAAGGTGACTGCTGCCTACCGTCAATGACCCTCACTGACAAAAAGCACACCTTGTCAGAGATCATTTTCTAACAGAGGAGCAAACCTTCAAAATAAATACGATGTCTTCAAACATAAACATGTCTCACCCCCTTAATTTTAAGCATGCAGTTTAACACAGCTTAACTTACCAAAGATATTAAACCTGAAAGGCTTCCTGGCTCTACAATCAGGAAGATCAAACAGGGCTACCACAGCTTTTCTGTGCTACTACTTAGCACCTCTGAATCAAGTCACCAGCTGTTGGAGCTTAGCCCAAACAAGAGGAAACCAGAGAAGAGTAGCAAAATAACACTCTTCACCAAGAAAAGCAAGTCAGGGTAGGGTAATACCCTTAGAGTGTTTGCAGATAGCAAAAAGGAAAAACCCCAAATTCCCCCAGATTTTGCAATCAGGCCATTTACTGCATGATCTCTCTCTGGACCACTGGGATGTTGAGGAAGATGTGAATATCTTTTTCTGATGCTTACCAGCTGATTTAACTTGATGAAAAACGAACCTGCACCTGGGAGATTTCTTTCTAAGTTGCAAGCTGCAATTCAGGGTTTTGGGTTTCTTTGCATCTATGGAACTATATGCTCATCTCCCTTTCTGGGCCACATCCATCTCTCATGCATCCTCTTTCTGGAATCTGTGAAAATTCTACCCTTTTTCTATACTTTGTTCGTTTGTTTGTGTTTGGTGGTTGTTTTTTTTTTTCTTTTCTTTTTTTTTTAAATCTATCCATTTTCACCTGAGTATTGAAACTGAGGAAAAATTATTAATTTTCATGATGTGTAGAGTTGTACATGGCACTTTTACTGACTACCTTTGTAATTGGTCTAGGAAATGCTGATTAAATCCACTTTGTTTTCTGAAAAATAACTTAAGTGAAATACTTTACTAAAATTAAGTTTAGGTTGGGTTCCCCCCCCGGCCCCCATCTGTTTGAACTGAGCACTGAAGGAACTTGAAGACATTGGCACACAGCCTTCCAGCAGTACTGTGCTCTCCTCCGGCTGCAGAAACATCCTTTAGCAAAACACAACATATTCCTTGTGGTAGAAATATTTGAGTAAAGTTGTTGCTACCATCTACTCATGCACACTCATGCCGCAGTGTTCGGGAGTAATATTTCACTGGCAAACTAGCAGCAAACAAAGTCCTTAAAAAATTGTTTTAAAAATTGCTTCTCATCATAAATATGCTGTGTTTACTTCCTGTTGTTGGTAACCATGGTCACAGCCCAAAGTCAAACTGGCACTATGTTAACTTTATGGCTTTGAAGCACCAGCACTTAGTGGGAAAGAGTTTTCTGAAGGCTTGGAAAAGTAGAAAAATCTGTCATCAAATTACTTTGCAAAAGTGTTCAAGTTGAATCTGCCAGTCGTTTTTATAGTGGTAATCCAGTTGTTGACAGTCAAGTACCACACTTCGGGTTCAGAGGCTACCCCAGCTTTGTGAGTCATGATTAAAGACCACATCACTACAATTTCTGTTGCAAAGCAATTGTGGATAGAAGATATTCACTAGAATGTCAGCATTTCTTTCCTGTATGCTGTTTCTGTACACACCTTTGTGTCTAGACAATGCAGAAAAACATCTAGTTTACTCTTCAGATTTAAAATAAAGCAATCTGAACAATGATGGTGAAACTGTCATTTTAGCCAAATAATGATCTGCAAAAGTATTTCCTTCTCATAGTTAGAGACAAATTTGTAAACTATCTTATAAGAAAACTGAAAAATATCTTCGTAGGGTGTTCAGTCTGACTAAAGCAGCATCTTTGTGTACCACAAGAGTTATACAACCTTGAGCTTCCTATTTGCATCGGGTAAAGGTGTAAAGCAGTAGTAAAACAACAAAACTGTATCTCTGATTACCTATGCCCTGTAGCAAGTGTGATAATATTTTTCTGTGTGCACAACACTGCTTCTGCTTACTGTATGTAACTAAGGAAAGTGTTAACCATATTAAACTTTCTGTTGATAATTCTAACAGGCTAGCTTGATTTCTGCTTTAAAATATCTATGCACATATTTGTTATTACACTTCTCTTATTCAATCATTATCTAAGTCAACAGAGCGATCTTCATCAAGACAGCTTGTATTTATCACACTTCATGTACTTAAATTTTATGTCACTTTGTTAAGTAAGGTCCAAGGAAATTCTTGATTGATTCTGAAGTCAACCATATGGTTATCTAGCAAGTCAGCAGAAACTAAAGTCACTACCAAAATCACTTTTATGTAATTATTATTAACTAGTATTCTTTTAATGCTTATATTCTGTAGTCTTTGGTTAAATTGGCAATGGTAATTTAGTGCTCACTGTTTGTAATATAACCAAAGCCCACTAGTGTGTGAAAAAGGGCAGAAATTCTCAAAGCAGTTCAGAGAGCTTGTTTTCTGACAGCTAGGCTGGAAAAAAAAAAAAAAAAGAAAAAAAGATTATGACATTATGTAATCATGCATCTTTTAATGAAACTCTAAGAAGTGAAACCAAGCTTTTCCTTACATGCTGCATTTTGATATATTCTATATTTGCATAATCCTATACTGTTTTTTCCCAAAACTCTTCTGCCTCACTGAGCAAGAATGTGCTCTGGGCACGAATAGGGATCACTTGATGAATGGTGCTGTTAGTCATCAGACCTCTCAGATTCCTGGCACAAGTTGCAAAATGTGAAATAAAGAAAGCAGATGCTCTCAGAAGGACTTGTCCATTTATTAAACTTTTTCTATGGAGAAATGGATTCTAGATCCTATCGTAAGGGTACTTCCTACAGGGTACTGTACATCCCCTAAAATGTATTCTCAAAGCTGATACCAAGTGGTGTATTCCCTGTTTCTGGGTCTGTGGACCTGGCTTGAAAGTTTTTTGTGCATTTAAAGAACGATGAAGATTCCCAACTTCAAACATTTCCATGGCTGTAATAAGCTGTGTCATGAACATGGACCTATATGATTCTTATTTTCTGCACAAATAAGGCTCAACATCTTAAATTGTGTACTTGGATCATTGTATTCTTTTACTTTAGTCCCTATGACTGTTTGATACAGAATTTTAGGCATAGCCTAAAACAGTGTCACTTCCTGGACTTCTGACTCTTGCTGAAGTTTTTAACTTCAAGCTAGGCACTCAAAATTGTCAAATATTTCTAACTGTGAGCTAAAAGGGAAGCATTAACTTTTCACTAGCTTGTGTATGGACAGAAAAACTCAAGACCGACCTGTAGATCAAGATGGAGTACATGTGCTGCCAGCAAAAGAGCACAAGAGCATGATGTACATACTGAAGTGTCAAACCCTTACAAGGCCAGTTTCCTGTACAATGCCATCAGAATCACAGCAGAGGTGACAAGAGCACGTTCATAAAACCACAGCAGACTTGGGAACCCTTAAGCACTGCACTTTCTGGAATAAGTGTGAATAGTCTATATTGGGATTCCTTGTAAATCATTCATTTTGCTCTCAAGTCTTTGACCTAGCCCCGTACACCTGCTCTTGCTCCTCTGACAATTATAGATAATAATCTCCTGCCCCACAGGTGGAGTTTGGAATTATATTGATAGTCATGAGTGGAACTCATTCAATAGCGATGAGTATCATGCAAAACCTCAGAGAGTAACAACTACATAGTCCAAAATGCCTTGGACCACTCTTTGTGCCAGGGTGACTGAAAATCTGTTTGGTCATCCCAGCCTGCTACTGTGGTCTGAATCAGGAATGATCTGGAAAAAAAGAAGAATCATATAGCTGAAGATCGTAGCATTTGATATATAAAAATCACCTAGCTGAAATTTACATGGGCAAATTTAATTCTATTATTTGTAACTCCTGATCACTTGATTTTGGAACTTTGAAATTTTGTTGTTTTAGCTATTTCCACTCTGCTGACAACTCTGTACATAGTTCTACATGTTCCAGCTCCCATTAAACCTACGCAACAAGAAAGGAGAGAGTAGAAATTCCCTACCCTCCCTATGTTCTGAGAAGTTGCACAAGAGCAAAAAAAAACCACAATAAAAGTAAATTTGAGATTTTGATATATTTTTTATATTTTTGAGAACTGGCAGTGGTGCTTTATCAGTCAAACACAGGTTTTTAATCACTAGGCAATGTAGCTCAAACTCATTGTATATCAGGTCCCACTTGAGCTGATACGCTTATTTAGTCAGTCAGCATCTGGTTGGCAGCATTGAATAAAACTGGATATTATGCAGATTTGAGAGTTATTTGATGGTCAAAATTTTGATATATTATTTTGAAAATGGATGTAAAATTTCAGGGCTTTGGAACGAACTTGTTAAATTGGCTAAAAATTAGTAAAAAAATCAGAATTCTGTCAGGTTTCTCTTCTTGCTCTGCATACCATGAGGCTATAAAGGCACAACAAATATATGTAATATTGTCCTTGCAAAGAAGTGTTCAAAACACATTGGTCAGTGCTGCTTATATTCAAACCTCACCCTGCAGAGGAGTTTTTGTATTGCATGTTCTGGCTGTCATGAAAACAGGAGGTCACTTACTGACACCTTATTAAAGATTCTGACTCTAAAAATATTTAATCTGCAAATAAATGTATTTAATTTTTCGAAGATCGGATTTATTTACCAAAACACCTTTTTGGAAGCCATGATAAATTCTTTTCTTCAAGCATGTTCTGTTACTTTCGCAAGAATCACTACTTTAGGATTGTGCACCTAATTGCCAAGGGACATCCACTGCAGGAGAATCTCTTGTACACTGGCAGCTAAGGTGATACTCTTCTTGCCTTTTGTAATTATTCCAGGTTTTTAGGTTGTGCTGAGAAAGACTGCAAGGATATTCAGGGCAGTATGTTGCAAGATGGAAAGGTAGAGAATCAAAGACTTGCCTGCAGGCACCAATGCCCCTTGTTGCAGCAGTTCTTTTTACTAGCACAATTAGGGTACTTGTTTGAGCCTGATAAGATTTCAGTGTACATCACGGTATTTCTGTTTTATATTTATACCCTATGACAGGGTATATCCATATGGAATGCACAGGGCTAATTGGTTCATGTCCTAATATGAAAAAGCTTTTTGATGTCTCTTGTGATAAAACTGTTGTGCATTAAAATTTTCCCTTATATAAGGGAAATATATATATATAAAGTAATGAGAGAGGACGTTGCTAGAATCCTATGGCATAGAAAGCATATTATTTTCTTTAAGTGTCCTTTAAAAAATCATTTTAGGGTGGAAAGGGATGAGAATGATAACAGTGAACATTTAACAGACTCACATTTAGTTTAGACTTTCTCACCTTTGCAATGCACTAAATCCATATAAAATGAAATAAGACTTTGTTCTACATATAGTAGTTTTCAGTTATCTGAAAATACATGTTCTAGTAGCACGTTCAAAAAAAGAATATAATTGACACTAAGTTTCTGTTAAAAGAATTCTGTCAAGGTAAAGAAGAAAGGAAACTAAAGAAGCTGTACATCACTGGTATGTGGTGTAATTAGCTTTGGCAGGTCTTTAATTGTCATAGAGAAGATGACAGAAACTACTTATATCAGTTTTGTGGACTATTTATATACCAAAGTCATTATGACCCCTGAGCTTGTTTAAAAAAATTAAATTTCACTAATGAATTCTCACTTTTTAGGCAGAAAGCATATCCTAAAGCAATTTGGACCAAAGTCTGTGATGTGTATGTGAAATAAAGCAACCTAAAAGAAAGCTAAGAAATCCCTTTAGAAGAGGAAACACCAGAGTAATGTTGAATAAGCTATGATGGTACCTGGTTTTTTGCTTCTCTGCGTGCAGGAGCTGTGATGGAAAAAGGGGGATTTCTGCAGGAAAAAAACCCCAAAAAAGTGGTTCAAAAAGTAATTGGAAGTGGAAAAACGGTAAAGCAACTTACTGTTATTACAGTCTGATAGTTGCCTAAAATTGCTATGTTTCCAGGTAATTAATTTATGCAGATGGGCTTGGAATCTTTGGAAACACGCAGTAAAAGAAATGTGTGAATACTAGAGGATGTGTTGGAAAGAATCCTGAAGTTGGCTGTTAAGATTTTTAAGTCTGCTTAAGTAGCTCATACATTCAACATGCAACATGTATGTTTCTATTAAGAGACAGCCAGGACCCACAGAAGAGACAAGAATAACTCGAAAAAAGATAAGTATATTTCTTTGAACTTCAGAGTCTGGGATGCAGAAAAGAAAGCAATGTTGGCAGGGAGAATGGGATGATGCCAGGGGAAGGAAGGATCCAAATGCCACTATATCCTTTTCGGGCTACATACAGCTTCAATGGGAAATAAACTTCTGAAAAACAGATTCTACTATGGAAGAAAACAGAGGCGTGAACAAAAGTGAACTAAAAGAGCTGTGAAAAACTATGGAGGAACCAGAAACCAAGAAGTTGTAACTCCTGCAGATTTCAGAGATAGGATCTTTTATTGAGGTAAAATCTTCATTACCTAAGGGGAGAATCTGAAAGCAATGCCACACACAGGGTGAATGTTCCAGAGTCTTTTGATCTGTCTTTTAGACACTTTTACAAAGAAAACTTTGATAGGCTCTTGATGTCCTAGCCAAAGATGTTACCACAAACTCCGAAATAATGAAAACTATTTTATAATCTATAGTTTACAGAGATAAAAGCCATGCAGCTTTTTACAGTTGTATATTTGCAGATAAACTTACTTCTTAGATTATTCTTATGCTTCTTAGATGTGATCCAGCAAGATAACCAATGAAATAATTATAAGAATGCTGGTGCCTGCATAAATTCCTATTTACTTAGAAGTCAGCAGGCAACCTCCAAATTCAAATTTACGCATCCCTGAACACATGATGTGTGTCCAGGGATCAGAATCAAATTAAAGCTCTAAGTCACAGTATCAGAAATGGCTATACAAGCCAAGACTGTTTATCCACCAAAGTAAGGGAAGATATATGTTAATAATCCAAAATCGAAAGAAACACTGAAAAAACAGATTTTGTTTTTTTCGGGAAAAAAAGTTTTACAGCATGTTATGCTGATGGATACGTAATTATTCTTTAATGCTGATGTTTATACAGTGTTTTTTTACTTCTACAGTTGTCTTTTGTATAGGCTTTAAATGAATAAAATAGTCTTTGCCACTACAGTACAGCAAAAGCTCCTAAATCATTATAGCCCTCAGAGAAATCTGATAGAAAAAGTGGTTATTCACTTTCTGTTTTATTTACAGTATAATTAAAGTAATTATTGTAGCTGTTACAGTAGTACACCTTTTATAATTTTATAGCTGAAGTGAGATCTTGGATAAATAATAGCTATCTGGTGCAGTGACTGGAGACATTATTTACTTTTACAAGCTATTGATTACTTTATAATTCACAAAAGAAGCAAACCCACAAACTCGCTTGCAAAGAACACCAATAATGACTCTAAATAAATATTATGGCCAGGTACAGGTTCAGTGGGTATTTCTTTCATGTTATTCAATGCTATTAATACATATTTATAAATGCATATGCAAACCACTTAATTTATAAAATACCATTTTACACCAATCCATGTCTGTTTTTAATTTTTTACATAGAATGGATAACTTCTCCCTCAATGCATTTCTTTGTATGTGTTCTTAACAACAAAAAGTAATTTTGTATGTACTTGCGTGAGAAAAATAATTTTTGATGTCTTCACTTCGTTTTTTCTGAAATTATTTTATCTCTGCAGCTCACACAAACCTTACTCTTTTTCAATTGAGTGAACATGTCCTAAGCATGACACAAAACCCTATATGACTGCAGTGAAATCGCTCATATTTAGAGACAAACCAAGGCACGAAGCTTTTCACCGTCTGGGAACAACTAACAGAGCACTTGCCATTGACAGTTCATGATTCTAAGACTTATCAAACTAGAATTAAAAAAAGATCTGCAATATTTCCCTAGTCCTGGGGTTCTGATGCAACAAAATCATTGATATAGCACTGGTAGGTCATTATGCTCTAAAAAGCTGAAAATTCCACCTAGTAAATAAAAAAAAAAAATTAAAAAGTGAGATGTTTCATAGAGGATCTTTTATACTATTCAACTGCATTTTCCTGAACATGAAAATGTCAGCTGTTCTTTTTGTTGCATAGAGGGGAAAAAAAAAGTAGATAAAAAAGAATCATGAATATTTGTTTACTTTCCCTGTAGAAATTATTTTATATACTAAAATCTAATGCTTCTCCAAATACTTATTAAATCTTTGATTGTAGCATCTAGTGAGAATAGAAATAGAATGTTCCCCATATTGTTCCCCTTTAAAACAAACGTAGCTATTAAAATTTCATACACAATATGTTTATGTGTTTTTTAGAAATTCTAGATGATGAGCATAACTACTTTTATTTTCAACAATTAACAAAAGGATTTCTGCCTCTGAATTTCTGAACCAAAACCACAAGAACATATAAACCTTGAAATATATTTTTCCATCTACCATTTCCACCAGCACTGTGGTCATCATTTCCTTCTGTGGACCATACCCATAAAATTTCCTACTTGGAGTAAAGCAAACTGATTTTCTACTCAAAATGTGCTCAAAACCAGAAATCTTGAGAGAAATTGCACAGTCTTCTGCAGTTCTTTGAACTTAGCCAGAAAAGGTTGCAGTCCAAAGATTTATTTTGCAGGTCCTTGACAATTCACAGCAATTTTTTATCTTTTTCTTTTTAAAGAGTGTCAAGGAGTCTTATGTGCCTAAAAATTTGATCCCGATACCTATAAATCTCAATGTTTATATAATTATAAATAATTGATTTTATGATTTTTCCCTGCGTTTACTAATTAGTAGAAGTATAGTAAACAAGATTATGTTTGTGTATTTATAGCCTATCTTTCTTTTTCATGGCCATCAGTCTAGATAGGGTTGCAGCAGTACAATCAGTAAATTCAAAGCTAGGATTTCAGTTGTGCATTACAGAAGTTTCTAAATGGCATCTCTGACACTTGTATAGCTCTAAATACATCCAGCCACTTTGTTTCAGCTTGAGCAAATGCCAAACTGTCTCTGCTGGAATTTTTCTTTCTCTTTTGCTACGGTTTTCTGAGAAAGATTTCCCTTGTCAGGACCGAGGGACAACAAAAATACAGCAAAATACTGCATAAACATAGTTCCTATTGAAACACATGTTTCTCTAAATATAAGAAATTTCAGAGAACTACTTAATAAATTCTGAAGAAACAAATAAAATTTTCAATTAGTCCAATCTTATTTAAATACCGATCTGGATGTCGTACCATTGCCATTCTGAAAACGTAAATTTGTTCCATGCATCCCAACCCTCTTGTTAAGCACCGAAACTACGCCATGCATTTTCTGGCTGAACGTATATTTGACACTTTGCACTCTCCAGGTCTCCTTATTTATAATCTATTCACATGTCCATTTTACACCTTCCCAAAATCTTAACACTATTTCTGTTTTAAAAATATTTCTTTTTAACTCCTCTCAGATAAAATTTGCTTCTCTAGTCAGGGAACGATCCAGATAAAACTTTCCCTAAAGCATCAGTTGAGTTCAACAGGCTTGGCAATTTTCCCACATACTACCCTCTCCTGCATTCTGACCTAAAATTTCATCTGTACCATTAGAAGCTTTAAAAGTTAGTCTCCAAAGTTAACCTATTATATACCCTCAAATTTCATCCTATAACAGGGGTATACCAATATGCAAGATTACTTACTAGCAAGTAGCATTCTCTGCTTGTTCAAGGAGGGGAAGCATGAAATGCAATTTTGATAGCGACAGCTGTACCTATGAAGGAGAAAAATCAGCACTGTAAGAATGAATGCAGCACAGCTACATCCATTACCATATTATATCTCTGGTAGAAGTCTTCTAGGAAAGGCTGATGGTGAATCCTGCTCCCAAGAATGGAAGACCTGTGGGGTGAGAACATTGGAACACTAGTCTATAAGATGCTCCCAGAAGATTTTTTGAACCACAGAGAATTTGAGTATCTGAAGCAATCCATGGCAAGACGTTCCATGTAATATAGACTCAGCCTGCTATATTATACTAGCTAAACGTACTATACTTTTGTAATTTGCATTTTTATCTGGAAAAAAGTTCAGTTCTGAAGAACTGTATGCATGTACACAGATTTTTATAAACTGCAAATAGCACATTGGACCAGGAGGATGTAGGCAGTCATACAAACGCTTCAGTTCAGATTAGGATGCCTTAAATCAGCTTGAGGAAATCTATGCCAGAAGCCATGAAAGAAAACCCTTTCTAGTTAACGTCCAACCTTCATTCTTCCACATTCCATAAAGCCAAAACTAATAAATGAATGGCATAAATATTCAGTCAGCTATTGCCTTTGTGCCTGTTGAATTATTTTAACCTTGACAACTTCTGAAGAATTAGCAGGTGAGAATTGCCAGATATTTTCATAATGAAATATATAAAAAGCAAAAAAAACCCCATCCAGACTCTCTGAACTCTTCTTGCTTCTCTCTTTTACTCTATGTAAGATTTTTGTTGATTTAACTTCTGCTAGAAACATGATGTTCTATTGAATGTTGCTCATGCTGCTTGACCATGGGTCGAATGCTGAAAACAGTTAATGCACAACAGAGATAATGTTCTATGCTGCAAAATATAAACCTTTAACATCCCATTCCTCCAAATAAAAGTAAAGAGCAGATGCTTTTTTTTGAGTAAAACTGAACTGAGCAGTTGCTGGGAGAAGCCAAGAGACACATACTAGAAAGTACCTTATTCTTGGTTTTTAAACAATACTACCTTTCTTATTAAGTGGTGGAGAGAAATGTTGGCAGAGAATATTCTACTAGCAGATGGCACTTAAGTTGGAATTAAATACTGCAACAGTATCCCATTTGGACACTATTCAAGAATGAATGCTTCCATGCAAGAAATTACTTAGTAAGCCAGGACTTCTCAGGCTGGAAAAGAGATGGCTAAGTAGGAATATGATAGAAGCTCATAGGCATGAATAGAAATTAATTGTCCAATGTCTTTCACACAAAAAAAAAAAATTAGCTTGTAGGTGAGGGTTACTAAATGCAAAACAGGCACATCTGCATCTGAAAAGGTGTAAATACTGTCATGGCCCATTATTAGAAAAAAGATGTATTTTTCAGAAAATGAGGCACTTAGGGGGACACAAATAAAATCTCCTCAAGTGAATATATTGTAAACATTCTTAGAAATGCCATAGTGAGAAAACTGTATTCTATGAAATTCAGAAAACTTATTTTATGTTTGAGTAACTAACAAGGAGTATTTTTGTGTCATAGCTCTATTACTTTAGATATGTCTAATTCTATTGCTAATTCTGATTGCTCAGATTAAAGTAGGCTCAAATCAGAAGTGCTATGCACCTTATCTATGTATGACTGGCACCATCAGGCACCTTCACCATTTTCAAGGCAAATGATCACTCTATACGTAAGGCCCCATTATCATTGAAATGAAGACTTTTCTTAATAATTTATCACACTGGTTCTTCAGCACCGTTAAATATTTTTTCCATTCTCACAATATATGTTCTTTGAATTTTACTTTTACATTTCTGCATTGTCAACGGTTTTGCTTTATCTGATTTATCCTGTACTATTACCCTGAATAATCATGAATTGACTAAACTCTACAGCAACTTATATCTAAACATAAGAAGCCTGCAACTAAAAATGGTATTCCTCAGTGATATTTCAAAAGAAATGCAGGCATTTCCAGCCCCCTTTGTAAACCACATTTTGAAGAAATTGTACTGCTGTAAATTCATATTTGCCACATATTTGAGATGTGATGTATGTTTGAATCCTGAATTTAGTTTGACTTTGCACTAATTTATTTTCTGTAAGTTGCAAGTTTAACCTATTTGAAAAACTGGTAAATAAAACACTTCCATTACCAGTTGTTCTGTGATGTAGGTGATGGATCTAAAACATTCACACTAAAACTATAGTTTATTTCACTGTTGTTCTTGTTCTCTGAACTCGTAGGTCAGTAAGAGCAAGATTTTGCACAAGTACAGGAACACAATCCTATATCCTTAGTAGCTACCAAAGTCTGTGTTTTGCTAAGGAACACCACAGCAACTTCTAAAAGCTCTATCAGCTTAACTTTTGTGACAGAACAGAATCTGTCTAGGTGTTGAACAAAATTGCATCTTTGGGTCATACAACAAACGTGTAAGAATCTCCTCGAATTCCACTGGTGTATTTCTAAAACTGCTCAGTTTTCACTGAAGTTTACAAGGTGCAGATGGAAATGAAGATAAATGTATCCTAAAAATTTCAGAGCACAGAGAAGACACATGAAATAATTTCTGAGATATGGAAAAGGTACTAATTAAAAAAATAATAAATAACAATTAACTAAAAGTATAAAACTGTTAACTTAATCAAATATTTATTCAATACAGTCATAAGCAAACTTACATGGGAACCTATTTCCTACCACATCTGCAAATGTTTAATTTAGTGTATTTTGTTGTGACCTATGGCAGTGCTGAAGCAGCTTAACATTATCAAAACTGATTTATTTCAGGATCAGACAAATTATATAGAATCTAACCTTGCCATACAGGTAAAAGTACTTGCCCTTGGATATTACTTAGCCTGACCACAGGGCTTTCTGAAAACAGCAAATGTTTTATAAGTGTCAGCTCATGGCTAAATCAATGTTTATGCATTGATACCTTTGAATAGCAAACACTTGCTGCCTGCAAGCTAAACAATGTTTTTATCTGTTTGCCTATTTCTGGTCCTTCAACCACAGCACAGGGTGTTGCAAATCGCATTTAGTAACAATTATCTGCTGGAATTTCGTGAAGAGGAAAGTAGCATGATTAATGAAAAGTGACACACAGAGATTACTTTGCTGTGCCAGTCGCCTCGGTGAATGGGCAACTCTGCTGAACTGAAGCCTGACCTTTGTTACTTTTAACGAGGTCATCGTGAATGCTAAATGCTTGAAAGATTAGCCACTACAAATGTTCCAGTACTACTTAATGATGCCTCCACTAATGAACTGCAGGTAGCCAGTTAAATATAATGATACAGTTTTCACCTTTGAAACAAAGGTTGAACATACGCCTCCCTTCCACCCAAAATGGTTTTCTGATGAGGTGTTCAAAAAACAACCTTGGAATTCCTATCACACATAGGTAACTAAGAGTTTAAATTTGAATAAGGCAAAGAGTCCAGCTTTTAAGGAACTTTGTACCCAACTGACCACTGGATAATTGCTCAGTAACTGTAATGTTTACATCTCATTTTCATCCCTAAACAGCAGAGGGGCTCAGTATCCTGTACTTTGCTGCAAACATGTACTGTTATAAGCTCCAAAGTTTTCAGTTGAACTAACTGAACAAGCATCAGACCACTTGTAGTAAAGTCATGTAAATGTGAGATAAGCCTCACAGTAAATCGCTATAAAATAAAGGGATTAAACATTTCTGTTATTGAATCAACTCCTATTAGCTACCTGTTAGTGTAGGTAAATGTGACAAAGTGACATTGAGAATGGAAGCTTGAAATCAGATCTTGATGTAAGATTTGACTGAAAACACATCAACTCTAACATGAGGAAAAATAAAATTTTTAAAAAGTTTCAAGATTATGAATAATTGCTTCCATACCCAAAAATGCATCTTTGTTTTCTGTGGGAAATGTATCTGATCATTTAATCAGGCAGAGGCACCATCACCTTTCCTACACTGACAAAGTAAGTCTGCCATGAATTTTAATTAAATATAAAATTACGAAGACAGAACACCAGAAATGGAAGAATGCAAAGTACGTGAACAGACATTTCCAACAGAGCACTGTGTGCTGTAATGGTGCATAAAAACACATGGTTTGTTCAAACAGAATCCATATAAATATATGCAGTAGGCTGCAGGTTCAGTAAAGTTCATCACATAGGTGCATAAAAAAGCAGGAAAAAATCGAGTCCTAACAGTATGTCCAATAAAACTCTCTGCAATAAACCACATATTTCATTTGTACTAGTCTATTATGATTTCTCTCTACTTGGCAAACAGAAACAACCCTGCCATTATCTGCAATGTCTCCATAAATTACCAGGATGGGAGTAAGAGTGGCACAGATTTCAACCCAATAATGTTTACAGTAGCATTAATTAATGAGCATATGGAAGTCAGAGACCTGAGGCTACATCACTGATCTCAACCCAGACAGAGCTAAAGAATTTATTTCTCTTACCCTCTACAACTACCTGAAAGAATGATGTGGCTAGGCAGGGGTTGGCCTTTTCTCCAGGAAAACTGTGATAGGACAAGAGGAAATGGCCAAAAGTAGCCAGGGGCTGTCCAGGTTAAATATTACGACAAAAATTGTTCACAGAAAGAGTGGTTAAGCATTGAAACAGGAGGCTGAGGAAAGTAGTGGAGCCACCGTGGAAATGTTTAGAAAGCCAGTGGATGTGGCACTTCACAATATGGTTAAGAGGGCATAGTGGTATAAGGCTGGAATTGATGATCTTTTACAACTTTAATGATTCCCGGATTTTATTATTCAAGGATAAGAGATGGAACCATTCAGAAGAATTTTTTTTTGCCATAAGGTTTGGCTTCTCTCTGTTTTCAGCAGCAGAGAAACGAACTGAAAGCAGATATTTTCATTTGTAAGTAGGAAGATCACCTTGTAATTATCTTTCACATCAGAAAACAATGTAAGACTTGGAACATGCTACATCCAGAGGTTGCTCTGCATCCATACAGTATTTAGTGCTTTATGACAGATGTATCAAGACAGTACTATACCAAGCTAAAAAAAAAGCAAGAGAGCAAATGCAGAATTAGAAACATTATATATGGCAAATTTTTTTTTCCATAAGGCCTCAAAACTAGGATATTAAATAACAAGATTTTATTTTACTTTCGTATGGAAATCTGTACATACTTTCATAATCATAAAATTTACTGTAAATTCTTTAAAATTAACCCATGAAAACCAGTTAAATGGGACTTCTATTCAACAACATAGAAGTTTTTTTACAAATGGTTGTTAAATGTCTGGAGAAATTCATTAGCAAAGGTTGCACATCAAGATTCTAAGGTTTTTACTATTTTTCTAGATTAGAAGTAAATCTGCTTCATAAAATTTCATCTAGAGTTATTTTGTTTGCATGAAAAAAAAGGAGAGTGCAAATTCGGAATGATTTGCCCAAACCTTGATGTTCGTGCAGGATTTAGAGAAGGAAGAAAGCACGAAGCTCTTGTACATCTCACTTTAGAGCAGAAAAGAACCCAGGTCTTAGAAAAATACGCAGAGCCTGATTTTAAGTTTTCTTGCACCAGCACAGGGGTACCACTACACACGGTTCTCATAATTTGCCATCTTCGAGGCCTGCAGCAATTCATTCAAGTTTCAGGGAAAGTTTTGGTCCTTGAATTGCAATTCAAATGAAGAAAAAGTGTTCTTGGGGCTCTTATCTCTTGAAGTCCTTTATGTTCAGAATGTGCCTAAAATTAATATTACAATGTACATCTAGGTTATTTCTTTATTTTCTGATAACTCAAATCTGAAAATGAATGAAATCTGAAATGAAAATGAAAAACACAATGCATCCATGGTTTACTTCACACTTGCATGCCTTAGCATTTGTACCTCACTGGCAAAATTATTGAATCTCTATTCTTTTAATTTAAAACTTATCAAAACACCCCAAAACGCCACAATAATAGAAATATGGATGACCAGAGACCAAGGTAGTACAATATTGTAGCTTGCCCTTACCCTTATAACTATTATAAAATTTACGTAAAAAAGAGATACATGTTATATTTAATCCTAAATATGCCTCTTCTAATATACATTAATATTCTAAAGTATATTACAATGGTAACAGCTTTGGAAGTTTAACATTACTGACTGGTGCTGGAAATCTATTTAGACATCTTTCTGCTTACTGAAATGTTGGAGTGGAAAAGCATGATCTACAATAAAAACTAACTGTGTATAACAAACGCTTACTCAACAATTACTCTTTTTTGGGCGGTTGCCTGAATACCTTTGTTTGAGAAAATTTTACGTTGTTGATTATAACTGTTGTATCTTACCTCTTAATACATTTTACAATTTGTGCATAACAGTTCCAAAGGAATTTGTAAATGACAGTAAATCATAAAATTCATTTTGCTTTGCATCAGTTCATTCATCCATGTTCCAACTAATCACCTCATTTCAAAATTCAATAAGCCTAAATACCTGGATTTATGATGCTTTGTCAAAATTAACAAGGGAATATCAACAATGTAGAATTAGAAGTCTATTTCAACTTAAAGACAAGCATCTAGTTGAAAACAATTAAAAAGGCTCTGCAGCAATAATTATATCCACAGCGTATGCAAATAAAATAAATTAAAACTGATTTTATTTCTGTTTGGGGAGATTGCAGGAAACACTAAAAAGCTTTAATTTAGTCGCTTAAAACAATGAAGTTGTTTTGAAGTAAAACTTTCAAGAGAATGAATTGAGCGTGGAATACTAAATATGTTAAATTGCACATAAATTGTGCATGTAGATGTATTTTTAAAAGTAGATAATTTCTATTTATTATTCCAGCACTACAATAGATCAGAAGGTTTTTATTCTAATAGAAAACATTTTGCTTACAAATTATCTCCTGTAACAATATATCTAAGGACCCAAATCATTCTATCATATCAAAACGGAAAAATAAAGAAGTGCAACTAACATTTAAAAAATGTATTAAGAGTAGCATTTAGGAAACGCATTGTCTTTTTAAAGACCCAATAGTCTAGAATCCATTGTTTATACATACATGCCACAAAAGTTTTAGCTTTTTTTTTTTTTTCTTCACACTACTGTAGGCACTCTACAACTTACTAGAAGTTCTGCAAATTCTGGAGACTTGCATTCACATTCAGTATTAAAAATGAGCTTTAGTTTTATTTGTGGAAATAATGTTGACAAACCCAAGTATTTTCTTCAATAATTCGGCATCTGTTTTTCAGATTCTGTGTTGCAATGATTACATTTAGGATGCTTATTCAGTAGTCAAAACTGCAAATTAAAAAAATCAAAGGAAAGAAATGTGCCTGTAGTAGTGTATAGCTGGTAGGGAATAAGCAGAATTAAAAAGAATGAGCAGGTGATATAATTTCTTTTGAAAGGACTTAAAACCTGCAAATTTTGTTACAGTTAAAAGGTCTGCAGTCCTCTGTTGCTTCTTTGATTAAGTTCAGAGGCAAAACAGCTAATGGTAAAAAGACACTATGCCATGCTGCATATTTTATCTCCTATTCCTATAACTCTCAACCCGTAAAAGGCTGGTTTTTTTACAACACGCGAGTCATCAGATCTAGTAACTTTTTGGTGATTCTTGGTAAATTACTTCCTGTCTCTTTATAGGTATTTTGTCTTTCTTTTTCTGATTAATTTCTCTGAACCTACGTGAGCAATATTCTTTAAATGCGTATGTATATAACCAAATATAACCATACATGTTATGAAAATACAATTAGCCGTTCAAAACCTTTCATATATTTAAAATCACATCTTTCTGTTTCCCTCACCAAATGTGGGTTTTTTTAACCAGCTATAAACAGCACCATTTTTCCCTAATATCTTCTTCCATCTCCATCTAAGCAACTGTATCCTAACCTGGGTTTTTTACTTCTGAATATGAAGAATGGAGACATCAAAGTGCTCTAATGAGATCTATCAAACACTTCAATAATGCTTTGGAGAGTATCTGTGTAAATGTCTCAGTGCATAAGGTATTAGTGTTAATCATCACATTTTAGACTCTGATAAGAGATGACATTTATATCAGGTTTCCTATCAGGTTCTAGCCTTGCTGTCCCAATAAAGACATTTGGGGAAAACACCAGATATTGTACTTACGATGCATATTCAAATAATAAAGGTTTTCCCTGTGCGCATGTTCAAATCCTCTTTCATTTATAAAACTGATCATGGAAAAAAGGTCACTCAAAATAACATAAAATGAGTTTCTAATACAAGAAAAGGTATGAAAATGTTCAAGTTGTTATCTATACATAAGCAGACATGCAAAAAAAATGAAGCCACCTTTCGGTACTTTTAAAATCAAACCATATGTGCTATGTTTTGAAGGAAAAAAAACCCACCTATGTTTTGATCTTCATGATTATTCTTCATGATAAAAAAATGTAATCTATATTCCTTTGATGCAGTAGAGTGATAATTGGTATTTAAGCAATGGATATAGTTAAATGACTGTTAAATAATTCTACATTATTTTGAAAAGACAGTATCATTCTTTGCATACTTTAATTAAAATCAGAAAAAAATGTAGTTACTCATGGACATTTTCAGAACCACTGTACTCTGCTCATGTCTTCAGGAATGTGTACAAATATGATTTTTAAGATTTAACATTAGAAAAAAATCTGAAGTCCTAAATTTCAAGTAGGTATGCCAGAAGTTCTGTCTCCTACAATAACAGAATTATGCACTTGGTCTTTAAACTGAAGGACTGAGGCTGCAATCTGATCTTCTTTCTGGTTGTGGAGCAATACTGTAAAAAACATAACTTGTCTTGTAAATATCCTCTGGAGCAAAAATGTGTTTTTTCTTTAAAAAAAAATAGAAACTGTTGTACAATCATCAAGAGATTGTAAAGCTGGAAACACTTTTATTCCACAGGAATCCCTGAGTGCATGCTCAACTTCTGAGCAGAATGTTAAGATGTTTGATACTAGAAAATGCATGTAATTAAGAAAAGGCCAGCAACATAAACAATGTGAGCGCAGGAATGGCAGCGTTTTCTTACTTTATTGTTTCAAGGCAGTTGCTGTAGCACACAGCTGGACTTGCTCTAGTATGGGGCACATCGTTGAGCCATTGATGGAGAGAAGCCAAGAAGGATTCAGGGCTGTGAAAAGGAGAAGTGGCTTGGAAACAGAAATGATAATCCTTGTGTTTTTCAAAAACTGTCCAGCAACTTCGTTCTCCTGTGATCTCCCGCTCAGTGGCTGATGACATGCTTTTAAATCCCGAGTGCTGCAGTTTCTCCTGACTGCACACATGCACACATTGTCACAGGTCCCTCCTTCAGAAAAAGAAGTGTTATCCCATTGTCCATTTTACAACAGGAAATGTTGAAGTCAAGATGCTCAGTGGACCAGGGTGACATTTATGGGTCAAGATGCACATTCAAATGCAAGCTGATTTTCACAGCAGGGATGTGAGACACAATGACACCTATAAGCAAACCCCTAAGCACTGTTCTGAACAAGCATTTTTTCCTTTTTTTTTTTTTTTTTTTTTTTTTAAGTTTGCTACTAGATACAGCATATCAGTTGGTTTCTGAGGAAGAAATAAGTTTCAGGGATTTCAGTAACATGAAAAGAGAAGAGATTGCATTTGAATTTTGATCATCCACTTGAAGAAAGTGCTGAAATTTTACTCGCATTCTTTGCACTGTTGGGACAAACTGCATGGAGGAGTTGGACACTTTGAGAGTGAGTTCAGCTCATGAGTTCTCTGTCACTTGCTTGGTAAGTCTGTGTCTTGCTGCTTTGGTCCTTTCCTCAGGATGAATTTTTCTCATCGCTTCACATTTGTATAACAGACTACTGGTAACACTCTTGGTGAAAGCCTTATTCCTTACCTAATACTGTTTTTTAAAATCAAGGGTACACAAAACGAGGACAAATAGCTGCCTGGAAGAATTTTATTTTTTTTTTTTTAAATTCAAAATATTTCTAGGGGAATTTTAGAAAAAGAAAATAAGGGACCAAAAGATTAAAATTTTGGTAGTGGAGAAGAAGAGCTCTCTACTTTCACTTTTGATATATTGTTTTGATTGAATGTTTATTAAAAAGTGGTGAATTGAAGAAACATTAATTTATAATCATATCAAATAAGTTATTTGTAGGTAGACATAAATAACTTTATTATAACTAAAAACCAACTTGGAAAATTCTTCTATCTTTATCCTATCATGAATATAACTTGTCTTTAATCCATCTCACATTAGGGCTAGTCTCCCTCAAACCAATTTTGGAATCAAATTGTTTTGTGAGCCTAACTGAGGAATCTATATATTGCTTTTCAGAAGTCCTGTAGGAAATAAGTAACAATTTTCACTGGCTTTCTATAGACCCTGAACACTTTCAACAAGTGTTAGATGCTTAAAGCTTTTCTAAAAATTATAATTTTTAACCTATAGGTTATATTAATATATAATATATAAAAAAAAACCTTATGAATTTTATATTAAATTACTAGCTTCCTTTTTACTTACTATATGCTATTTTTTGAATTCTCATATATTTGGCTTATTTTTTGCTGCTGCAGAAGCAGAATTATGAGTGGCTTATTTTCTAATACTCTATGGGTTTCGATAATGTTTTCAATACCTCATTTGATTTTCTAAAGTCACAATTTTTCTTTGAAAATATCAAAATCAAAGTAAGTAATCATACTCTGAGCAGTTCACATTTTCTCATCAGTACTAAAATAATCTCTGGCTTTAAGTCCACTAACTAAGGAGTATTCAGGGAAATAAACCTTATTTTTATAACAGAATGGTGAACATAGAAGCATATTTCCAAAAGACATGAATGTAATCCTTATTGTGTTCCGAAAACCCATGCAGTAAAGAAAAAAAGGACAAACCTAATCCAATTTTAAAACTCAAATCTCACAGCAAATATGATTTATAACTTTGTTGCAAGGATATTCATACTAGTTCCACTTGCTCTATTAGAGTATTTTTCCTCACAAAATAGAGACGTTAATTAATAAGAAGCTCAAAAGACGGTTTGAGTGTGTGATATAATTATTTTCCCTTCAGAAAGCCTACAGAATGTGTCAACTTTCTGTTTGAAATTATTGCACCAGGAAATAAAGGATAATTATGTTGGCAGCACACTTCTTTTTTCTTTTAGGTCAAGCAAGATGTCATGTGGCAGGAATTGCCAAACAAATTCCATGATGGATTAGATGACGCAGTATGTAGGAACACTAAAGAATCTTCCATATTGTAAGAAGCCCATCTCTGCTACAATTACATGTAAGTGGGAAAGAGGGGAAAATGAATTCCTTGTATACACACTTACTTCAGTAAAAATGCATCCAGTGTGGCACTGGCAAGTTCACCGGCTTCATGGGAACACTTTGAGCAGAACAATGCCGGTCATTTGGAGCTGGCCTGCCAACATTTCTGCATAAGCTTATCGGTATTTGAGTCATTTCACCACTTGGCATCAACTAAATTCAAAAGACTCTTCTAACAGTAGACTTCATTGTACTGAGACTGCACAGAACAGTAAAACTAGCTTGTCCTCACACAGCAAAGGGCAGAGTGACTCAGAATATGCAAAGTGATTCTACTTGGTTGATTTTCATTTGTCTCCGAAACAAAAACTCTTAATCACTAAAATGTCATGATAAGCCAGACAAATGGTAACCATTCCCTTGAAACTATATTTTAAGTTAAAGCTCATCTGAGAAAGGCCCCCTAAGAGATGGAGAAATGTTTACAGGATTTTGATTGTGCTTTACCTACTAAAAATGGGGGAAAAAAAGAAAGAAATAAACATTCTGCAGCGAAAAACTGAATTTATGAAAAAATAGTGTGTTTAAATTAATGCAGATGGTATGCTCAAAAAATGCTAAAAACCACAGTGTACCTTCCAGTACACATATTGGATGGTCAATTTCCATCATTTTGTGAACACCACCATTTGTTTTATTCACTTTTTTGATTGTTTGCTTGCATTTTCTTTTTAAACACTGGATGTGTTGTTGTTGTTGTATTGTTTGTATCTGGTCTGGTGGGATAGTCTTTACTGGAATCATGTCTATGAGGGATAAGAATTTGAACAAGTTTTTTTCTTTAGTAAATACATTTATATGTAATTTTTTTCAGTAGTCTGAAAGCTCTCAGGAGTAGCTCTTGGTAGCATCTTTACTTGTAGAGAGTGAGAGACTGCACAGAATCAGGGAAAACCAAGCCTGAGAAGTAACACCATTATAGGATAGACTGCATTGCCTACCCTGTTTTTGCGTTCTTCAAGAAAAAATTGCTCAAATAGGACCTAGAACAATTATCTAGATTCACAAGAGGATGCAGGTACACGGCTTCTATTGCCTAGCTTCCAAGTCAGATTCAAAAAGCTTGAGTACTAAGGATGTACTAGAATTCAGCAGCCACCCTCTTGTGCAAAGCAAGGAGGAGGTAAGGAGAAACCTGAGAGCCACCTGGATGTGGTGGAAATCAAGACAGGCTTCAATACCTGAACTGGGGCCTGAGGGGCACATTCATCACAGAGATCAAGATTCAATTTTTCAGCAGGAAACCTGCCGGAGAATGCAACAGGAGGGAGAGCGTGGGGAGGAAGCAGGAGCAGGGCTGCATTCCAAAGGCATGTCACCCAGTGCACCCAACAGCACAGTCACAGCTGGAGATGGGTGGCCAGGATGCTCAGGTGTTGGCTGCCAGGCCAGAGAGCATCACTCAGGGCAGAGCAGCCAGCCATGTCCATAACTGGTGTGAAAAATGAAAGTGCCTGGTGCCAGGATGAGGGGCAGGCAGGTCTATGGCAGCACTGGGGTGCTTACAGGGCCCTGGCTGGCGCGGAATGCATCCCGTGCCTGTGAGCGGGTGGTGTTGGCAGGGTAGGAACAGTGAAGCTGGTTAGTGACCACAGGGCTCTGACAGAAAGTTCATTTCAACAGGACAAAAAGAGGTTATAGTGCCATTTGATACAACTTACTCATTATAGCAGTGACCCAAGAGACAGTGTATCTTAATTCAGCATTTTCCTCTCCTAATTCAGCAGAACAGGAACAAAAGCAATACCTTCCTCTCCTGGCAAAGTAAGGGCTATGGGTGTGCTTCTAAGGCATCACTGCCAAAAAGGAGAAATCAGCAATTTTCAAGTCCTATATGTTCCCCCCACAAAGGTTTTCTGTGCTTTTTGGTTTGGGGGTTTTGTTTGGTGGTTTTTTGTTTGTTTGTTTGTTTTTATTTTGTTGTTGTTGTTGTTTGGTTGGGGGGTTTTGTGAGGATTTTTTTGTTGGTTTTTAATAGTCAGAGAGTTTTGAAACCAGACTGAGGTGCCTAAAAATTTCTGGTGTTACCAGATATATGCAAAAGATGGAGGTAGAAACTTGCTAAGCTTAGGATAAGCAGTAGGGCTGAGACAGAAGCAAACACTAAATCAAGCCCCAAACCTACAGGTAGAGAAGAATGGAAGTGAGAGAAAATGATACTAACATCAGTATGAGAAGAAATTTCAGAAGCAAGAAGTGTAGGAAAAAGCTGGAGTGACCAGCAGGTTCCTATTTCACATATTCCCCATGTTGGGTGCCCCCTTAAAGTTCCATTAGAGCAGTAATCCTCTGGAAGAAATCAAATGGGCATGTAGATGGCAAACTTCATGCCATCTCACACTGTTTTTTACAGTGCTATGTGAACTGAAAATGCCTTTAAATATAAAAAAAATATAAGCTTCTGATCTGGATAGCAAGCATAGTAGCTGGGGAATGAAATACTTCACACAACTGTACATCAGGCAAAGGCAGTGGGCTACTTCACAATGACTTAAGTGTGCATCCTTATTAACTACAGTGAAAATATGAATACCTACAGAAGTTACAACAATATTTTTGTTTATAACCTATTCTGATTATCCTTTTAGTTGCTGAGTTATACACTATTAGTATGAAAAAAAAAAACCCAATCCATGTTTTATTTCCTACTGGTTTTGCACATATCTTTCCTTGTTACACTAGAAATTTGTCATACCAGTCAAAGCCCTGTACAAACTATTAACTTTTCTTGCTGCACACTTTTGACAAAAATTGTGACTATTTCCCAGCACAGTTTCTTGGCATCTTCCCTGTCAGATAAGGAAAGACAAGACAACAGCTCTGGGATATATTTCTTTCTGAAAGATCTACGTTCCAAGAAAGGACACTACCTACTAAGAAAGGAGACAGGAGAGCTCACAAAGTTTCATCTACACACAAAAAGTATTTGAACTCTCACAGAACTGTGGCACCTTAATCTAAGGCTTATAGGGAATTTACAAAGGGCACATTCCCTTCAGGACATGCCTGTAATTCCCATTATCATCAATGGGGGTTATAAGCAACTCGGAACAAAGAATAAACCCTTGTGTGTTAGCACTGCCCCTGTTTAACAGTGTCTAAATCAATACCAATGATTTGACAGTTATACTTTAAATATATTCTGACTCATTTGAAATTCACTTTGCACTTAACTAATGAAAGAGTACATTTTAATCCTCCTAATGAAAGTATATAGAACAGCCACTGGAGCCCAAGCCAAAACTGACAAAGTCAACGGGAAACTTTAACTCAAGAAAGCTTCGGATTGGTCCCTTAATAAATAACACACAGCTCATGCTCACTAAAACAATTGCAGTGCTATCCTGTTGCTTAACCTGGCAAAACAGAGCTGCTGCCTTAAAAAGAAAGCTTCTGTATACCATTATCCAGACTTGAACCAACATAGATAAATATATGCAGCACTCGGGAGTTTAAAAATGCAGTGTAATTATGAGAGAGAGAATATATATGGAAGGAGCTTAAAAATGTTTCTGTTTCTATCTGATGCCCTGTGCACAACACATTTCACCCAATGCAATCTCTAGTATGTTTCTAAAACCAGAAAACAATAAAATAAACATCAATCTGAAACAGAAAAAAAGCCCAGACCTTGGAGCAGACAACTATCTATGAAAACACATGCATAGGGAACAGGGAATTTTATTACTGATATAAGTAATTTTCCAAACTGTCCTGGAAAAGATGAGACATGGAGGCATGTGTTCACACATGAAATTAGAAAGTTAGAACAGATTTACAATATAAAGGCTCTTCTGCTGTCTCAGGAGGAAATCACTGTCCTTCTGGATGTCAATAAATACAGCTATTACAGGCTGCACAGCGGCTAAGATATTCTTAATAGGATTCTTCCCCAAGGAAATATGAACACATAATTCCCAAACAATTTCCTATCGGAGTTTAGTCACAGATGCAAAGATGATCTTACAACTTCAGTGTAATTTGGGTCAAGTTTCCATTCAACCTGCATAAAAATGTACACAAATTCTACAAATGTATTTCTAACTTGAGACCTGAACATCATCTGAAATACAAGAAGGATTTCTGAAGTTTCAGCAGTAATCAAACTTTTGTTCAAGCACTTAAGTTTTCTGTTATCTTACGTTTCATGCCAATTGAAAAAAAAAACAAACCAAAACCAAAACACTAAAGTTCACAGGCTGGAAAAAGGAAATGAATATGGTTCTTTAAAAAAGCAGTTATCAATCTGTGCCTTAAAAATGCACGTTTTGATTCAATTCAGTTTAAGTAACTGCTTTATTTCTTTAAAATTGTTTTATTCCAAACTTTTTTTTTTTTAACAGAGAACATTATCTAAGCATGTTAGGAGACCACTGTCTATAAATTATGTACAACATAAATAGTAGTCTATAATAGCTCTACTTAAATGAACATGTATTATTTATAGTGTCACAGGTGAAGTACTAAAAGAAATTATACAGTCTGGCATGAATCTTCCTGCAAAAATAACTTGTTCATACTAAACATGTAGTATTGGTTCTTTTTCTCTTTTTCCTGGGCTATTTGGATACTTTTGTTAAAATTGTAATAAAATATAGGTGACATTAATAAAATAAATGTAGCAAAATTATCACATTACTACTTTTTGTTCACTCTAGGGCAGCTGTGATTCTTTATTTAAACTATTTGCTATTCTTACATTATTTACAA
The DNA here is from genome assembly GCA_013398615.1 of Brachypodius melanocephalos. Lineage (NCBI taxonomy): Eukaryota > Metazoa > Chordata > Aves > Passeriformes > Pycnonotidae > Brachypodius > Brachypodius melanocephalos. Next base: position 12,201,229 of record VZSR01003049.1, read on the forward strand.
TGGAGCAAGTCCTGATCTCGTTTTTGGTACCTTTTAAAACACTGGAATTTCATGAACATTGTAGAAACTACTCCTGATCTACAGCCCATGAGACACAGACAAAAGAGGTGTAGCTTTCCTGTACTGGCCTCTCTGTTGTTTCTAGTTCTAAATCTGTGCTGAAAGCTAAAGCAGCACATTCAGTATTTTATGCTCTAAAATGAATCAATCTATCTGCCCTGTACTTCTGCTGGAAACTGTACTAGTGCTTTAACAAAGCAAGGCAGTTTCTCTAACATTCCTGGTATTTCACAGGAAGAAAATGTATCCTGATTAGTTTATCTCTAATTTCACAAATTCTTTATACTTTCAACAATTGTCATTGTTTGTGATAAGAAAACCAGGATCAATCAATTCAAAACGGGACTACAGTACATGCTCCTTAAATTACATTATAGATCTCTTTCCTGTTCAGAGGGATTAATGTATCAGTATCACTCTGCAGTCTGGGGCACTAATAAGCTTGAACTACCGGGAAAGCAAACATGGCAACAAATTGGTTGTTTTCTTCAGCTGCTGCCATCGTGCAGAAACTGAAAGATAAAACTTAGGAACATGCCCCCCAAGTATTTCTGCATGCTTACTAAAGATGCTTGCTCATTACTTAGAAGAGTACAATGCTTCATTCACAAAGAGTATAAATCTGTGAATTCAGTCAATTTACTGGGAATTAGAACACAGATATCAGCTTTTATAAGAAAGCTTTTGTCTTTTAACATATTTTATAGCTAAAAACCCTCATAGATTTCTTACTACTATTATTAACATGCTACATCTCTTGTTTCTAGTACCTTTAAACATTAAAGAGCTCAAGGTTTGTTATAGCAATCTGCAGGCACCTCTCCAAGTTTTTGGCACATCTCTGCAAGTGAGCAAAACGATGGAAATCATGCCATGCAGAACTTGATGTGCACATCTGGACCTTTCCAGATCTGCCACCTTCAGTGTTCACCCAATCACTTACCTGGTATCTAAATTTAAAAATATGTTATTGGTTCAAGGTGCCTTATTCTGGATGCCAACTGCACAATAAGATATTTGGCAGTTTTCCAGCTCAATTTTCAATAATTGAGAACAGCATTTTGGGAAGCACATTTATAATTATACTGTTAGAAGACATCATAACAAATAATCTCAAAGAATATGATGGATTAGTTAGTTCCTCAAAGTTGGTAAAATCAAAGTGCTTTTGCAGTGTCCTCTGAGAAGTGTAGAGAAGACAACATTTTGACTCATTTGTGTCAGTGAAATGATGTTTTTGCTATAGTCTTACTTTCTGGCTATTGAACACAACTCACTATTTTAATATCACTTCAACTGAACCCTGTTGTGACAATCTAGGCAGCAAATGAATCCAGTAATATGAATACCCATATGACACCCACTATAACAACAGTTTCAAAAATTAATAAAAAAAGAATCCATTTTTCTTATCCTGGAATAATCTCTATTTTTGTAAGAGAGAATAAAGAGTAAAATGATTATGTATGTAATAGTGAAGTTACTGTTGCTGGAAAGTAATGCTTCTCATCTGAAATTTCATGCAGATAGTATGAAAAACCATCACACTTTAAACAGCATTAGGCATGTGGAAGAATTTTACCTGCTTTCACAGAAAATGTTTCATGGAATTAAAACAATTCCAAGATTCATCTAGATCCATATGACATTCATCTGAATAACACCAGCCCAACAATCTTGATGATAGGAGTTTTAAATTTCTTTTGGGGGAAAAAACCAAACTCTAATCCCTCCATCTTGGAGAACACTGGTTATGCTTCAGGTTTTTTTCATTTCTAGTACAGTTTTCACATAATCTGATGAAACAACGAGACCAAATCACATTGCAGATAACACAATCAAATCAATTAGTTACACTCTCTTTCAGAGACTTACTTTTCTAAACCAAAGCTTTCTGCACTTGTGTTAGGATACAGTTAAACAAGACAGTAGTGTGTGCCAAATATAAGAGAAGGTCTTTGCTTGGATCTGTCTTCCAACCATATTGTCTCATAACCATATTTTCCTGGTTTAAGCTGGGATTCAGTTAATTTTCTTCCTGGTAGCTGTTACAGTCCTGTGTTTTGGTTTAGGATAAGAATAATGATGGTAGCACACTGATGTTTTAGTTGCTGCTGAGCAGTGTTTACACTAAGCCATGGAATTTTCAGCTTCTCACCACAGCCCACCTGCAAGGAGGCTGGGGGCACAAGAAAGCTGGGAGGGGACACAGCTGGTACAGCTGACCCAAATTGGCCAAAGGGATATTCCACACCATATGGCATCATGCTTAGTATATAAACTAGGGAGAAAACTGCCATGGGCCTCTGCTCATGAACTGGCTGGGCATCAGTCGGCAGGAGGTAAGGAACGGCACTGTGTACCACTTGTTTTGTATATTCTAATTATTTGAACATTATTTTTATTACTATCATCATCACCATCATTGTCATCACTAGTTTCCCCATTAAACTGTCTTTATCTTAAGCCATGAATTTTACTTTTTTTTTTTTCAATTCTTTCCCCCATCCTAGGGTGGGAAGGAGTGAATTGAGTAGCTTTTTAGCCACCCGTCAGGCTAAACCAGAGCATGTGTTTAGCTAGCCCCAAAAGAGACACTAGTCTATCCATCTCAAGGGAGCCCATACTATGCACCTCCTAGTGAGGTCCAAAGTTTTTATTCACTAACCCCACTACAGCCAGTGTAAGGCCCCTTGCCTAACACGTGCATGCATTCCTATGATCTCTCTGTAACACCAGGGGCTGTGCTTGTGCCTCACTCTCTTGATGTCTGTAGTTCTGCAAACACAATATCCATTCCTCCTTAACCAAGAGTTCCCTTTAGCCAGGAAGCAGAGAGCTCTGTTGTTTTCCCTTCTACATTCTGCCACAGACACATCCTCATCCAGTTTTTGATTTCAAACTGCCCCACTATCTACACATCCTTTTTCTTTCAGCCTGAAAAAATTTTGTTTGTCTGCTATGCTGAAAAGCCTTGAAAGAGTGCAACTGAGGGCTTTGATTAACTCACAGCAACTAAAGTATGATACTTTAGTATCATATAGATACTAAAGATATAGCTGTAAGATATAGCTCTGCTGTATAAGTAGCAGAGAACCACATCTGTGATCTATTTCCCCTCTTTTTCTAGTTTTATTTCATTATTGAACCAGTAAGGTTGTGTTCACTGACACCTAGAACATTTCCTGAAACCTGGAGTAGATTTGACTCAGAAATACCTTCACATAGAGAGGTATATAATTTGTCTGAGTATAAATTTAGCCAAATATTAGAGCTGGAGAAAGACATACCCAAGAGTCATCACATTGCTAGCCTCACACAAAGTGAAGTGGAACAAGGAAACAAACACTTTTCTTTGTTTCATATTTCCTACAGTTGAATTTATAGCTTACATAAGATAATAAACCTACATTTGCTTTCTTGCTCACAAGTGATTTACAAGCCCACAAACGTATTAGAAAACTTTACTGAAGCTGATGTGAATATTAAAGATGGTATTTGGACATTTGCTACACCTTTTGAAAGAGAGGACTCAATGAAGTGTAGCACCATTAAGCATTATTAGCTACACCACATTGTGCTTGCATCCTCTTCTGAGAGGAACCTGATTTCCCTGTCTTCATGACTCTCTATTACTGTCTTCCAACAGTTATTTTTAAAAGCAGCAGGAACCCTGTTAACACAGTAGTGTGAATGTGTGTCGGAAGCATCTTCTGTTAGACTGAGAAATTACCTCTTCCCTTTATTTGCTATTCTAATATTGCAGGAAAGTCTCAGACAGTACAGATTTTCCCCAAAAGTGCACTGAATAAATCCCATATGAATCTGCCAAACAAGGTTCAGTAATGGCTACACATTGCTAGGAACAATTCCAGAACTTTTTTTTGGCATAGGTACAGCATTTCAACAAGACTAAGTAGTTTAGAACTCAGGCTATTTTCTATGTCATTATTTGTTACAAATGTATAGTTCGTTTGGTGAATCTTACCAATTCCTTAAATCCCTAAAAGTCAGAATTCATGTGACAGTTTCAGCCTTTAGATCCTTTTCTCCTACACTGTTTCTCCTCAGAAAACTGTAAATAAAAATTCCAAAAGATTTTTTTTTCTGGCATGATATAACATTAAAGACTCAAACGCTGGAAAATTCAACAAATCTCAATATTGACTGTGATACAAAAATCTCAGGATGTTAATAAGCAATCTTGTTATTTCTTCTCCAGACCAGTGAAGCCTATCAACAGTAATTACTGTCTTTACCTGTACAGTCCTCTCTGCTACAAAATGTGGACTGACAGGGAATAACAGTATATTGGTTGTGTTAGTTAACTTTTCTTTTACTATATTGATGAACACATACTAAATACTATGATTCACTCAGTTTGGTAAGAAGAGGGAAAAGAAGTCTGTTTAAAAAAATAGAATCTGAAATGGCCTGGCCTGATTGGTATTACTGTGTACAATCTTCTTTGCTGAAATAAAGCCGTTGATTGCTCTATAGGCTGTGTGATCTTTCAGTTAACAGCAAAAAGTGGCCTTTATGAAAGATTATCTGAATTAAAAAAATGTGGTTTGCAGTTATGATATAATCACCCATTAGCACACAAGACATGCACTAAAATCCTGAATTCATTTTTGTTGAACTAAAAAGATGGCTGGTCTATCAAAAAAATCCTCAAGAAATCAGAAGAAAACCCACACACAACAGGACTTTTGGTCTCTGCATTCATGGCTATAAAAACCCCAGGGTTTAACACATTTTGCATAATAATGGAAAGGACACAGAATGGAAATAAAATATGGGGAAATTTTAAGAGCAAATCAACCAAACAGAAAGTTTTATCTACTGAAAATGCTTTGCAGTGCTTAAATTCTGAGGTATGTATCTCAATAAAAAGTTAAGAAGTCAAACCTGAAACAAATTTCTAAATTCCTCACGGAAGGAAGGCTGTTGACAAAACTCATTTATGTTAAGAATAAATATCTACACACTTTATAATGTTCCAAATGAAATATTAAGAGATTTCTCAGCTATGAATAAAAATCATAGAAGCAATAGGAAAGACCCAGATGAATTTAGTCTGCATAACAGTTTTTGAAAATTTATTAGACAATTTGTGGTCCTTTATACTTATTGTGAAAGCTCCTCTAAAACTAATCAGAACTGATAATGTGAATGAAAAGTTTAAGAATTGAGTTATTAAATGCCCCCTGAACAATCTATTATCAGTTTGATAGGCATACAGGACACTGAAGCAGTTAATAGGGAGTTGAGCATGTTTAAAAACAAAAGATTTTTCTGCCTGATAAAGCACAGCTGCAGAACCTTATTGCTCTTCTCTATGTGGATCGACACGAAAAGAGATTTCCTCTCTAGTTTTTAATATTTTATTAATTAAAAACCCCCAATCTTTCTTTGCTTTCATTAAGTATGAAAAAGTTTCATTAATATAGAAACCACTGTAAGCTTCTGGCCCTTACAACAGTTCTCCCATGACAGCAATAGTGACATATCAACAATCAGTATTCTGCATCCTAATGGTGGTTTTCAAGCAAGCCTCATAGTTCAGATGGGGGCAGTAAAAGCTTATGCTATCCCTTTAAGGCTTTCTTGATGTCTTTTGGCATTCTCTTATAATTACAGCTTTTACTGTAAGCACTGTACTGAAGGCATTGTGCTGCAATTGAGTCCTTTGAAATTATTTGAGATCAGTGTAAATGCCACTTTTTAAACAACTAAACTGGAGAACATTTACTTTCCTTTAAGAATACAATCACAACTGGAGCAAATATGCAATTAACTATCGAAATAAAATGCTGGTCTGGGAGATTTGGACAATTTTCACACAATTGCATTAACAATAACTCTGTCCCTCTCACTTTCCAAATTCCCTCTAAAGTCTCCAAGCTAAAACAGATTACACTCACACATTTATTATAGTTGCAAAAAAGTATATATAATGGTAGAAAAGTACTAAAATTGTGAGCTTTAAGATCTGAAGATATTAGGTTTGTAAGAGAGAAACAGCTAAAATACTGGTGCTGTATGCATGAATGGAATGCCTCAACATGTATGAAATACACTGAATGAGGATTTGCCAAGAAGATGGAAAGGACTGAGCAGATGTGCTTTGTACCAAATGATTTTCATATTTCAATGTGACAAAATAGATGAGCCACATAAAGCTTAATTTCAGTTGCAAATTGCAAGCTGGAATAAGTTCCAGAATAGTAAACAATTAGCTGCTTTATTTTCTTTTTAATAAGACTAAATTACCAGATAATATCTACTGGAATCAACTTGGCTAATAAAAATCTGTTTAATAGGATTTGCCATTTTTCCAGTTGCTATCATGATCCGCTTTGCATTTTGATTATCTTTAAACTTTGCCTCAATTTTCTCATAGAAAAGCTCTCAGTAGTAATTGCTTTAACATTTATTCCAGGTCAAGTGGTTAAGTATGAATAATGATGTGTCAAAAATGTACAGTAGTGCTGTCAATAGAGCAATTACCATTTAGCTAGAGATTATTATGGCACAAGAGCACATTAACTGGGCATAGTAAACAGAACAACAAAGAAAGAAGGGGCAAAGGGAACAAACTGATTTCAAAACCTGCCAGTGTTATACAGTGTGTGTTACTGCCAGATATTAGTTGTTACATAAGAGCAATTAAGTCTGCAATCAGCTTCACTCGGCAGCATTGGATTAGAATGTTTCCAATTTGAATAAGAAGTTAGAAGCACGTTTCTAGAACACTAGCTTAATTTTTAAAAATAATCTCACAATAGCTTTGTTTCCCCTTGCACATTTTGCATTGCTGTTTGGCAAGTGATTGCCAACTGGCATTGAGCTTAAAGCTTACCCAAGTCACTAGGCAGCACACTAGTGAAAATACAGCATATGTCTGTCTCTGGTCACTGGCACTAGTGTCAAAACTAACATGTTTTCCCACACAATTTTATAACTTGCAATGTAATGCATTACTGACTTAACTGAAAAAAGTTTAACAGAGAGACACATGTCAAGATGTGTTTTTCTACAGCTTCTATTAGCTAGCAATCATTTTGGTATTATTCCTTTAATTACAGCAAAATGAAGGAGTTCTGCCTACAAAAGAAATTTGTTCAGATATATCTTTTAAAAGACCTCTAACTGTACTAAACACACAAAAATTACAGTATGGCAGAGCACAGAAGTCTGTCCTCTCAAGAGCTGTCTCCTTCAAGAGCAAAAGCCATTTGTATTATCCAGTCTGTCCGCACTGGCTCAAGAACCAAGCAATCTCCCACATTAAAAATCTAGGTGCCATACAGCCTCTAACAAAGTATTCAAAATTCATCTTGTAAAAACATTCATGCATACATACATACATAAATACATACATATAATTTTGTTTTCTGCATGTCTTATTTTTCTAACTCTTCCTCTGCTCGACGTGGGACAATTACTAGCTGATCCAAATTAGTGAGTGTTGCATCAATTGCCTCTGAGTGGTAATTAGAAAACTTCATGACATTCCACTACGGTCGAGTCTAGAGAGAAGTAGGAGGCAGTCTTTACCCTGAGAAATTTGCATGTATTTCACAATTAGATGACATTAAACTTAACACAGAAGTGGTGGTCCAATTCCATTAGCTCATCTTTGTACATCCTTTATGTCCATAACTGAAGAGAAATTATGAGCTACGTTGTGTTCTTATAAAAAGAGCTGACCTTGGATGCCACTTCCAGATGAAGGCTTTACTGAATATTCAACACCTGTGAAATAAGGTCAGTCTTTGAGCTCCATGTTGTGGAAGTATAAATGTTCTCCCTAAACGCAATTGATAATTGTTTTAGTCAACCTCCACTACCAAAAAAAACTGAACCCTGAACAACACAAATTGGAAAAGATAAACATGTACCTTGTCAAGATGAGGCATTTCATAGGAAGTGCTTTATATTTGAGGCTAAAAAAAGATAAAAATCTTTATTTCTACCTATGCCTGGGTAATTTTCCAAGACATCAGTATTAAATATTTATAAATGAGAAAAGTCAACAGTACTGAAATAAAGTAATTTTTGCCTTGAATTATAATTATCAATATTTTTATTTTTAGGCAAACCTTAAAATCTCAGGACATGTAGATGCCAATCAGGCACTTCTTCAAGGAGATCTAATACCACTTTGAACACAAACTTTAATTGCAAATGAACTAAAACCTCAAGTTTTCCCTGCTTCCATGGCTTTATGGTCTCCTGTGATACATTCTCTGAATGTGTTTCTCATAGAATCTGCAGCTTTCCTTTGGCCCTCATGAATTTCCAATGCAATTCCTGTCTTCTTCTTTAGACAGTGCCTGTAATAAGCACTGTGATCTAATGACAAGCATCTTCAAAAATCATGCAGCCACATGGAATTTTTGAATCCTGATTATCAGTGAAACTTAACTGTTTTCACTGCTGAACTTGAACAGATTGCTAACGCAACTTACACAATGAAAATTAAGGAAAATCAAGATTTAGATAGATAAAAAAATCTATGAAAAATTAAAATTAATTTTTATGAGCCTATATAGTGTAAATCAGACAGTGTCAATAAGCAGTATTCTCTCCCATTGCGTGACTTGTATTACAATATACTTCAACATAATATCTACTATATTGTAGTAGAGTTCTACTACTGTCTTCTCTGATTACAACTTTTCCTCTACTAGGAAAGACATCAAGCAGTCTATTTTAACTGTCAGGATTTTTAAAGGATGGAATACATTTGTCTACTACCCTCATAAATAATTTGAAAGTAGCTTCTATTTGCTGGAATATTAGAGAATGTGATTCTCTGTATCAGACTCAGGACAGAAGTACTCATAAACCTGTGCAAAACAGAGGAAGGCACAAACTGCCATTTAAAGAGCTAAATCCCATAATTATATCCCATACATCCCATAGATCACTCCAGTCATGCATATAGGTTATATGAGTGATGACAGAAACAGAATTTGGAGCTTTTTGGATTTGACATAAGATTTCACACTGTGGCCTTTCTCACTAAAGGAAGCTAGACAGACTTCATTCTATTGACTGAAAATTAATTAAAAATTATTTTGATTGAGTTTAATTATTATGATTTGAAAGATTAAAACCCAAGAACAAAATTTGCCTTCTGCCTTGCAGAATCTATTACAAAGAAACAAAATAGACCAGTACTAGCAGAGATAGATGCAGCTTTAAGGAGATTTGAAGAGTTCTGAAGGAATATATCACAGAATCACAGAATGAGTCAGAAGGGATCCTTAAATATCACTTCAGGCCCCAAATAGCATCGTTCCCAGAAGTCACACCATGTCCCACTCTCAAAATCCGTTGTCATAAGAGACTGTAGTTATGCTAATCAAAATAAATGAGAGATAAGTAAAAATTAAAAGACTGGATATAGAAATGGCTATTGGAAAAATGTACTAAATTACATTAAAAAATCCAATAACCAATTTTAATTAAGAATAATTTGCTAGATTCTAGCTTTTCTTTTTTTTTTTTGTATTTTTCTGAACAGACAAACGTTATGGTAGTAAAAGCTATGGTAGTATTTTAGTATAACATGTTGCATCAGAAATTTTAAGTCTGAATGCTAAACTTGTCCTTAAAAAAACTAAAATTGAAATTATTCAATAAATGAAAAATTAAAGGCAGACATATGCAACTATGAAAACACTTCAGAACAGAAGGAATTTAACATCTCCAGATGTTTTCTTATGTTGCCTACTTGCATTTTCCTCTGTGTGGGGTGCTTTGCAAATATATATTAAAAAATCTGGACTTTTTCCATACAGAAATAAAAATTAATAATATTAATGACATATGAAATTGGAAGCTGAAAGAACATGCAGGTGTTTGGTGGATGTTCACATAGACAGGGTGATGGGGAAAGCTTGGGAAGCTGTACAAAGTCTTCTCCTTTTCCACTTCACGACACAACTGAAGGATATAATACAACCTACAGTAGGAAAAGGTCTTGAAAGTGCTCAGAGCCACGTAAATGAAAGATGATGAACTCCAACTGCAATAATAATTTAGACTTTTATGGATCTCTAACTCCCACTGCAATCTTGGATAGCCAGTTACAGAATTAGGAAATTGAGGTAATTTGTGATCTTATTGTAGCACACTAGAGACCAAGAAATGTGTGAAATACTGACTTACAGATATTTTTTTATTGGGACTTCTGCTTCTGATTTCCCTCTAGTATTTATTACATAGATAAAAAAACCCCAAAATCCAAAACCAATCCCCCACAAAACCTGAAATTTCCCTAAATATCTATAAATAGGCCATCGAAAAAACGCTTTACTAAAAAAATCTGCCATTAACCTGAACCTTAAAGATTAAAAATCACTATAATGTAACCCATTTTATCCTATTAATGTAATTACAGGTGCCATTCTTCCACAAAGCCTTAATCCTTAAAAAGAAAAAAAAAAAAAAGGTGACTTAAACAATTTCATTAGGTCATTTGCTTTTTACGCTTCAATTTAAGTAAATTTCAGAGTTTTTAAGTGTGGATCTTGATTATTTATCTGCACCAAATCTAAAATATTTGTCTCATGCTCAAAAGTTAAAAATTTGGTACTAATATCTTTTTCCCCCCTTTCTCCTGGACTGAGCAGTAGAACTAGATTTGCTGGGGCTTTACTGAAAAGATTCCTATGCTTATGAAACAGTAACATCTACCCATAAACATATCACTAAATGTCCAGATCATTACACTTCTTGCTTTCATCCTCTCCCCACACTCTTGTATATCACAGGATGCCAGAATCATTCAGGTGGGAAAGTACCTCAGGAGGTCCCCAGTTCAGTCTCCTGCTCAAAGCACAGCCTACATCAATTTCAGACCACCTTGTTCACAGCTTTGTCTAGTTGGGCCAGAGCTCCCAGAGGCCTACTAGGTCCAATATTTGATTCTCCTTTTAGAGGAAACTTTTCTTTATCTAGTCTCAGCCTGCTCTGCTTCATTTTATGAATGTTGTCTCCTCCACTGTGAGGAGCCTGCCTCAGTTTCTCGCTGACATCCTGTGGGTATGGACAGGTTGCTAGTAGCTACCTTCAAAGCCACCTCTTCCTCCAGGCTTAAAAATAACAACTTTCTTAGCCTATTCTTATAGCATCTTTAAGAACAAATGTTTGTTGTTGTCTCACAAGGAAATTCATGATGAGGGCAAATGGAGGAGGGCAGGCACTGCTCTCTCCTCTCCGGTGATCAGTGAGATCCAAGTGAACAGCATGAAGCTGTGTCAGGGGAGGTTTGAGTGGAATATTAGGAAAAGGTTTTCACCTACAGGGTGGCTGGGCACTGGAACAGGCTCCCCAGGGAAGTGGTCACAGCACCAGCCTGACAGAGTTCAAGAAGTGTTTGGACAATGCTGTCAGGCACATGGTGTGACTCTTGGCGATGGTCCTGTGCAGAGCCAGGAGCTGTTCAGTGCAGAGCTTTGTATATTGCTTGTTTTTGTGTTAAGATCCATTAAGGAACTGCTGCTGAGAGCAAAAGACTTTTTTAAAACCACCTGGAAAATTTCTTTAAATGTCTGAAGAATTTGGAAAATAGCATATTAAAGTTTCTCTGGTGAAGATGAGTAGTGATTCTCAAAAAATCATACATTCTGTTTGTAAAATCAGTGGTCATATGTACTTCTCAGCTTCCTACTTTTCTCATTTTGGTTCCTGAACCACTGACAAAAGAATTTCAATCAGTCATCCAGACCTAGATGCATTTGAACCTCCCTCTCTTTTAAGAATAGTGGAAGTATACTATCACGCCATTCACATACCAATTTCTCAAATTATTTTCCAGCTCTCATTAAAAGGCTGTAGCATTAGATAAAAAGACAGAGAGAGCATCACTTCTGGCAATATTACCCGGATTCAAGAGGATGTAATAAGCCTGAACAAAGTCCCCACAGCCACAGGAATTTTTAACTGAATATTTGCATCATTTTGTCAATAAAACTTAAAACTAATATCACTACTCCTATTAAACACAAATTCTAAATACACTCTTTCTGTAAAAAATCTTTGAAAAGATCAGAAACAAATCAATGTGTTGAGCAGCAGGCCAAGATGCAGACCAGCATGCACAGAGTCAGAATTTGTGCTCAGCTTTGGTGCATTTTTACGACAGACTGACAAGATCCCAAAAAGCATTTGAACATCAAATGCATTCAGTGTTAAGTACCTTTAATCTGGAAAACTTCCCAGCTTATACATCTGTCCCTTTAGCTTGTGCTACAGAACATGTACTCTGTTACCTTATGACCAACATCTTTAACAAGAATAAAAGTATATCAGCCTGCAACTTGTAATAAACCAAGAAGAGGGAATAACACAATATTAAAAGTCTGTTTAAAATTCAGTGCATCCAGCCTTGGCAGGTGAAGAATCAACTTCACTTCACCTTCTGTTTTTGACAGCTTTTTCTCACATTTCACTTTTAAACAGCAATTTATAAATAGTTTGACCCTTTTCAATCAGGCATGCCTTTCAGTAATATGAAGTGGCATGCATATTCTGATTGGAAAATTGTTTTGCTGTGATAAAAGCTAAATGAAATACGTAATTAAATATTTTAGTTCTTTCTAAGTGATAGTAGCAGAAAATGAACAGGAAATGTTCCTTAAACCTTCCTGAAATCTAGCCCATTTTTTGTAGTCTAGGGATCATTCTCAAAACTCTTAAATGTTGCAGAATATTACAGAAATACTGAAACAGACATAAGAGAGACCTGCTATTGTTTCTCACCTTGGAAATAGATTACTTTGAAAACTATACTTTTAAATTTAACATCAACAAAGTTATTTATTTTTATATTGGAAAATCAAAACCTCCAAAAAATGATCTTTTCCTAAGAACAAAATTATTTCTCTTCACAAGAAAAAATACTATGCATTTGTTTATTTTGTATTTCTAATTCAGATTCAGACATCAGTCACACTACTGTTTCAGTTCTCTAGGTCTGGGCAGCTGGAGCTTTGTTTTAGGCTTGCAAGAGTCAATAATAATTTTAAATTATCATAGGCAGGCGTCAAAATATTCTTCAGAACCATGAGAATCATCTCTGTATTCAGCTTTGCAGACTTTGCCTTGTACTGTCTCTAGTCATTCATATGTTTGGCCTATAAACCTTTTCAGACTCCTTGGAAATCGCATGCAAGTATCACTTTTTCTATCCACTTGTTATTGACATCCATTCTAAGAGATGGTAGCTCCGGATAAGGAGAATATCCAGGTGCTACAAAGAGAAGATACCTGAAGAGAAACACACAGTTCTGAGTGAAGGGCAATGGCAGAAAAGGAACCTTTTGTATGTGTTCTGCAAGGTGTTGAAAACACAGCATTTATTACAAATGCAGCAGTCACTGATGCTTCTTAAGTCATGATTCAACAGTTCCTGGATGTGATCCTGGAAATTACTCTGTGAAAGCAGATGCCTGCACTCAAATAAAGTTCCTTGCAGTACTGGGAGTCTGCACCTGAACAGACAATTGCAACTCAACACATTTAAACAAAGGCATATTATTATTTAGACATAAAAACTCAGTAAGGACTTATCCTGTAAATTATACTTAAATTATCACCTCTCCTGTGAATACAGACAAGAGGAATATGTGGGACTTTGTAGTTTGATCATCTTTGTAGTCTGATCATCTTAGAAACCAGAGGACACAAAGTATATGTTTTGTTATCAAAAAGAAATATCTATTGCAGAAACCAAGGAGGTGTTGGAAATGCATCATTTTCATTACATCACTTCTCTGATTAAAAGCTGGGTTTATGGTTTCAAGGTCACACTAAAAGCCTTTAGTCCCTGTGAATTTCCAGTGTGCAAACAACTTTCATTTCAAATTAGCTTATTCAAAGCCATTTGATTCAGTTTACATTAACATAGGAAAGCATGATGATTTCTTCCTCCATTAGAATCCCCTAATATTTGGCCTATTTGTCATTTCTAACCCTAAACCTCAACTTGCTGCTATCTTCCAGCTAGGCAGTTAACATCAGCCTAGTCGTCTTCAGATCTCTTTTTCCTGTCTAACATTACAGTAGACTTTTCCCATAAAGAACTTCTGTACTTTTTCACTGCTCCTAAATCCTTTGGGCCTATTGTCACTAAAGGAGTGAAGACAAAAATTGGGGATTTTCTCCATACTTTTTACATTTTTTAGTGTAGGTAAGCAAAACTGAAACATTTAGAACAAATGCTGGAGAGGCAGAATAGCACCACAAAGCAACACTTCATGATTGTTCTGATGTACCATATTCCCATCAGCATCAATGTATCTTGCATCAATGAAAATTAATAAAGCCAATTGCTAAGTAATATGTAATTTTACAGCTGGCACTATTATAAAGGTAGGTAATTTCTCTGTTTTCTTACAAATCTATTACTTCTTCTTAGCGAAAGCTCTAAAGACACTGATTAGAAATTGTAACCTTGTACATTTTATGAAACAGGAATTATGTCCCTATTGTGTTTCTAAAGATTGAATAGACTACAAGACAAATCTCAAGCAATGAAATTAGAATTTAAGGAGGGATAAATGTTAGAGAATCCACTTAAAAGGTTGTCTTTTCATGACAATTATACTAAAATAGAGTTAATTTTTGAAGTGTATTTCACAGTATTTTTTTGAGAATCTCTGCTAGATCTGAACATTGAGAAGGAACACAAAATTAATTAAAGCAGTGTATTGCTTTTATCAGCACATATGAAAATTGACAGTTACTACTTCTCTAAAGTAAATACAAAGCAGCAAATATGTGAGTCATTTTCTGTAGCTATATTGCTCCTGCTAATTTATGATGTAAATGATTTAGAAATTACTATGAACACTAGAGCCTTAGGGAGCAGTTGTCCAACATGTTTCCCTCTGACAAGAGTCATCTATCTTGCTCTTGATGCTTTAAGCAGATGCATCATGACCCAGCACTGTTCCTGTGGCTGACCTGTGGAAAATCCTATGTGTATCAATGGCATATAAACCCTTTAAATTGCAGAGATAACTCTCACATAGTTATGAAGCTTCAATTTGACAGTAGAAGCCTGCAAGGCAGGAAAAAAAAATAGCTTCCAGCATCTGTGGATCTCTGTCTTTTCCTCTGCTCTTGAACATTTTTAACTCCTTAAAATGTTTTGATATTCCACTAATAGACAAGATGAGATACAAGATACTGGTTGTTTTATATGCCTATAACACTGAAGGCATTTCTGTGATGCTTTGAAAAATAAGACTATTCTACATTCCTCTTCCCTTCAGTTTTGCTCATAATGTTCTAGTTACAGAGACAAGGCCAAGTATTATTAATAATTAATAATAAATGCTTCCTTTTAAATGGCTTCATCAGTTAAGCAAAAAACTGATGGATATGTGAAAAATAAAAAACCCAGTTGTACTAAGTAAAATACTGGAACAACCATAACTGCATTGTTCTGTGATAACTAAGTGATAGTACACTAATAAAATCCAGTATATAATCATCCAAATTAAAACATGACTGTAATATTAATGGAAGTCTTATGTCTTCTAGTACAGATGAACAGCTTCTCTGAACATTATCCTGAGACCAAAGGTAGACTGTTTCATGGTTTCCAATGAAAGGAAATTATAATCTTTATAATATTTCTTCAGATTTAAGACTACAAAAATTATAATATAAAGTTTCAAACTGATTACAGATTATTTCCTTCCTTGGGGTATACTGTGTAACTCCTATGCACTGCATCTTAAAGTTTTACAGAAAACCTGTGTAAAAATTATTATGTTCATATACAAAAAAGTTATGATCTGTTACTCCCAAGAAGAATCATTTCTGGAGGCCTCATCAAAAGCTGTACTTCACTCTGCAGCTAATTGTTCTCAGTTTGTTCAGCTTGAAATTGAATTCAGGCACCTAGGGCATAAGTACATCACCAGGAGGCTGTCAAAATTTTAGATTAGTAAAGAAGATAATTTTTACCTTGGAAATACATATTCTAGATATTTGGAAAGAATGGATATTGTACATGACAGTCTCTAAATCTCCTGAAGTATAAGAACTTCAGTTCAGTTTGTAATTCGTGCTAGAAAAACAATGCCAGTACAGATCACTCAGCTCGGCAAATCTGGTTCTCTAAGTTGCAGGCAACAAAACATATTCTTTGTCATTCTGAATAGAGACATTTTTTCAACAATTTTTTAGAGTCCACAGACCTTTATCAACATCCTCTACTAAATGCAAGACCTGTAGGAAAGACCAAAAGCTACAAACATGCTACGACACTAAAAGAGAGCAGGAGAAAATTCAGGACACCGTCAATGTACAAATTTACTGTAAAAGTTATAAATCTGTGAAATGTAACTCCTTAATGGCTCTGAGAAATACTGCACTTTTGAGAAAAGATAAACAAACCCCCAAACCTACTTGTTTTTACAAAACTTCTTTCCTATCTTCAATCTAATCTATTGATCTTACCTTTTACAAAAGCTATTTCAAAAGCTATGTATTTCAGGAAACCTAAATTTCAAGAAATTGTGATGTGACAGTATCTCGGCAGCCTGGAGATCAACCTGTCATTTTTCTTGTCAATAGATATTTTAGTTTTTCTGTTTACACTAATTTTAAATGCATTATTGTCTTTCAACAGTGAATCGACTTAGCTTGACCCTGAAGTTATCAAGTGAAAATCTGCTTTTTGTCATCCTTTGAAAAAAAAGTTCATTTGTATCCAACCCCAAATCCTCAAGTCTTAGAACCTTGCATCACAACCATCAGAAGTCATGATTTTGGACAGGGCATAGGTGATTGTAAGAAAGACAGGTCTGTAAAAGAGGAATTATTTTACATTAGGTATGACCAACAGCAGAAAAAAAGAACATTAATCCAAAAAATATAAATACTTTATCATATGTGTGAAGACCAACTAGTGATCTGAGACAGCTAGTTCAAAGCACTAGATATAAAAAAAATGACAGCCATCATAAAAACTTCCGAATGACAAAAAAGATATAAAGATCCTACATGTCACTGTTAAGTTTTCAGTATCTGGTTTGTAAAATTCAGAAGTCTAAATGAGGTTGGTAAGATCTCTTTTAAAAAATTAAAGAGAAACACCTCAGAATGCCAACAGATGACTATAAAACCTCTCTGAGAGCTTTAAGTGTTTGTGCATACAGCAGAACAAGATTTGTATCCAGGATGCAGCCCTGATTCCAGAGTGGGGTTCCTTAGCACCATGTGGGCATGATTAGGCTGCTATTCTATATCGTGCACATGTCACTGGGAGATGTGGCTTCAGGCCAAAGAAAAGGTGAGTGCACCCCCAGAAGTGCAGCTTTGCCTCCCCCTCTCCAGCAGGAATGTTGCCAGGATCAGCCCTGCAGATCCCGTGTTCTCTGCTATGGCTGCCCATCCCCTACGCGTTCTGCTGAGAGGCAGTTCCAAGGCATGGTGATGGAAAGCAGCAGTGGTGTGAGAAGCACCACATGGAACTGAGCGAGGAGGTGAGCCCAGCTCCAGCTGAGTCCAGCCCGAGCTGAAAGGAGCTGAACCGAAGGAAGCTGAGTGGAGACGCCAGTGCCAGAAGCAGCCAGGTGGAATGGAGTCCAGCAGCCAAGGCAGCAGCACGGCAGGACATGGACAATCAAGCTTTCAGGGGTTTGTCTGTCATTGTTTTTTGTTGTCTTGTGCTCGGGGACAGGAGAGCTAGCTGTGGGAACAGCTGCCATCTTTGTCCGGGGAGTCACTTGGACTAAACCTATGGGGAGCGTCTGCTATCTTGTCTTTGTCCCTGCAGCCACGGAGAACTAAGCTGAGCTGAACTAAGGTCTTTGCACCCTTTGTGTGTAAAGAACTTGTTTTGTGTGCATACTTTTGTTATTAACATGGCTACTGTTATGGTGTGCTTCTTAGTCTATTGCTTTTTGATTGCAGTAAATGGTTCTCTCAACCCGCAGTCTCTGCCTTTTTCCTTCTCTTACCAGAAGAGGTGGAAGGAAACAGGAGTGGCTTAATTTCTGACTGTTGTTAAAACCATTGAATCTCCTCAAATTAGAAGCATAAATTACCTTCTCTTTGGAGAACAAGGATCACTTCTTTCCTTTAAAATACTCCCAGAAGAGAAGCAAATTTTAGTATTAATATTCCCTTTCTCCTTCTCCTATTCTCCTTCACTCAAGTGACCAACAACCAAAGCACCCACCAAAATATGCTGAGACTATATTTTAGCCCAAAGTAAAAATCATATTTTGTTTTCGAAGGAGAGTAACCAAATTATTACTGGGTCCTCCTTTTTTCTCTATATATAGAAAATCGCAATATGAAAGAGGAAGAAAAAGAAGAGAGTGATTGTGGAACTCATTGATTTGAGCGATTCCTCTGTGTTCCCAGGACTATTTATTAACTTTACATTAAACAATCACTGGAGGATATGCAAAGATTGGAAACCCATGACTACCCCTCTTTCATCTCCTGATTACTGTCTTACAGAACTAACTCATGCTCCCTCTCTCTGACACACAATTTATTATTTTCTGCAGTGAGATACAGCAGAGAGAGTTATATCAGTAAATCTATCAAACTGCCAGGATAAGAACGCAGAACCCGGTGGTCCTCCCATCTGAAGAAAGGACTAATTAATTACTATTCTGCCAGGCTGAAGAGAGAGAGGAAGCACCCATTTAAACTCCTACATTTTAGTGTTCTTTTCATTTGATATGGTCATGGCTTTTTGTGAATCCAATCATGTCAGAATGAGTCAGGCCTGCAGTGGCTATTATAACTTACCCCTATTTACTAAGCTCTGACAACTCTATATTCCCTACTTCCTACTTACTCCCTCCTCTCTATCCTGACCTATTTGTAACTTGAAGATTTTAGCTGCTGCTAAGTGAAAGTAGAGGGCCAGAAGAAACTAGAAGAATTTTTTCTTGACCTGAGTCCAAAAGTACTCTTAGATGTCCAGTAAACACATATAAGGACATATTGTACTAAAAAGGGGTACCAAAGGAAAAAAACCACATCAGAATACATTAAAATAGGCTTTCTGTTAGAAGATAAAATATTATACTTATTCTGAAAAGAAATAGTAGCATAGAAGTGACCTAGGACACCCATAAGAAAGGGAAACTACACAGAAGAGGCATTTTGGGAACATGAAGGAACAACAAAATTAGTAATAGTGCAGTGTAATACCTAGTTATGAACTATACAGAAAGGACAGATTAGGCAGAAGAATAATAATATCCATGAGTGTCATTAATCCTAAAAAAATACATTAATAATCTCACTTCAAAGTTTTACTTCTGCTTTACAGCACAAATGATAGCTTTCTTTAGCCAACTCTTCACCATTTTATTGGTTTTTTACTGATTCCATCTTTACTGATCATTTCCGTTGAGGCAATACATCAAATGTTGCCCTTACAGATCATATCTATCACATTTGCCTTATTAGAAAACCAAACCCATAAAGTGTCTCTGTAAAGACACAATATATTTTATGCCATGCTCAGGTTGATGCTCATGCATACCTGTATTATTCTTTATTATTTTTTAAATGTTCCCAGGTTAAGAAATTTCTCCTTTTCCTTGGTGTTTTTAAATTTAGGTGTAAACAAATCTCCCACTTACCTGCTACTTGTCTCTGTAATGTTTCTGACCAGCCAGTTTATGGAGCCAGTGATAATGAAAATCTATGAAAATATAGCAATACTTTGTGTAGCAAGCTGTGGTGTAGGTAAAAGTACTAGGTACTAGGTTATAGTAGTACGAGCAAACTGATGCTAGGTCAGTTATGTGCAGCGTCCATTTACATACATCTGCATTTTATTCCAAAGATTGCTGGGGCCAGTCCCTTCTTATTTTTCCACACCAAATTGATTGAGGAAACCAGAACACTACATTACTGCATTTGACCCTGCATTAATTTCACACTATGCTTATATAAAGAGACTTACTGCCATTCCTAAAAAAAATATACTTTCATAAGAAGAGTACTATGCATGGGATGTACTGGCCAGAAACTTCCAAGCAGGTGGCCAGAAATATGCTCTTTGATTATCTGGGGCATTCCAGCCCAGCACAAATTCAGATGATGAAAACCTGGACTAAAATATTTACTGTTCTTGCATCATATTGTATATCATACAGTTCAACAGAATAATTAAAAACCCTTGTAGTGGAACTGCTATTTTTTTCCATACTGTTCTTACTCATTCAGCATTGTGTATAAGGTATTTTCTCAATTTCCCAAATGATACATATTAAACATTTGTTTGCTGACACCTCTAGCTTGGCATCATTAATACTACATGAAAGTATTGGGAGCTATTGTTATTTTGAAAGTGACTTATCTAAATACTTAGAGAATCTTTCTATAGTGTCCTTTTATATATAACTTTAAGGTAGTTGGACCTATCAAATGTTTTGTATATTTGCAGAAGTCCCAATAAAGACAAATGAGAAGATCATCTAAAAACACTGATGAATGTGAAATACAATGAAAACAACCAGTAAATGTTGTTGATAATTGCTAAATCGTTGCATGTTTTTCTTCCTGTAAGACATCTGAGGCTTTTCATTGAGGGAGAGAGAATACTGGATTACATGCTCAGTAAGATAAGATTTCATGAATTCTTACTGAAAAATGCCTTAAAATCAGAGTGATTTAGGGAATCAGTCTATGCACAGCCCATAAAAACATGTAAGTCTGAAGTTCTCTTTTGATGTGGATCAAGTATTTGCTGACAGGTTGTAACACATATTCTTCAGTCTGCGTGCATAATGGAACCGTTAAACTTAGCAACTGGTCTCCAACAACCAAAGAATAACCATCCTAAAAATCATCCTGGGAAGAAAGCCAGTTTGTCAAGATTGATTGGAAAGAAGGGAGTGTTTGTAGATACAGGACATTTGCTGTTAGAGAAAGCATGCTATATAGAAAATGATAGGGCTTTTAGAAAGAAGAGTAAGTTAAAAGTCCCTAATTAAAAAAAAAGGGATCTTCTTTAGTCAAAGGTCAGGTCACGGAAGTACAAGACAAATAGTGACTGAGGTGTTTACAAAAGAAAGACTAGATGTGCTCCAGAAATTTTTGTAAGTCAACAAAAGTAACATGAAAAGAAGGCACGAAAATTTAGCTAAAAATTGCATATACATAAGATAAGACCTCAGAAAATGAATTTTTTTTCCTAAGTTTTTCATGCTTCCTATCCCAGTACTGTTAATAGTTAATAAAGAAATTCTAGATCTACTGATTGACAAAATTTGGAATATAAACTGTTCTGTAGCTCCCTAATATGCAGGACTGACCAGCTGGAATATCAAAAGTTCAGCCTTGTTCGCAGAGGATTAATTCTACTTCATGGGTTGCAGCTAGACTTAGACGTGTACACATGCGTTTAGAAATTCTGTTGGGCTAAAAAGAGTCAACTTTGTCCAAACTACGACTGTTTATTTTCCATTTTACTGTCAGCTTTGTTAAGATGGACAGATCAAAGTATTAGGTTTTCATGTCAGTGAGTGACATCTATAGCCAGCAGTTTTTCTCCCAGACATTCTCAGGCAAAAGACTCCGTGTGTTTTTGGGAGAAGGCAAGTACCTCTTGCAAATCACGGGTAGAAGGACTTTTAGGAAAGTCCAGCTTAGTCCCTTTAACTCTGCTGGACATCTTTGATGGCTATATTGTCACAAAACGATTCATTCTCCAGGAGAAGAAAGCTATTTCGTATGAAAACATTGAGATGTAACAGCAGAGATGATTCTAAGATCTACAAACTTCATAGACTTTAGCATTCTAAACCTGGGGATAAGTAACAGCTTGCATAAAATTGCTAATATTAACATTGTGTCTATTACTAATTTGTATCCTTCAAGTTATTCATAGCACAACACCTTTCTTTTCATATAGATTATACATGACAAGAGATGTAAATTAGGCAGATTTTTGGGGTTTATCCATTTAGAAAATCATAACATTTGAATAATAATTAATGAAATAAAGGTGAAAAGACCTATAGTCTACATTACGATCTCAGTATTTTCTTACACTTCAACTACTCCACAAAATACAGGTTTGTATTGTAAAAAAAGCAACAATAGAAAATAAGTCAGAAACTGTCACACACTTCCACATTGTCTGGAAAGAATGAGGAAGGGAAAATATTAAATGTTTTTTGATCCCTCTCTCACATCTTACCTAAAGGATCATTGAAATCCATAAGCTGTTTCTAATTAGTTTCTAATGACCTGAGAGTTCTGCAAGTTTAGCATCTTCTGTATTTCATTTGATTTCCCTTTTGGACGAAAATGGTATCAAGAGGGCTAAAATGAAGATAAACCACACTTCCATGATCCCTCTGGTTATTGGACCAGAGCCATAAATACAGGAAGGGCTAAGGGTAAAGACCATCATCAACAGTAGTTTTATAACCTGTATTAACAACAACAACAACAAAAAATACAGAAGTATTTGTATAACCATAGAGTCTATTGATCTACTCTTTATAAAATTCAGAATCGAGTCCAGATAGTTCTTTAACCTCTTGAAAAGGATTACAAAAAAGTTGAATCTTTCCTGGAAAATTCAGTAATTATTCTGCTATACTATAAAAAAGGAAAGTATCTCAGCAGCAATGTCTCAAGTGTGTTGAGGGAAAAAAATTGTAAAGGATTAGACTCAGGTTTTTTGTTCATTAATTTCTATTTGGTATCCTGATAAACTTAGCAGTTTAGGAAGCGATCAAAGTAATTATGGAATTGGCACTGACTTTGGAAAATGCATAAAATCCTCCAAGGTTTCAAAGTTAATTAGCTAAATATTAAAGTAATCAAAGTGCTGAATTTTTAAATTTATAATAGTAATTTTAATTTATAATAGTAATATATGTGAATACTATGGTTATATACCTGTTTCGTATTTGCAAATAAACGAAGAGTGGGTAATGTTAGTCCTTAGTAATCCTTAGTGCAACATTTTTTATTTGCTTTTTCAAATTTGGACTCATTACAGCTATATAATTGGTTATATATCATACTAAGAACTCATTCAGATGTAAACCATCTCCACATATTTTAACTTAGAACTGCCTCAAGGTGATGAAATAGACACAATACAAAATTTCAGGGTTGTAAAGCAAGGCAGAAAGGCTTTGAAGGGCTGTTGAATCTATAAATTTCACAATACTCTAAAATATGCCTTAAAAAAGTGACCAAACTTGTCATTTAAAAGGAAAAAAAAAAAATCTGGCATTACATGCCATGACTGAGATGGCAAAGTCAACATGATTAAAACGGAGTAATTCACTTTGAACTAACTCTAGTTGACTCCTCTAACGTGCCTGAGGATTGTCTGTGGCAAGCCCAGAGGAAATCTTTTGTGCTTCAGCAAGCAATAAGCCCAGCAAATCATTATTCTTTCAAAGACTAACATAGGGGATACCAGTAATATTTGGGCTTTTTTTTTGAGCCCCTAGGTGTCTAAGGTACTAATTCAATATATAAACTTTTAAGGTTAGATTTCTATTCTATGATTTATAATATTTGCCTTCTTTAAAACATAACTAGGAGTGTCTCAATGGAAAAAAATCCCAAACTGGAAGTAGCATTGTTCAATAATCGACCAAATATAAGAAATAAGAATAAAATGTCTCTCAGTAGTTCACACAATGTGCAATCCACTGAAAACAGGGTTATCAATAAAATCTCCAGCTAAACTGCATTTTATGTTATTTCAAAGGCATTGCCCACACACCATTACATATTTTTGTTTTGTTTTGCTTTCTGGAAATACCAAGCAATCTGTTACAACCAGCTGTTTTGTAATCCTTCAGTGCAGAACTGTGGTGGGATTAAAAAGCTCTTGTGGTTCTTCTACTTCTTGCTCTGCGGTGATAAACATGCAGCTACCATCAAAAGCATACAGATGCCTGCATATCTTCCTATGAACACTGTAAAGAGCAATCCAATAGTCCATTGCTTCTTCTAGGGAAATAACTGCTTTTTGAATTCATCTTGCGTCATAATTTTACAGGTTAACTTCTAAAAATGGATTTTTCAGCTTTGTGTGAAATGAATTCCAGCATTCATGTTATAAAGAGCAAATAGGTTAAACTTTAAAAACTTAGCCTAAATTTTGACCATACCAGATCACCAAAGCCCAGAATTATTTAAGTGACTTACGTGCAAGTATTATAAATAAATGAAAATACATATTCTGCCCAGTGAAGTTGTGGATGCCTCATCTTGGGAAGTGTTCAAGACCAGGCTTGATGGGGCTGTGAGCATCCCAGTCTAGAGGAGGGTGTTCCTGCCCGCAGCAGGGGCTGAGAACTAGCTGATCCTTCGGATCCCCTTGAACCCAAGCTATCCTATGATTCTATGAACACAGTTGCAACAGTGCCTTTGTTATATGAAATCCAAATAGCAACATGGTGTCATAAACAACTCACGGATGAAATAGCATTAGATTTCCAGGAGGCTATCCACTCACAACAGGGACCCAGAGAGACCTATATTTACAGATTTATCCTATTCAAACATACTGGGCTTCTAGAAGCAACTTATCAGTCAAAGATAGTACTCCATTTAAAGCTGCTGCAACATTAATGCTGAAGCTTGTCTCCATTTTTCAGCTAAATAGAGGTTTTCTTTTTCACATCACATAAAGTCCTCAACCAGCTCGGGCCTTCTAATAAATTGCTAACTCTGTTACAGTATATCTTCTATTATGCCTCTTGTTACTTTAGTAAGACAGGAAATTAAAGCAATAAAACACTTTCAAAATGATAGGGCACACTCAGGCAGTCATTTTTCTTATGTTCCAGTATTATTCTTCAAAAGACCTTTTATGATACTAATATTAAATTCTTTGAAGTCTGAAGAATCTGTTGAAAGTGTTGAATTTCTAAGATAAAATGCTCAAATATTGCATCTACTCATGCATTTATTAAAACTGGGAATGTGGGATGGAGTTAAAAAAAAAGCACAAAATGCAATGCAGCTAAATAATATATGACCTGATACATTTTAGATCCACATTAGAGAGTACAATGTGTGGAAATTTGATTTAATGCTAAGGAAAATCTATTTTGCTTTTGTCTCACCTTACGTGGCCAAATGCACACCAGATGTGGTCATTCATATAAAAGGTTGGTAACTGCACATTGAAGCACAGAAAACCAGACAAATACTATAATGGTCACTTATTCAGCGTGCTCACATTAAGGAAATTGAATCAAGCTTATGAAACTATGCATTCTTTATTAACCCCATAGAAGAAGGTCACATTGACTGCTCTTCTAATGGAATGCACACTAAAAAGATTGAAAGACATCATGTGCAAGAAAAGCACAGCAAATGTTAAGTCTCCTGATGAAACATTTCCAAAATGAAATTAATAAAAATATTGAAGGATTTATTTCTTTGTTAAGAACTAAATATAGATAATTACATGTATTTGGAGGGGAAAAAAAAAGGAAAAAGGGAAAAGGAAGGAGGAAAAATTCATAGCTACACTGTAGCTATGAATTACTTTTCCAGTTTCATTTGATCTGTTTTATAGAGAATTTAAACAATGTTTGGTGGCAGTTCTAATTTAGTACATGGACACTTTCATTTAGCAGTATGTAACAATATACTGTTAGAACGGCCAACATTGCAATTCTGATTGAAATTTACTGGTTCCAGTTAAACATAAATCTTCTACTTCTATACACTAAAACAATAGAAATGAGGTGTAAATACAAAAGGTAAAAAGTAAAGGCTATTTTCTCAGTTCCATCTAGTTCTGCAATGTCCACTTTTTCTTTATTCAGCAAATGATTTTTTTTTTCATGTATGTTTGGCTAGAAATTTAGTGGGCTAAATCTAAGATAAAACCACTCAATAACTTATGTTTCCTCTCTCATTTTTGACACATTTCTTCTCTGTTGGAATTCCAAAGCAATCAACTACCTGGGGATATATACTTCTTCAGAGATCTCTTCTCCACTATATCAATTAACTCAAAAGCAATTTTGGATACCTTCCAATGTGCTACCACCATCTGGTCTCCCTTAAGCCTCACAAGCTGGAGTAGACTCGAATTGGTCTGAATGATGGTAATTTTTTAAATTATTAACAAATTAGGCATGCTCCTATGTTGTTTCCTTTCTTTGATTTGTTAAGAAATTTCCTAGTGACCTAAAGAATCCTTGGGAATATTTTTAAACATTTAAATGAAGTCTCCAATACTGCATGGGGGTCACCTGACTCACTGCAATGTGATACCCATAAAGAGCATGTCCCTTACTATTGTGATGGAAGAAATTGAGAAAAATGCATTTCAGCTTCCACCTAATCTGTGAATCTACCTGTACTTTTTATGTAAAACAAGCTCATGAAGCAAAAGGTCAAATCATTAGTCTGCTTCAATAGAGGAATGAGAAATGACTGGGCAACATGAGAGGCCCAAAGAAATGGAAGGTACTTCTAGACTTAGTAATGTGGAGACACCCATGTAAGAAATTTTTCAGAATTATAGAGTGGTCCATCTCCAAAGTTAGTAAACTTAAAAGTTTTTTTTTTTTTTTTTTTTTTTTTTTTTTTTTAAGACAACATAGTTTTTTCCTATGTTTAGGGTTTATAGCATGGTTGCCACTTGACAGGTACAGAAATGTGACTAAAATATGGCATGTGATATATGTTTTTCTTTCTCTGTCCAGGAGAATAAGTCTTCTCAACCCAGAAACCCTTCTGTGTTTATGCGTGGGGAGGAAAGAAGAAAAGTAGAAGTATTTTTACTTTATTCTATACTCCATTATGGTATTTTTTGTTTAAGATGGCAAGGAAATGTTGCAGGCCACAGACTGACCATGTGTACTTCCCTGTCTGTTCCCAGACAACTCTAGGTTGTTGTCCTTTACCTTTTACTCCTTAGTTTTGCCTCTTCCTACTGTCATGTATAATAGATTAGGAATCTCTTCATAATTACCAATCCCTCAAGGCCAGTATATCTTCTACCACCAGATCTGAAAACTGCACTTTAATTATGTATTCAGAACTGGAAAAACAACTGTGATAATAACATCACCAGTAAAATTATGGCATAAAAGAGCTATGAGAAAAATTTGCTCTCCCACAGTTTGGGCTCTAAATTCTAACAGCTTCAGCATATACACTTTCACAAGTACACTTCCAGCGCTGGAAATTTTGTTAGTAAGAGGGAAGACTGCTATAGGAAATTATTGGAAACCTTATAGCTTGGAAGCCCAATAGACTCATTGCTAGAAGGCACAGAACTTCTAGGGATTCTGTAATTGGTCCGAAGCCTTATAGCTTAGTACTGGGGAAACAAAAAAGCTACCTTGGAGCCTTTCTTCCTAAAATATGGTATAATCACTGACCACTACATAAAACTTTGCTTTTATAAACCAGTATTGTTCATGAGTACAGGTGTGCAAATATATATGTATAAATACATGCATTTGGGTGTGTGTGTGTGTATACATGCAAATGCTCATACTTCCAACTAAGTGCTGCAGGTTATGAAAAGTCGTATTTTGGGGACGTTCTTTTATGACAGGTCTTTTTGACAATTCCTTATAAGAACTGAGAACTGAAGAAGTTATCCATTGCTAAATAGGAAGATATACTAAAAAGAAGATAGATTTTCAAATGGTATTATGTACCACATACCCTGAAAAGAGAAATTGTAAATGAATTATGAATCCAAAGAAGGATTTGCGTTCTATGTCCAAAAATAAGATAGACTGGGAAAAAGAATCTCTGAAAATCTGAACAAAGAAAAAGGGAATGTAAACCATTAGAAATAAACTAAATGTGAGCTATGGCCCTCGTTTTCCTGGGATAACATGAAGGCAGTGAAGTTTCCAGCTTAGAGCAAATGGCTGTGAGCAAGAGGATTCTTGGTTCTAATCCCCAGTGAGCCAACCTCAGGCAAGTCATTCAGCTTTCCTTTGCCTCAGTCAATCCAGCTTAAAACCACAAAAAGCAAGTCCTCAGTGAAGCCAGATTCTGCAACTACACCAAGATACCTCTTGGGCAAATAGACAGGGAGAAAAAGTGCAAGAAGCAACTACATAAAGAAGAAGGGGAATAGCATTCTTAAGGGTTTGGAAGAGGTTGAACAGAGGCCAAATACACCCCCATGCTGACATGAAACATTTCCTAACGGATTCTGAGATGTTATGCTGAAGTTGGTACGTTTGCTATTGAGATTTCTCAATTTATGATACTGTACCCTGCATGAAATCTTTACTGCACTTTGGCAATAATTTACCATCAAGAATTAGGACCCTTCCAGAGTTACAAATATTGGAAAAATACATTGGTAACTTAAGACATTAGAATTTTTAAAACACAGGGATTTCTTCTCACATAAAGTGAATCAATAATTCAGTTGTTTAGCTCATTCCCCTCTGGCTTCAAACATTTTACTAGAAAGATGAATATGAGAATAGAATCGACAGCTTTAGGGTGTGATACACAAATAAAAGATAATGAAAACTAGAATTAAATTCATGGGCTGCATTTGTTTTCTCTGCATGCTTAATAGAGTCTCCCATTGTTAAGGACTCTGTAAGTAATCATAGATTTCTTATTTAGTCTACTGGAAGAAAAAATATGAGGTACTGTGAGGATTAAAATGACACAAATTATAAAATAGATAAAATATACATGCATGGGCTACTCAGTTGGTATTTTTTCTGCCAGCATGTAAAAAAAATTATAGATGCAGTAAATATTTGAGAAATCATTCTCTTTACAGCATTATGCATGGAGTTCTCAGTTTTCACCACTGAGCTTTGTTGATTTATATCAAATACCTAATTTAAATATAAAAGGGATGGTTACATTTATAGCACACTTGAGTATTTAGGAATACCTACTGATACTGCAGCACTTCTTTTTTATTCATATAAAAGTAATCCGTACAAATAAGTAGGAGCAATGCTAATCAGCAAAAGAAACAATGGCCTTTTTTTGCTTTTCTAACACATTTCATTACAGCCTTTAAATAAACAAAGTAGCCACTGTACTACACAGCATTCATTTTAAACATATACTGCAATTGTCCTGATGAAGAAACTATTAGGTGAGGCTGTTCTATGATATGTGTTACTTTGGCACAAGTAATCATCCCTGTGTTTTCTCTAACTTGAGAAAATAGTCTTGCACTCAGCATACCTGTGCTGCAGTTTACTTAATGAAAATATATTGAAAGATACTTTCTGCCACATATTGCAAATAAAATTTTGAACTGCTGTATTACCAGTGAAGAATGAGATTAATTTACTTCCTTACAATACTAATAGGACACCTTCTGTAGTAGGGGTCCAAGCATTTCTCATGCTTTAGATTTTTCCTATTTTTCCTCTTATCTGTTGGAAGACCACTGTAGGTCAGTCATGCAAACTGTCTATTTTTTCCTCCCAAGGACAGCAGTGAGTAAAACAAAAAATAGCTGTCCTATGACATTGTAGTGGGGGCAACAGGATTGGAAAGAAAGGATGTGAAAAACTGAAGTGTGGACAAAGCAGTTACTCTCCCACCACCATAGTTCTATGGGAATATGCTATGTTGACAGCTGGCACAGACTTTTGTCACTGACTGCGAAATGAATGAAATATAACCAGAGAACCAGCTGTCATCTCAAAGAAAAATAAATACATTAAAAGATATGTATCATTTTGTATACTTAGAAATCTGCTCGCACAAGTAAGAAATTGAATAACCTAATTTAGGACCCAGTAACAGGTCATAAAAAATATTTGCCCCTACTCCTTAATCTGTAATCAGATGGAAGAAGAAACTTCATCCATTTCTTCATGTCAAGTCATAAGGAGATTTTGAGAAAGGTGTGGAGCCAAGTATCCTGAGAACCAAAATTGCTTACTCACAACAGACAGGAAGAAAATCTGTTCTGCAGCTGGAAATCAGGAAATGTCATGCTTGCTAGATAGTTTCAGGGCCTTCAGCATGTCCCAAATCAGCAAACCCCAAAGAAACCTAAATTCTTTGAAAAAAAGTTTGCACGAGTTTAGTCCTAGGGTTTAATCCTTCATGGCAAGAAAACTTCATGCTAGAAATCTGAAAATGCTTAATTAATTCTGTATAAATGATTCCATCACCTCTTCTATAAGGTTCAATATTGCACATAATTTAGAATTCAGTTTTTGATATTTTCTTTCTTACTTTGTTCTATTTTAATTTTATTTTAAAATTCCTATTTTAATTTTTTTATATACTAAATCAGAATCATATGAAACATGAATTGCTTTTGAAAACTGTCTTAACAGATTTGGTTCCAGTTGATCCACAGTCCTACTCCAGCTTTAAAGACCAATCATTTTCTCACACAATTCTGCATCAAGTGAGAGCTTTGGGAGTAATACATACCTCAAGTTATGCTTTCAGGAGGCATTAAAAAATACTTTGATTTGGTGTAGTCCTAGTGCCGCCTCAAAATATAATATAAAGTATTCTGGTAAGTGTATTTTATAATTAGAATATATTTCAATAATAAAATGTGTAAAATATGAATAAATTGTTTGGTAAGTGACACAACACAAAATAAAAAACTTTCCCTCTCCTCCTAATTTTAAACTTAGGGCAAACCAGAATAGAATTACTGGTGAGGATGAAGGAATATGCTCATGTCTGCTAAAGATGCCACATGCAGGCATCTGGAACTGCTTAATTATCTTCCATTCTGGATAGGACTAAAAGGATGTTTTCTGTTTCTAAATCAAATCTGTTCAGACATGACACATGCACTTGTTCTCATCAAGGATTAAGTGCGTGACAAGCTTGAACTTTTAACACCAAATACTTCTGAGATATGGGAAAGCAAAGAAAGGTCACAACACCTCCATAAAACTGAAATATATAAATTTTTCACAACGTTGGCACTCAGAATTGATTCTCCTTATTTTCTTCAGCTTATCCAAAGTAACCCACCATTAATCTAAGATTAAGGATGAGAAATAACATACATAACAATGATATCTAATCTAAATTTGGAGGCAACAGACAGACATCAGCCAAGAAAATAAAATGGCATGTTTCAGAAAAATAAAAAGCTAGCTACCTGCTTTTCCAGCTCCTTGCAGAAGCTGGATGCACCACTGCTAGCAGGTAGGCGTTCTTTTCATCAAGTGACTGACAATGGTGACCAAGAGGGTAGGGGTAAAAGAACACCAATAAATTTATTACTACCTCAGTATCCTGAACCACAAATAGGAGGTTGTTATAAAAAGATGTGTCTATTGAAAATTAATAAAATTTCCCATTTATTCAATTTTCTGTGATGCTATTTTTCAAATATTATACTAGCTGTTAAATAGGAAGAAAGCATATAGCTGGATAAACATTTGAAACAAAATTAATTAATACATGAAAAAAAATCGGTAATAATAAAAAGCTCGCTTTCAAAAAACAAAACAAACAAGCAAACAAAAAGTCCAACAACAAAACAAACCAAAACAAACAAAACCCCCAAACTTTCAGGAATTCTTGGCTTGATCCAGAGCATTCCATTTCCCCTATATCCCTTTATTACCTAGCTGTAGATTACCACACAACAGCTCATCATTATGATTCTTACTTTCAAAAAACCTTTTTCTGCACTTTCCTTTTTTAAGTTTTCCATCTCCACAGAAAAAAGAAGGGGAAATATTGGTGTGAGAATTTATTTAGCCCATGCTTTCCTGTTGGATAATATGGTAGGTTCTGAATTTTAGACTGTGTGGATAAACGAAATAAAGTGGTCACTTAAAGCCAAGGTGGATAGAGTAGTTCTAACTTTCAACTTTTCAAAAGAGTTCTAACTCTACCTAAATGAGCTCTAACTACTAATCTTATAATTGTACAGCATTAGCAGGGTGATTAATTTGCATTCTGCATTTGAATGAAAAAAAAAAAAAAAGAAAAATAACTTTGCAGGATCACAAATGATTGGTGAATTGGTAGAGTAATAGAGCTAAGTCTGTGCATTATGTGTGGGAGTGCCAGAGATTTAAAGCTCAGTGAAAGTTGGACCAAAACATGTTACAATTTTGGTAAAATTTTGACTGAATTCATTTAACTTCAGCCATCAAAATTTCTACCAGAAATCAGCAAATCATGGTTTCAACCTGGCATACGCATGTTTGAAATACTTTTAAAATTTTAGCATCTCTTGTTTATGGAGGCACTGCTGAATGTCTGTCTCTGACCATTGTTTCTAAGTCAGCTGAAAGGCAGAGTATCACTCGTCTTTCTTCTCCTTTCATTTGGATTCAAGTAGTGCAAGGTTTGTGTGTTTACATCATGAATGACAGATAAAAATCATCAGCTTCCATCTTCCTGCTGTTTTTATCTTTGTGTTGCTATAGCAAGCATGTGATAGGTAATTAACTACGAGCATAACAAGAAAATATTACAGCACCAATTCATCAATGTACAACACTTTACGTGTAACCAAACTTCCTCCAGCTTTTCTCAAACTCGTTTATACAGCTAGAACACTTCAAGAAAGTCTGCTCCCCAGAAGCTTTCACTTAGAGCTTCAGCAATCATCATCTTCTTTTTCTAGCTGACATCCTCTCTACACAGAATTAGATACCAGGCTTTCTCAGGGCTGAACGTATTCATGGTTTATATGAAAGGTACTGTTACTTTATATGAAAGGTAGACAGTGAATTAACTTTTTAAAACAATGGAGTGACAACTCAAATTTGAAGGACAGCCCACCTGGCAACATTCCCTAAACTAAATCCTAAAATTATATGGATAAGTTAGGGGAAGCATTATCTTTGACTATATTCATAAAGTCAGTGCACAGAAAGTTTTCCTTTGTGCTTCCTTCCCAGTTCTAATGCCCCTTAATTCTAAAACAAAAGTATAGCAAACAGCACTGCAAGAACTCTATCTTTCATGCACTAGGAGTTTTATATAAAAGGCCAGATCTCTGACTGTTTCAAAAGGAATATTTTTGACAAGATTTCTGATTTTGTAGTGCAGAGCTGTTCATTTTTATAAGCTTTTATGGCTGCCAGCATACTGATTGTTCACACTGACACAAGGTTTACACAAATAGCAAATAAGAATCACCAGTATAGGAAAAAAATATAGCTGTTAGATTACAATCAAAAGATTATGAAATTAGTCAATTTTTATGTAGGTATTATAATAACTTCCAACTATCCAAGTTTTTAAAGGGAAAGTTCTGAGGGAGCTTGGCCAGTTCAGCCTCAAGAAAAGATGACTGGAAGAAGACCTCTTTAATTTATATAAATATCTAAAGGGGGTGTCAGGAGGATGGAGCCAGGCACTTGATGGTGCAAACCAACAGAACAACAGGCAATGGGCAGAAAACGATGCCCTGAAAGTTCCACTGGAACACGAGGAAGAACTTCTTAACTGTGTGAGTGACCATGTACTGGAACAGATTGTCCAGAGAGGTTGTGGAGTCTCCTGCACTGGGGATATTCAAGAACTGCCTAATTCTGCATTTTGTGTAATTGTGCTCTGGGAGTTTTTTGCTTTAGGTAGGTTGAACCCTACGCTGACGATGTTTCCTTCCAAGCTGACCCATTCTGCGGTTTTGTGATGTGCTCTAAAATTATCGCTACACAGAAGTTTTAAAAAATCTCGGTCAAGGGACAAGACTACGAGTAAATTTTACTCTGTAATTAAATTAAAGTTTAATTGTTGTATTCTCCTAGTTCATCAACTAAAGTGATCTATTAGGATATTGGTCAAAAGCTTGGGCTAATTTTCTTTTGGAGACAGGCTGGATGATTCACTTGTTTGCTAAGCCTTCTTAAAATCCTGCAGAAAATTCTGCACATATTCTTATTGAAAACCTATGGCAGCAGGCACAGATACAGTGGGAGACTGTGTTGGAGGGCTATGGCAGATTTACTACAGGGTCACAGAATGAACAGTTTGAAAGCTATTGGAGAGTATTGGAACTATAATTCTCCACTCCCTTTAACATGTATAGACTTGAAAAATTTGGAAGAGGCCTTTACATGATGATAGCATATCTACCTGCTATAAAAATAACTCATTTACCTAACTCAGCAACCGAAGATGATACTGACTCCAGAAGAGAACCTTGTTGCTTCTAAACAGAACCTTGAAATTCAAATAAGTCTGGTTTTTAAAATGTATCCTTTCTTTTAATTCTCTGTGTTTAAAAAATGATGCTCATGAGAGCAGTCTCAGCTTCAGTTTGAAGAAAAACTGATTTGTGTAAAAATGTGATAAATGTCTTGGTTCCACTTGTTTTAAAATTTGTTGTACAGTGATCAGTTTGTTGACAGAACATCTGCTCATTTCATCCCCTGCAAGCTCAAATCTGTATTCCACTTCTGCTCTGTTTTCAAGATGGAATATCTTGACATATTTTTGGCTCTACAGTCATATTTGGTGTCAAGAGAAAGATTTCCATATTTGTCTGTTGCTCCTATGAAGAAGCAGTCATGGAACTGATCTTTCATATGTATTTTCCCCAGATGTTAATTCAAAAGCTGAACAATCCCAAATATATACAGAATGACAAAATTAACTTGAAAAGTCATTAAAAACTTAGGTTTTTGATAGCAGGGCATGGTTAGAAACCATTGCCACTTTGGGATAAATTCTAAGCTTGTACAGAACCAAGTCTTTGAAATATCAAAGACTGCCTATACCATTTAATTAAACAGGGCGAGCGAGAAGTCTTAGGCTCTGGAGCTTACTAACACTGGTAACCTCCATCTAAGGACTCTGTGCTCCTGAATCACTTTGCAGTCCTCCATTGTGTTCCTGTGGTCCTTTAACACCACTGTGTTTCCTTTTCCAGTGCAGAGGGTCTGTGAAGGCTGTACTGCTGCCCTTGGAATGCTGCTCTGCTGTCAGGAGCCTGGGGCTGGTGCTGCTGGCACACAGCAGCAGGAGTTCAGGGTGCCAGGCACGCTGGGATGGTGCTGCAGGACTGTTTAAAGCAGAGGGAGCTGTGCTCCCTGCTCACCACGTCTGCTCCCTGGTTACAGTGGGGCTGCGCACAGGCATTGACCCAGATTGTGCTGGTCCTGGGTTGAGCTCTCATTTTTCCCAATAAAGATATGAAAAATGGAAGTGTACAAATGATTAGAAAATGCAGTGTTTGAAGTGCATTTTAAAAAAAAACTTGTTAAGAAAGTATCATTTCATTGATATATTAACCTCTACGGGACTTATTAAAACCAAATAATAGTTTTTATAATTGCTTTCCTCATCCTTAAGAATACTTTAGATTTCTGCAAAGTTTAATAAACTTAATCATTAACCAAAAAGAGAATTTGAGATCTAATTTTTTCAATACCAGTTTTATGACAATATTTGTGATAATGAAAGTTTTCCAGAATTCAAAATTGTTATTTGTATTTATTTTAAATAGAAGTTATAATTTATAAAGTAATCCCAGTTTCAATTTGTAAAATTTAAAAAATAATTTTGAAAGGAAAAAACAATACCATCAGAATCTCTCTTTCAGATATTAAAGGTTTTCCTTGGCATCTCACCTTACTTTTTTTTTATTTACATTCAAAACACAAATTCTCAAACTCTCATCAGTTTTATGATTAAATAGTCAGCATCTGAGAGTGAAAAAAAAATTGTGCTAAGCATAGATGCCGACTATGCCTGAAGGATCAAGCACTTCACTGAATATATTGAGTTTATAAACTTCTTCTAAATCTAAATGGATGATCTCCTCACATTGCTTTTTATTTAATAGCTCACACTGCAAGAAGATACAGGACAAAGATTCTATTTTGCCTTCTGCCAAGGAGCTATCAAACCCACATCTCCTTAGCTATCACCATCAATCTACTATGCTTTTTTTTATACAAGGATTCTTAATCCTTCCTGTTGTAGCAATTCTACTGTATATGGAGAAATCAAAAATCGCAGTGGTAGAGAGAAGTTAGAATGAGAATGCATTTCTAGCTTAAAGGCTCAGCCCCTTAAACCTTTCCACCATTGGGGCTCATTAAAAAGGTTTCACCTGGCACCTATTAGTTATTGGTTAAATGCATAAACAAATTTTGTGCTAAAAATTGCAACTAGCAGCTTCCCTCCCTGTACAGAAACTGAAACCATTAGGAGGGATTTTTATCCTCACACTCCTGCATTCTCTCTGAGCTAATTAATAGGCAATTGTTTCATGCAAAGTAGACTATGTGAAACAAGACAATGGGAGCATTTATTTCTGTATTGTGACATTTCAGAGGCTGGTAGAGCAGAGGCTGGTAGCACAGACCAGAGAGTGGAAGGCTCATGTGCCTATCATCTCCTCAGAAATTTTCTAATTATTGCATTTGCATACAGAAGGCTAGGTGAGGCATTAGCAGAAATGTAATTTTCAATTCCAGCTCTCCCTTTTCCTTATTGGAAGCTCAGAATACAGTTCAGAAAATTAATTTTAGATATTTTGACCATTTTTAAATCTATCTATGATGAGGCCCCTCATACTTCAAGGGAGACTGGAAACCTTTAAATAGTGACCCAAAGGAATAGAAGTTTGACACAAACCAAATTACTCAGATTCAATTTCACCAGTATAAAAGATTGAAGAATATGGGAATATGCTTACCTTCAAATAATTATTGACTTAAAATAACTATTGACTTAAAATAACAGCATGCATTATAAACAGTAACCTCAGGAATAAGGATATACCTTGGCTGCTCATACATCTCAGCTGGATATTAGATTCTTTGAACACATAATTAGTCTCTTAAAAGTCCTCCAAATCTATAAACCATGAAGTGTTCTTAAAGTAATATTTTTGTCCTCCTCCTGTTAAAGATGGCAACCAGAGTCCCCAAAACAGCCACTCTGAACCACCTCCATTTTTTAATAGCCAGAAAGAATGATGAGATCTTGTTTACTTCTTCCTCTGCTTCCATGTTCATTGCTTGTAATAGAACATTGAAATACCACGTTACTGTGGGAGATTAAGACATTATTCTTCTCTTCTTCCTTGAAGCTGCTTAATTAACATTTCTACCAAACTGTTTAATTTATCCTACCTAAGGCAGGCTTCCTCTATTACAGCCTTCTAAACACAGTGATAAAACTTTATACATCATCTAATGAGAAATATTACGTTCTCAGTCTCTTAACTAATTCAAAACTATTGCCTACTTAATCAATTTTTAAGATAAGTTAGGGTTGTTTCTTTTTGGAAAGAACGGTCACAGACACTAGCCTGCAAAGACAAACTTCTGAGCTACAAATCCTCTTTTAAGACTCTAAAGAGTCTCTTATTCCTAAATACAATGTCTAGAATCCAGCTCAATGTCAGACTTAGCATAATAAATATTATGACCCCTTTTTTCATATGAGATCCACATACAATAGAATTTGTCAAAGGTGGATTTTTGCATGATGACTTCTGTTGGCTCTCCATTCAGTATTTGAGAAGTCTCTTTGGGAACATTTACCTCTGCACAGATCTGCACAGGGAATACACAATCTAGCCAAGAACTATAGAGGGGAAACCAAGCTTGAACAGGTGCCGAAAAGAGGATCAGAGTAATAGAATGCCCATCATACAAAGGATGAGTAAAAGTGCTTATCCTCCTTAAGCTAGCAAAATAATGGCTAAGACAACATATTGTAGTTAAGAAGGCATGTAATCACTTCCTATAAATAATTATTTTTGGAAAATAATTATGTGCCATGAAAGG
Organism: Brachypodius melanocephalos; assembly: GCA_013398615.1. NCBI lineage: Eukaryota > Metazoa > Chordata > Aves > Passeriformes > Pycnonotidae > Brachypodius > Brachypodius melanocephalos. Next base: position 12,239,007 of record VZSR01003049.1, read on the forward strand.
AGAAGGCCTACTTAAACTAAAGGACACTGTTGGCAGAAGAAAAATGTTATAAATTGTCCATGAATAAAATTAGGCTGGACATCAAAAGTATTCTTAATGATCAGACAGCAGTGACTATCTGGAACAGCCTCCCAACAGCAATAAGTAGGGTGAAAAAAAATAAAGTACTCAGAAGCATGTTCCTATTAAGATGGAGTCTGATCTGTTTATGAGAGTTATATTGAGTAACAGAAATAGGCTCCAGTGAACAAAGATATGTATTTTCTATCCTATTTTTCTGTTGCATCTAATTGCTCTGCTCAGGACTAAAGTTCAGTATAGCAGGGCTCATTACATTAGTGCTTCACTTCCCTTCATGATATGTCTCTCCGTGCCTAAAAAAGAATCTGTTTTATTAACAGTATTACTCACATAGATTTTTTCCTCAAATGTAAAGATATTGGAAAAGGGAAGAATTTTCAACCTGATTTATTTACCCAGTTTGGGAAAATCCCAAGGACTTTATACATATTACTTAGGAATAAATCTACTATCCCTTATTATGCCAGCTAATTATTTTATTGTTCTCTTAAAAAAAAAAAAGAAAAAAAAGGTAAAGAAGCAGATGGTTAAAAGTCACAACTATAAAAGATAAAATACAAGTAGGTAGCTTTAAGCATGAAAGGCTATTAAATTAATTTTTTATGAGAACAGAAATATTGAAAATGTGAGACCTAAATTTGTGGCCTCTATGGCAGAAAATTAGCTTTTGGGAGCTGGGGAAGAGAATGGGAAGAGGAGGTAGAGTGGGATTTTTTTTTATCTGCATTTTCTACAAAGATTCCTGACAAGAATATCTATTAACTGCCTAATTTGCATAAACCTTCCACAACTTAAGCTCAAGTGAGCCTTAAGCATTTAATTCTGAATCATCTTATTCAGTATTTTTCAGCACCACATTTACTCTTCAATTCTCTCCCATTTTTTCCAGGCATACTGGTGGTAGTTATTTCCCTGTAACACTGGTTAAGACTGTCCCTTATGAAGTTTTCTGGAGTGACTGAGGTAAAAATAAAAATGTTCTGATATTTTCCCCTGGGAGAGTGTGAGCAGTTCCTTCGGCTTAAATAGGCTTTAACTGCATCCCACAGAGTGATGCTTCACAGCGTATTATTAGTGTGATCAAAAAGAATGTTACGAGGAGAAGCTGAGCACCAGCCAATGTTAAGCACTGCATTCATATTTCTCATCTATATTTTACAAATTCAGAAATTTCAAAGTGGACTCTATTTTTCACAACACTGTCCTCAGTATTTTTGCTGGCTTTGCCTTGTTGATTTTTTTTTAACCTACACATTTTCTACAGTAATGTGTAGTATGTAAGGCTGACATACTAAATTTGCACACTAACAGAACCAGATGCATGAACTGACAGATTTTGTGTTAAAAAAGCAAGATATCTTCTGCAACCTAAACAGTGGGTCAACTGCAAAGGATTTTGTTGTGATTTCTAGCACTGCTCAGTTCAACTCATTTTGAACGACTATTTAAAATCTACTAGAAGAACAACTCTACACTATTTCTTGAAAATGAAGAAAAAGTGTAACTTCCTAAATAATCCAACAATTATAGTGAATATTTGTATTGTTTTATATGGAAAAAAATGAAAAGAAAGGTATTTTTATTGTTTTTTTAATTTAAAAATAAAAGAAATGTGCCATTAGATTTGTATTTTGGGACTATGGAGATGACAAATGGGCATATTTCATTGCAACTCCTGGGCAATTCATCTGTCACCTAGTTTTCCACTGAGGCTCATTGCCACAGAGTAATCCTTCTTCTAGCAGTCATACAAAGTCTGATAATCCATTTTTCCTCATTATTAAGTTTGATTTCTTGTGGGATTAATTTTCCTACACATTGTTTAGAGAACTGAATTCTAGTTGTAGCAGTTACCTGTGAAATTCTCTGGAACATCTGGAATCAAAATGCAGTGGGCCAAATTCATCCCTTGACCAGTTTTACCAGCATCACTGCTTTTAGGCCAAATATTAATTTGGCCTAAATGACTCTCCAAACGTAGGAATAATCCAAGCAATGTATTAAAAGTCCCAAGTCATTGTTTGAAATAGCAATTTACCCTGCTAGTCATCCTTTATTTATGCCTTTTATGCTTGTAGTAAAATCTTTTAAGTAATTTCCCTTCACTGGAAGCCACAAAGGGTAACTGTTTGACCTGCCTTAAATACCTTAAATAAGTCCATGTCTCATAAAGAAACATTACTTTGTTTGGCTAACCAAAAAGATGCTGCTCCATGGTGAGTACAGCTGAGTTTTTCAGGAAATGGATACAAGAGCTACATGTTAGTGTTGGATGGAGCTCTACATGTAAGACTTATTATAAAGGAACGTCTGCTTAAAAAGAATTAAAACTTTACAGCATGATAGTAAATAATTCAACTGACTGTTTTGAATAAAATTTGAATTTCCATTGAATTGTCTAGAAATATAATGACATATAATTGTTTTGCAAAAATTTCAGTAGAAAATCTTACAAACAAATTTCATGGATTAAGTATACTTTTTTGCATTCTAGAGTTGAATATGTTCATCCATATTGATAAAATAATTTGAAATTAATATATCCCTTTGTGATCTAACCACAATTTACTGTAGCAAGTAATTAATTTTTTGTTCTTACTTCCATTACTATCCTTCTGGTTATGTTTCAGAATACTGCAGTTAAGTGATCCAATATTGTATATACACTGGGTGTTGGAAGAGAAAGACCTTCAACTTTTTATTAGCTAATACTTCTCTGGAGTGTCCCAATCACCGTTGAGATGGACTTTTGAAGTCCTGAAGGAACCTGTGGACATGCTACACAAATGGGGCTAATTTCAGTGCCAGGTGGTTTTTCCTTCACATTGGTTAGGATGTGAGATTTGCTCTGCCCGACAGTATTAACGTACCAAGTCTGACAGTCTCACAAAGAAGGCATTAAACTTGTTAGACATTTTTTCCTCCCGTTATGTTTTAGTCTATTTTAAAATTATGTCTTTCTATGGTACTTCCTTCCATATATTCTTCACTCTTTTCTGCTGCATAGATATTTTCAAGTCCAAGCAATTCATATAGGACACCTTGTTCAGGTGTTGACACGTAGTTAAAGCAGACTTTTCTAAATTAAAGTTCTATGAATTTGTTTTCTAACTAAATAAGATGAGGTAAACAGGATATATAGTGAGGAGCTCGGGATTAAAACAAAAAATCAATCTCTTCTGAGACAAACCTAATAACTGTCTCCAAAAGCTTTCATAAATTATTAGCTTTGAAATCACTCAAAGTGTCTGAAACGTTGTGTCACTGATGTACTCGAAGTTCACCTAAGTAACTGTATCGTCAGAATGTGCCGACAAAACAATGCCAGCAGCTATGCCACCTTGCAATCAGTCACATATCTGTTTCAGAGTTAACAACTGTCAGAGGATGTAATTTCATCTGCTTCTCCTGCATAAATATAAATGTTCATATTCTTGCTAAGGAAGGAAAAAGACTATGAAGATTTGTAACTTCTGTTTCCCTCCAGTTGACTTTTTTTTTCCCCCCCGTGAAGCTTATGCTTTCTTGTCAATTAATAAAATGCATACAGAGGAAAAACATGTTATATTTTCACGTGAATGTATGAGTTGTGCAAAATTACTATCTTTCAAGAAAGTTACATTGTCTATATAGTCAATGAAGAACTAGAGAATGGACAAATATCTGTTCAAGATATTGCAGTTGAGTACAAGGAAGACTGGAAATTTCGGTTTGGTGATAAAAGCACAGAAATACAATTTGCCAGGTAATGGAAATAAAGTCGCATGTGTCAAGTAAAAGCTGCTCCTGCACTCCAAGGAAAGGTCCCATACTATTACAATGAAGAACTATTTTATAAAAATTGTACTTGTTTCATCAAGCACATACAAAGGAAAAGCTCATTTGTACTTGGAATCTGACATTGTATTAACCATTACCTAGTTAATGCATCCAGAACATTGCCAAGACTACAAAAATAAGTAACTAATTTTTAGGAAATAGATCCCCCTCAGTTAATACTATGTATAAGGCTTAATTTCTGTGCTCAGTAGCAGGTATTAGTAACTTATGCATCAAATTTCTTCTTTTTTCTTTTTCTTTTTTTTCTCTGTCTTTCTCTCTCTCTCTCTCCCTCTCTCTCTCTCTCTCTCTTTCTTCCCCTCTTCCTCATTCTCTTTTTCTTTCCCTCTTATTTTTTCCTTTTTTCCCCATGGACTTTTTCCCTCCTCCAATTTCTCCCCATGAATACAGAGTACCAAAGTGCTTCCTGTTCTGAGCTACAGGACACATGCTGGGTGCAGCTCTTGATGTTTGCTCAGCAAGGGCTAGAAGTAGGCAGCACAGTGAGTTAATGGAAGAATAATTTAAAGTGAACTTGGGTGGTTGAAAAAAGGACCCACACATAACGCTAATAAAGGCTTGCCTTTTTTGTTTCTGTTAGTAGCTGTTCATAATTTCAGATCTTTCCTTTCAAAATCTATTTCAAATCAAATGTAGAACTGCTAAGTCTATTTAGCTCTTATCTGTCACTTTGTTGATAATTTCTATTAACATTACTCTATGTGTACTGATGATAACTATACAAAGAATAATTAAATACAGTTAAGAACAGTAATTTGGAATATGTACATTTATTATTGTAGAGATTTCCATAAATTATTTTCATTATTCTTTTGCAACAGAGAATAGTGTATTCACTACAGCTCCCAAATAAATCCAAGGACAAATGATATTTTTTTTCTCTTTCTATTAAAGATATTTTGACATTAACCTTTTGTACTCCAAACATATTGTAAACATAAATGTTCTGATAATAGTGAAGATGGCATAGTCAATATTTCTGTGGTTGGGAATCCACAGATTCTGCTGATTTAGCATATCTTTTGCTTCACATAAACACGTACAGATTTCCATTTCAGAAGATTGTTTTTATATAGTCACTTAATAGCTCCAGTACACAGAAACCTCCTTTCCCAAGTTGTTTATCCTTTGCCACTATGCTTCTACCACACCTTTTTATTCTTCCTCAATTCTCATTACAGAAAAAACCCAAAGTCAATTTGTAGTGGAAATAGGATAGAAAAGAAATTCAATTCTTGCAGGTGAGGATAGATATGTGCAGCTTACAACTTAAAAAGAAGACACCAAATGCAGAGATCTGGACAGGAAAAAGTACCAATTAATCTGTGGATTCTACTCAGTGCACTCTTTTCTGGATGCATATATGCTTAAGATTCTCAAAACAATCCACAATGCACAAAAGGCCTTCTCCTTTACCATGCTAGGCTGGGGAAAGTCAGCAATTACCAGGAAGAACCTCATGATAATGGTCTCAGAATTTTGCTGGTCTTGGGCAAAACAAACATGAGAGTGCAGTCAAAAACTTTAGTTGCGAGGAAAAATTAAAGGGAAATTTCAGCCCTCCTGCTAAAGTCTCTAACTTGCAACAAACTGCAAAAGGAAAACAGCTATAGAGAAAGAAATCTTTGCAAATTACCAGTCCAGTAGATTAAAAATAACTTCAACAAGTTTCACAGAACAGTACATTATGTATCTTCTTAGTAAGAAATGGAGAATGAAATGATCAAACTGCTAATAAGCAGTTACAAGACAAGTTGAGTTTTTCACATACTCTTGCAAAAAACTAGCTAATTTCTCACATGAGAGAAGGACCAAGCTTGAGACTGAGGGGATACTGAAGCTATTGACTGTTTCTCTGCTGAAGTTCTGACAATGCTTTCCCTTAGCACTGACTCCTCCAAATGGAATGGCTGCTCCTCCCTAGGGATGTTGCTTGTGACCAGTTTCAGTAGCCAGTAATAAACATGCTCACAATTACAGGATCCTTATGGCTCTCTCAGAGGGATTTATGTGACTCTTAACCAAAAATATAAAAATCAGTTGCAAATACAGCCCAAGAAAGGAAATATATTGTTTTTTTAACTCTTGATATAAAGTGGTGGAAATGGGAATTCAGAACATTTGGCTCAAAAGTAGAAAATTTTGTGAATGAAAATGAAAAGACTAATTTTCAAAATTAATACTCAGAAAAGATTGGACAAGGTTGAACTTTTAGATTTAGAGTGAGGATTTTTTCTTGTAGAGTTGGGTACCCTAAAAATGTGAGAATCAAATAAAACAACATATTGATCTGAATCTCTCTTAAAATACAGGCACAAAGAAGAAACCTTATTTGATTACATCAGCACTCAGTTTTCTGAAGTTAACAGCTCTATTGTGTCTATCATCATCTCAGACTCAGAAAGGGACCTACTTCTGCTCTAATTAGCTATGTTTTAGCTAAACATGTTATGTCTTTTACCTTGAAATTTCTGACATGCAGAGTAGTAGCAATTATTTCTCTAGGGCTTTTTAAACCTAACAATTAGTATTTGCAATCACAGTCCTTCTGCTCTGAGCTATATTATGCAAAGCATCAAATACTCCAATTGTACTTTTAGGGTTTTATGCTGCTTAATGTATTCTTTTTTATTTTTGGCTTCATATAAAATAATTGGATTTAAAAAATCTTGATAGGAAGGTGCTAATCCAGATTTGAGTATGCTAAATCTTATCCCTAGACATATCTACACATCTGGAAGAGATTATGGCTTTCAAGCCACAAGTTTTTGATAGGCAAAAACATCTATAGAAATTATGACTTAGGAACAATCAGAATACTAGATCCAGATTAAGGAACCAGGGCTCAAACAGGTTATGAGTTATATCCATGCTAAAGAGTAAAATATTTTCCAGTGATTTATTGGCTTTTTTATTTAGAGCTCAGGTGCTCCAGAAAGGCTTTATAACTGAATTCTTACAAAGAATACTTCAAGATAAACTTTTCCTATTTGTGTTAATAGACACCAAAGATCAATTTCCCTTTTATGTTATGAAAAGCCATGCTTACACTGAAATGCTTTTAAAAAAGCATAAATAGAACTTAAGTCTTTGGTGCCATCTCAAAATGCATTGCTTATTTTTTGAATTATCAAGCTGCCAGTGTTTTAAAGGGGCTTTTAAGAGCTCATAAGTATTTCTTGTTCGGCTTTCTGTGCAACTGAAGAAGAGAATTATATAGGACACATGAGCACAGCACAGTTAGCACAACTTTCAGCAACAGTCTAAAATCTTCTCCTTCACTGTGACAGCTTAATAATGAGAGATTACTTCCAAAGGTCATTACCAGAAATAAGATCACCAGTAAAAATTAATCTGTTGATGCCCACATAGTAAGAGATTTCAATTATTCAACCATCTTATTTATTACCTAACCTGTCATTTAGTCACTCTTCCTTAAAAAAGAAATATATTTTAACACATGTTATCTTTATATTTAGGATGAAGTATTAAAACCCCCTAATCATTATTTATTTCCTATCCACTGGATAATTTAAGGAAACAGCTGTGTATAATGTTCTATATAACTTGCTGAGGTTTGTGAACTATTAAAGAGAGCAACGGTTCTTGTCCTAGGAAGACTAGATGAATGCAGTGCCTTCAGTACTATAAACCCTTAAAAGTTTGCTTTTCAACCTTGTATGCTGTTTGCCAAATTTCTATAGCTATTGGGTCTCCCACTGGATTAGTTTGTCATCAGGAAATGAGGAATGTCAAGGTATGTACAAAAGTATTGCAGGACAAAATTTACTAACTTTGGTGCTTTAACTTCACGATAAGAAGAATGTCACTTTGTCCCTGGCAAAATCTTCTCCCCAGGGAGAAAATTAATGTTGTACAAACCCACTTTTCTCATCCTTGTTCTTTTAATACTAAATTAGTATTAGATTAAAAAGAAATAGTAGTAAAATACCATTTTTAACGAAATTTGACTGGGACTCTACCATGTCTAGTACCACAGGTTCTTAGTCTGCACCTCTAATCTTGTTAAAAGGGCTTCTAAGCAGTCAAATATTAGTTTGGACTATAAGATTTGAAGCTGCAGCAAGAATGATACAGATACAATATTTTTCCCATCAGTCCGCAAGAAGGTTAAAAACTTTGAGTAAAAAATCCTATACTTTGGGTATATCTGTCACTCTTAAATCATTATACAATTTGATACCATCAGCAGTGTGAATTATAATTTCCATTTGATGCAAAAAGAAGGATGGAATTTTTTTTCAGTATATCAGTATGAATAAATTTCACATCCACATCTGCTAAGATCAGAGTAGTGGAAAAAGCATTCTCTTCACAAGATATTTCTCTCTAACAAGCACTATAAAGGTGTCTGCCAGTTTTGTCTGGGATAGACAGCAGCTTCACAATAGCTAGTATGGCCTATGTTTTGGATTTGTGCTGGAAATAGTGTTGATATTATAGCCATGTTTTACTTACTGCTGAGCAGAGCCTACACAGATTCAAGGACATTTTTGGTCATCACTCCACCCCTCCAAAAATGCCTACTGCTTTTTTGGTTTTGGGTTTTTTGAGGGTTTTTTGTTGTTGTTGTTTGTTGGTTTGACTGATTTTTCAGTTCTATATCAAGTAATTTCCATTTCTATTAAAGGATGTTCAAGCTATACTTTTTACCAAGACTCTTTTTTCCCTTCTTGTTTGAGATTAAAAAGTGTGGTTTGATCAGAGGACAGCAGTTATTCACAAGAGACTGCTCTATGCTAAATTAGAAGGTTTCTCATGCCTTATATTCCCGCCTCCTGATTGGTAGGATGCGTATTTTGATTTATTATTTAGAATCACCTCTATACTGTATGTGAAACCTACAGTTTTCAAAAAGAAAAACTCAATTTAATGTAATTTTAGTTTTGAATTAAAAATTCAATTTAACAATTTTAGTAAAAAAAAAAAGGGTACATGTGTAAATATTGGCCATATTCATCTTAAATTTAGTCTGTTCAAGGTACAAGTTTTCCATGTGTCAAAATAACTACTACATCATCCATGTTAAGGTCAGACTCCTTGATATCTAGCATTCAGTCATTATTGTTTTGATAAGAAAGCAAAAAAAGTGATGTGAAATTACTTTAAATTCAACTGGAGAATTTGAAGCACTTCTTTTACATACCTACAATTCAATCAGATAAAATCTTAAAATAAATGACAATGTTTGGCTTACCAAAAAAACAAAAAAGAAAAAAAAAGAAAAAAAAAAGAAAAGTCAAAAGTTGAGATTGTAGGTCTACAATAAAAATCCTTCAGATAAATATTTTAGCTGATTTAACCTCACCCAGCAAAAGCTGGGTGAATGTACCGAGTATGATAGTAACAGTAAAGTGCTGAAACTTCCACCAAGCTAGTTTCAGGCAAGCACATCCAACTTCTCCAGTCCCTCAGTATTTTTTATTAATGATAACAAAGCATTGGATTCTATGTGTTTTGCTTTCATGTCTCCTCAAAGGCTTCATACCTTTCTGATTTTCTAAATGGTTTCAATATAAACAGCAGCAATCTGTGCAGTAATGTTTATTCTGATCTTGCAATATTTTTAATATTCAATTCTAATAGATCTAATTTTCACTTTAAAAATCTTCTTTTACTTTGGTCAAGTTAAGTTTGTTTGTACATAAGTAGTACATAAGTAGTACACAAAGTTCCTTTATACAAAAAGAAAGGGAGAGCTGTAAGAGTTATAGACTTCTGTATGGATTACTCCTAATGGTGCTTATTACAGATATAAAAGTAACACCAGGCCAGTATCAGGTGACTCAGTACCAGACACTTCACATCAGTTACAGAAGTTTGCAACAGAAAGAATTATAGAACCATTTTCATTTAAAAAACCCAAACCAACAAACCAAACCCCACAGGATTAACGACAAAGAAAGAAGATAAACTTTTTTTTAAACAAACAAGCAATGAATTTTAACAGAGCAGTCAGCCTTTCTGGACATGAATGCTGGAGATCCATGTTTGAACAGTTTAAGAGGCAGCCTTGCAGCTCTGATAACAATAGGGATCTGCCGAGGTAAGTCATGGCAATTATCCACACACAATCAGTTACTTTTCAACTCTGCTACAAGTCAAGGGGCTCCATGTTTCAACACTGCTTCCTGCCCTGTTTTCTCCTTTAAAACAAATTTTAATTAACAGTTCTGATCATTTGTATTTTATGTGCTACACAGAAACAGGCTTTATAAAATACCCTGCACTATATGACTAGGATTACAAGGACCAAATTAAAAAATTAAACATCTGCTTTGGAAATATACTTCCTAGCACATAAACTAAAGCTTTCAGAGCCACAGGGACTAAACACACCTTTCAAAGCCAAAATGAACACTGATAAACCTTCAAGGTTTGCCAGGTCTGCAGGGCTCTCTATCTGAACAGATGGATTGGTTGGTACAATTTAGGAGTTCTGCCTTTTTTTTTTAAACATTCCTTTTTAACAGTATGCCCCCTACCCTGTAAACAAGCCTCTAAGCACAGAAGACAAAAAAATGTATTTAATGGCCCCCTGTTTGGTTTCATTATTTACACCCTTCACACGTACCTTCCCAGCTGAGTAATGCTCTTTGATGATTATATCTCCAAAGAACATTGCTGTGATCACGTAATATGCTGTGGAACCATAGATAATCAATCAAAAGGACAGAAACAGAGAGAGCAACTTTTTGACTTTTTAAAAACTGATTTAGTTCTTATGAAAATGCAAAATTGACAGCTTTGGGATTGGAATAATCTTTCAAAAGATGAATAGCAACGGTGCAAATTTTACAGTATTAAAGCAATGTGTTCTGCCCCTGAAGGGATCACTTTTATAAGCTGAAGATGTCTGTCTCCATAGTCCAGTGAGTCAAAGTCCTGATACATTTCTTGATTACTACCTGGGAGCACCCTGGCAGTGGTTTTGTGGTACTGGCATTAGAAAACTGGGTGTTCTGGGAATACAGACATCACCAATACATTTCATCTACTGTAAATTTGGGGGAGGCAGGTTGACACCTTGAAGCTGGTGACATCAAAACTTGTGACCTACTGTCCTCAAGAGGTGAAAATACTTTTACTACTAAATGTGATCTCATATGGAAATAAATATATTTGGAATTTGGTCTAGTTTAGCCTTGAGTTACAATTTTTTTACATGAAGAATTTGTGTTGCTACTACCAAAACTAGTAGTGGAAAGAGGGAGAGATTTGAGCTTTGGACAAGTTCCAGAAAACTTATCAGAGTATGTTTCAACCTTAGTTCCTATAACCAAAATATATTACAAAAATAAAAACCACCTAATACTAAGCATACTCCATCTCGAGAATTTTGCATTTAAAGTCATATTTATATAAGAAACTCCTTATAGAAGTTTTCATATTTGTATTTTCATATTCATATAAGAAAATTTCCTTTCTTCCACTTGGCTTCTCCAAACATGAGCCCTACCCAGACTACTAATTTCCAAATTCTTTTGTCTAATGATTCCCTTATCAGATGCATTAGATAACCAATCATTTTTCTTATCGCACTCATAGTTAAAACTCACTGATAGGTCAGCCAAACAGAAGTTTCATTGCTTTGCCCACGATCTGTATGGCATCTATTTTATCACTGATACTGAAACATCTAAACATTAAATTACCAGAGAGGCTAATATCCATTTTTTAAAAAGTCTCCAAAAAGAAACCTAATTCCGTAGATGACAATTTTACAACTTTAAATAGGTAAAATCAATCACAAATGTTACTTGATAAAAGTATGAAGTGAGCTCAGATTCTCCATGCAGCACAGTTCCATGCCAGTTCTCTTCCCAACAGGATACTTTTCACTCCCTAATTCATCAAAGAAGTGCAGGGGAGGTGGGGTGATTGCTTTTTAACTTAATCATTGACTGTGATTTTATATCAGTGTGTGTCCTGTGAAATCTGCAGTAATAAAGCAGTAAATGAGCACATTGCTAGCCTGAAAACACAAGTTTACTGTGACACCATATGCATTCATCCTCTCAGATTTGGTTATCACTGGATGCTACGGCGCAGGACAGAGAGGGCATGCTGGGAGGGGTGGTAGCTAGGGGACAGATATCATTCCCAGGGGAGGGGCAAAGCAACTCTCCTGCTTCCCAGGACAGGGGGGTCCTTCCAGTGGAGCAAGCGTGGCGGACAGAGCGCAAGGGTAACTCCAGTCCCGAGCCCTTTGGGAGCTGTCGCTGTGGCCATGTCAAGCTCTGCACTCTGTTTTGTGAACTTATTATTAATGTGTTTGCCATTACTGTCCATTTTCTTATCTCATTGCTATTGCTGTAAATTGTTCTTATTGCAACCTGTGATCTTTGCTTTTTGTGCCTCCAGTTGTCTCCAATCCCATGCAGCAGGCAGAGGAAGGGGAAAAAGGCAGCTGGAAGGGCAGAGTGAGCAGCATCCAGTTTTGGAGTCATGGCTGGGGCACTAAACTGAGGAATACCATTTCTAAACCATGAAACGTACCTCTCTTAAAAAATAGATGAGACATATGGGATGATTCTGTTAATCACTAATTATTTCAAACTGTATGAGCATTAATTCCTTAACATACCTTGACAGATCTAGGCTCTTAGGAACCTTTAACAAGTTTAACAAGTAACACTGTCCCAAAATTACATCTGTTTATGAGGTGCCCAAAGGTTGAATTCAAGTCCTATGCTTAGAAGTTTTTATATTCTTTAATTTGGGAAAAAAAAAAAGACATTGGTCTGCTTCCCCCAAATATTTTGTGTCATTATGGTAATTGTAAATCCATGGCTTTTATTGAAATTACTGGTTTTACTAACATATCTGTTAACAGTTGGAGAAAAACTAAAACCAAATGAAACTTTGAAGAAGTTAATTTCAACTAATATACCACTTGGATTTTAAATTGTGAATACCTGCAGCTATGGCTGTTCAGCCCTAAGTCTTCCTGACAAGATGAAGAACAAAATATAATTACAGGGGTGGAATGGAAAAAAGAAATAAAATTTTAAAATACAATTTAGGCATTGATAACTAGAAACACTCAGAAGTACGCTTATTAAATGAAACTCAGTAAATTGTCCTAGTGGCAATAATAATGACTAAATTACTCTAGTATGAAGCATCACTGTAAATTATTTTGATGTTTATTTTTCTTCTTACTCCTAAATTGTTACAAGGATGAATCATCAATCCTTATGATTCATACTAGGTTTCATTCAATAAGCCTATAAGGTACACATTTTCACAGCCTCATATAAATACTAGAACTATGATCTTTATAAGAGATACTGTTGTTGAAAGCAGTAAGTTATATGATTGTCATATAAAAGAGTAAGAAAAAACCAAAACACACGCCACTTGGCATAAGAAAAGCTGGTGAGTTCCAAAGGACACACACAAATGTAATTCACAGTAAATCCTACAGGACATGGCTTGAGTGCTGTAGAGTCACTCAAGCAGTATATTACCAGGGTCAGAGACTCAAACAGATGAATCCTGCCTCGGCCCATGGCTGCTCAAATCATGCCTTTTTATTGATTCTGAAGCATTCAGATAAAAGGCCCTAGTGGCATATGCTTCCCATTGAAGGAACTTATTTTTTTGAGCTGTTAAAAACTCTAGAGACATGAGTAAACATGGTAACATATGCAGCACAATTTAAAGTGTGACTTTAATTCATGTTTTAAGAAGAAAGCTTTAAAACTTCCTGAGATGCCTAGGGCTTTCATGTTCAAAATGTACTGTCATAAATTCAGTATAAATGGACTCTTTGGTGTGTGCATATTGTCAGTGTGACAAAACAAAGGAAACATACAAAAATTACATCACTTCCACAATACCCAGCTCTTGAGATATAAGCTTTAGCCTGTGCAATTCTGCTTTACTCTTATCTTTGCTTTCTTGGGCTAACTGATACCATCATTTCTTTCCAGGGATAAATTTCAGAGTAGCCAGATTCTCATCTACTTTTAACTCAGTATGTACAAATTTAGTTGTGGCTGCTTTTTAATCTGTACTTTTTAGTTCTCATCCCTGTAACTCCACTGAATATTTGACCTTCTTCTAGGAACTGCTGTGGAGAAGCAGTTTCTCTCCTGGTAGAAACATGCCAAAAAAGCCAGATCATAAAGCCACAGAAGAAAGTGAACAAGCATTTTCCCCATTTTGCTACTACCACATAATAACAGTCTTTGTAGGCTGCAGTTACACACATCTTGTCTCAGCACACACAGCATTAAGCAAATTACAGAATTGTAGAATTACAGAATACACTGAATTGGAAGGGACTCAACCAGCATCATCAAAATCCAAGTCTTTGCCCTGCACAGGACATCCCAAGAGTGACACCATGTGCCTGAGACCATTGTCCAAACACTTCTCAAACTCTGTCAGGCTTGGTGCTGTGACCACTTCCCTGGGGAGCCTGTTCCAATGCCCAGCCACCCTCTGCGTGAAAAAAATTTTCATGATACCCAAACTAGACCTCCCTTGACTCAGCTTCATGCTGTTCCCTTGGGTTCAGTCACTGGTCATTAGAGTGAAGAGATTGGTACCTGACCCTCCTCTTCCCCTCAAGAGGATGCTGAAGACTGCAATAAGGTCTCCCCTCGGTCTCCTCTTCTCCATAGTGAACAAAGCAAATGTTCTAATTGTTTACAACAATTAGCACCTGTGTTTTCAGGTGCTTCCCTGAATCATTCTCCCTAAGGATGTCAACTGAATCAAGTCACAAAATAATGATATATTTTATTATTCTTGTCAGGAAGTTGTTTGTTTGCCAAGTGGTAGCCAAACATAAGAACCAACTTAACCAACTCCTTCTCTTACCACATTCCTGTTCTAGGTGTTATATTCAGCCCATATCCGGGTTTACATTTACATACCTATATATCTATATCTCTCTCTCTATATCTCTATATATCTCTATATATCTCCTCCATTTAGTATTTGAATTGGTAATGCTTCATCAAAAGTCTGCACAAAGTTGTTCAGTGTCCCCCTCCCCCCTATTTTCAGTCATAATCACCAGACTTGTGCTCTCTTTGCCTCATTATCTGTTTTTGTTGTTTCATTATCATTTCATCCTCTGGGAGTGGAAAAGGTTAATGCAAGACCACCTCTCCTGATTATATGTGTCAGGCTATCCTACAGATGATGTGCTGAAGTCATGGAATAGCAACTCTGCACCCTCTGGTGTCAAATCTTTCTAGTGTGGTCTGACATAACCACTTAGATAGGGATCAAGAAGAGTTATGGGAAAGAAAAAGCAATGAAACGTGTTTAGGAATAGGAATAAAAATTGCAACAGAAATTTACATTCCTTGTAACTTTGACCCATTATGTGTGGTTCAAGCATTCCTGCTTGCTATGGAAGTCTACAGCTTGTAACAAGTTAAATCAAGGGCATCCTTTTGCATTACACTTTAATATAAATTGGAATAAATTCCATTGGCCTTTAATTTTTATTGGATAGTTCAGTATTTTTTTAGAAGTACATCCTGAGTTTGCTGGTTTATGCTTTATTTTGAAAAAAATTGATACTTGCTTGTGACTATTATTTAACTCCCTACAAAAATAATTAAAAGTGTGCCAAATGTGTTCAAATGTCTTATTCCAATATGCAAATCACAATGTTTATTCTGTTTTTCATTTGCTTTTACTCTAAGTTCTGCAAGTAACTTTGCCACTATGTCCAGATGAGTGATGTACTGTCAACAATTCTTAAATAAGGGTGGAAAGGAATTTTTTTCAGAATACTTCCTAGTCAAGATTTCAAGCAAAAAAATTAAAAATCATACTAGAAGGACTCTTTCACTACATTCATGGGTGAGACATACTGGACCAGGAAACATTTTAATGGAACAGTGCAGAAGCATTTACAAAATAAACTTTTACCATGACTTCTCTTGCCAACCTTGTCAAAGTTTTGTGATCAACTGACTTATCCTTGGGAGGCACATGTCTTGGCCTTGACTACAGAAGAAAAACCACGTCTCACTTTTGTCTGCTTTAACTTAGGTTAATTGAGTCTTACCCTTGAGTACACAGAGAATGCAAGATCAGGAGATCTGCACATAGTCTCAAATAAGCCATAGATGCTGTGTGCTCTTGATTTTATATTTTGTTTTGTCTCCACAAGTAAAATCAGTAAGTTGGAAAAATGGAGTCATACTTGTGTAAAAGTCTGGCTTACAGTGGGAATAAATTATTATTGTGTGAAAATAGTAACATTCTATCAAAAACACTGTAGGAGGTTGAAATAAAACTAATGGTTATTTAAAAATGAATGCTATGAGATGCACTTAATGGAGGTAAACTAAAGATTCCTATTTGAAGCACAGCACTAGAGTGATAATAAACAGTAACTAGAATCACTTTTACAAAAAACCTCAGTTATAACATCTTGCCTTGTGCAAAAAGCTTTCTTCTAATGGACAAGGACTTTTTTTCAAAACATCACTTAAACATGATTCACATTACATAAAAAGCATTTGAGGGGGATTTTACTTTTATTTGTGTTACACAATAAGAAACTGTTGCCATTAAGGGAGAATAGAAGATTAAAAGATTAAATCAGCCCAAACTACAAAATTATCACAAGAAAATGATTTATGATAGACAAATGGGACCCCGCCCCCCTTTTTTCTTAAACTTCATGATTACATTTAGTGAGAGGAGTTAGTATTTTTTAAATTCTTTGCTCCTTCAGGCTAATGACTTAAGAATGCTATGCTTGTAACCACAGATATAGCTATGATGAATTATTTAAAATGCCTCTCTTGTCACCCACCTTCTGATTTTTGGTAGAATTCACTGTATCACTCACTCAGACTCTGCTGGTAAAAATCAGTTTTCATGGAGAGCCGATTTACCACTGGATGTGCTTGGCCATCTGCAGTTTTCCAGTCTAAATATTTTCTGCAACTCTCCTTTTGCACTCCTAGCAAGCATTTTATTTCCTTCTACGCTAAACACATTTGTGGGGTTGACAGTTAGTCCTTATTCCACAAACTCTTAGACTGACATGATGTTATTGTTCCTTACAAGGAAATTTTCCTCTCTACCTGTTTAAATTATGACACTTCTAGCAGCAGGTGATTTTCTGGGTTAAGAAGTCATTGTTGAGTACTGACCTCCTAGAGATTTAGAATAAACCCCACAGTTTTAAATTTCCTAGGGTTGCAAAGTGAAAAAGGGAACTTGTTCTGACAACCCTTACTTCCAGGAGCTTGCTGCTGCTGGGAACAGTTAGCAGCAAGAATTTCAGGGAAATGAATATGCCAGGGTCCATAGCCTGCAAGTAGGTATGTGGGCAAAGGTGTGGAAATGTGGTTGCACTAGAAACTTGTCAGTTTGGTGGAAGAAAGGGAGCAGTATTTCTATTAGTATGAATAAGGATAATTGAAAAAAAAAAACCAACTTTAGTATTGTGCAAGAAGTGAAATGAGAGGATGTAGGAATTGAATTTGCTGAATTCTCTGTTTCAAATTCAATCAGCAATTACCCCTTTATGTAGCCATAGAACCAAGAGAAAGTACAGATTAGAAGATCATCCATTATCCAAATGAGGAAATGTAAGTTGTTTTTTGCGGTTCTGGGTTGGGAGTATTTTGTAATTTTTTTTCTTTCTTTTTTAGTTCTTATACTGCTACATACAGGTCTAAGAATTTAATAGATCTACAGTTGTTAGTCTAAAGATAACTGGCTAGCATGTTTTATATCAAACAGAAAACACAGTATCCTTGATATTTACAGCATACTATTGACTAAGCAGCTTTGTACCTTTTCTTCTTTCTATTCTAATTGTCTGGCAAGCAATGCATTAAGAGCAGAACAACAGATTCCCTAATGTTTAATAAAAAAAATGCCCAGAGTATGGAAAACATTGCTTGTTAATAGGATATGTAGCAAAATACTTGAATACAAATAGCATTTGTATTCAAGTTCCATGTCTAATTATATTTCAGAAGACTTAAAAACATTGACATTTACATTCCTTAGTGAGGAATACCCAGTTTGAAATTTTACCACAGAAGCTAATGACCCTATTAACTCTAATTTGTTTACTCACCAGTCTGGAACAGTTTCTTCCACAGGTACCCCTTTGATGTTCAAAATTAAGCTTCCTAGAGGCTTGAGAAATTAAATGCTAAAGGAGGTCAATTATCCAACTGTTGCCTTAAAGATAAGGACTGCCCCTCCCACATTGTTTTAAAATGATTTTTTCTGATGAACACAAAAATCCCCATGATTGCTAAACACATGTCAGGCTCTCCCACAGGTTTGCTAGGACATAATAGGCAGTTCTAAGTTTGGTCATTTAGGAGAGTGCCTAATTATATCAGGCAATACAAAGACACAATTTTTGATTTTTTTATTATACTGAGATTTAATCTTTAATCAAAGTGCAAATGTAATTAATTATTATTTCATAGTCTGTATTTTTGAGTTTTGAATTTGCATAATATCTCAAATATGACCTCCAGCAGCTCCTGATTAGCATGGGCCACCTGCTATGGCAAGTTTAATTTTTGTATTTAGGCAGAATATACTTAGTCATAGGGTTACATTTATTACTAAGTAGTTTGTTGTACTCAGTACTGTCTATAACTACAGTATGCTCCAACCACTGTAGGAGCAATCCTAGAAAAGATAATAATGTTTTTTATTTGCAAGGAAAAATGAAATAAAAAGAGTCCATTCTTCAGCTACAGTGTGAATTGAAGAAAAAAAGAAATTGTTATAGTCAGTTCAGCTTATTTTGCAACTATCACTGTTATCTCTGCAACCACGAACCAAAAGGGATGGGGGCATGGTTTCAAACCCTGAAGACATCAGAGGATTTCAGCTTCTTAAGACATTTCCCTGAATGAAGCACTGGGTCTCACTGAATTCTTAACCAACAACAGAACACGAACCCAGAGATTGCCACTAATTATTTCTTGCTAGATACAGGAGGTAAAAGCTGGCACCTCATACAGAGAGACAACAACCATTTCCAGAACAGGCTGATGCTGAGGGATCCCAGCACGCTGCTAGTCTGGACAGCTACAGCTGGGGAGGCTATAATGAGTGCAAGCCAGACCTTGCTGAATGCCTCTCTTCAATATGGAGCAGGTTCCTTAACAAGTCAGCAAGGATCTACTACAGCAGAAAACTCCAGGAAGTTTCTGCTGGCATTGAGTCAGACTAAGGCTGCTCATCTGAAGTACAGAGATATGGTATAAATCCAAGAAAAAATCTTTAAACTAAAACATGCTCTCCTAGTCCCCCCCTCCAACAGCACAACCCCTTAGAAGAATTCAGAAGATAGCGATGCTTTCTTCAGCAAAAATTCTCTGTGTTTAAAGAGCCTCAAGAGGTGCCAGATGGCTAGTCCCTTTTCCTATCTTTGTAAAAGAGCATCCAGTATGTTCAGCCTTAATTTGGTTCAGAGTTCTGGTGGATGGGACAAGTTAGTTCTTCCATCGTATTTTGATGAGAAGAATATTTATCTTCTGACAAAATCCTGTGTTGGTGGTATGGAGAATCACATCACTATCTCTTTTCAAGAGAGTTATGAATCCAAATCCAGCTACAACTAGTGGGTGAATGACGTCCTTCTGAAAATGTTAAGTAAATTCTGGGAAATCAGGCATGAAAATGAACTGCAGATAAGGAAACATAAGGCTAAGGGATTCTGAGCAACCCTTCAGCTCTCATACAGCAGCTGGTGGTTCTGAGAAAGAAAACCGTTCCCTGTAATATCACAGTGCCATAAGGAATCATGTGGGCTGTATCAGTTCCATCCTAAAGACTACAGAAACTGACAGGAGCATGGTGTTTAGTATTCCTTCTAATTAAAAAAAAATTTAAAAAAAAATATGTGTATATATATATATATATGTATGTATGTATGTATGTATGTATATAATTGTGGTAAAATTCATAGCTGAACGAAAAAGGGCTATGTACAGTACTAACAACAAATGAAAGATTCCAAGGCAGGTTTTTTTTAATTTGAGAGCCAGTGATGGTTCCCAAGTGAATGGAATTTTGCACTGAATTCAAAATTCGGTTTTGAGTCGTTCGTATCTTGGGATTTCAGGGAATTTTGGAATAGCAAGTTTCAAGGTCTCTAGAACCTGTTAAGTCTTGTGAGAACAATATCTGGTTAAAGGTTTTCTTTAATTGTATGAATTGTATAAGTGAAAAATAATTTAACTGTATGAGTGAAAAAGAACTACTTCCTTCCTTGTCTTCCTAATAAAGATAATAGTTTAGTTAGTTACAGAATTTTATGGCTCTCCTATACAGAGTTGTCTCAGTTTTTATTGAGCTCCAAACTTATTTGTGTAATGACAATGTGAGTTAAAAAAAAATTGTTTTCCTAATTTCACACCAAGTAGGAGATCAAGTACAACAGCATGTTACACTGTTGACAATAGAATCAAAATACCAAGGTAATGTGAGGTGAAGATCTACAGAATTTATTTGAAATTCAGTAAATGTCATTTTCATTCCAGATTGGGTACCTTCTGCTTCTTTAGAAAACCCTGAACTAGGAGTGATTTGAAGTGTGACTATCAGAAATATAAAATCTCTAGGAACTTCAATATGTTGTGTTTCCTGCTGCTTAGATTTAGCTCAACAACATCTTTAAATCTTAGTGCTTCTGGAAGTATATTTTATATGCCTACCTGTATGGTAATCTCAAGAATGCCAGTGCATAACCTGATAGAAAAATATATAGAAATTTTGGCTTTATCTCTGCAGTTTCAATTTAATTCTTTCTTTCTGTATGAAAGGAACAGCTTTGTAGCATTCCATTTTTTACTGAAAGTCTTAGAATAGATTTTAATTATTTATAGAATATCTTAGTACACATATAAACTCTGGACTAATATTGACTTGTCTGTAATATAGTAATATAGTATTCACAGAATGGGAAAGTAAACTAATAATTTGCTGCAGAAGTAAAGAAAAACTGCTGTATTCCTTTGCAGGTCTTTTAATTTTATAGTTATCAGACCAGGGACACTTCAAAATCCAACAGTTTCTAAAATATCCAAATCTAAATACCCAAATATCTAAAATATCTAAAATATCCTTGTTTTCAAAGAAGTTGTGATCATCATAAACATTTTAGGTTGTTGTTAAGTCCCTAGGATCATAGATGTCTTCCCCTCCTCTTTTAAAAGTGCCAACACATGTTTTACAACCTTGTTTATGTTTCACTTTTTCCTCTTCAGCAAATAAAATTACTCCATAGAAGTAACTATATAAGATTTCCTACCATATAAGGGCTCAGTAGCACTAGGACTTTTAAGTAGATTTGAATCTGGCCAGGGATGTCAAAGAGAGGAGGAAGATCTTCTATTAGTACAGAGATGAAAAAAGGAAGTCTAAGGAAAATGAAGGCCTGCCGTTTAAGGTTTAACAACACATGAAACAGGCTGAGGTATGGAATGCTTTCTCTGCCTCCGTTATTACAAGGAATATTTTTCTTCAGGAAACCCAGGGGTAAATATGGAGAATGGTAGGTATACCTTTGGTGCAAGAGGATCACATCAGGCAGCGCTTAAGGAAAATGGATGGGGGCCCTGATGGTATGCACACATGACTGCTGAGGGAACTGACAGATATCATTATGAGACCACTCTCAATAGTCTTTGACTAGTCATAGAGATTAGGAGAAGGAAATGTCACTCCTGTCTTTGAGAAGTGCAAGGAGGAGAACCCAAGGAACAGGTTAGTCGGCCTCAACTCAATCCCTGAGAAAGTGATGGAGCAGGTAATAATGGAAACCACTTGCAGGCACATGAACAAGAAGAAAAATCTTCAGGGTTACTCAGCATGGTTTCCCCTAAGGGGAAGTCATGCTTGACCAACTTGATAACCATCTATGACAAAATGATATCATCTACCAGATTGCCTGGTAGATGAGGGGACAGCAGTGGATATCGTCTTCGGTAAGGCTTTCAACACTTTCTCCTCTAAGATCCTCTTGGAAAGGTTGTTGAACCGTGGGCATGAGTCCACAGTGAGGTGGCATTGTTGAGGCCACATACAAAGTACTGTGTCCAGTTCTGGGCTCCTCAGTATGAGAGAGACATGGATACAGTGGACAGAGTGGAATGAAAGGCCACAAAAATCATTAAGGGATTGTAACATCTCTCATATGAGGAAGAGCTGAGAGAGCTGCACTAAGAAAAGGCTCAGGAGGGGATCTCATCAAAGCATATAAAGGTCTGAACTGAGGATACAGAGTCGGGCTCTTTCCAGTGGTGTACAGTTACACAACAAGGGGCAGTGAGCACAGACAAACACAGGATGCTCTGCCTAAACATAAGGAAACACTTTTTTTTTTTTTTTCTGTCTGCTGACTACTGGAACAGGATACCCAGAAAGGTGGTGGACTCTCCATCCTTGGAGATATTCAAGTCAGTTGGAGATAGTCCAGGGAAACTTGCTCAAGGTGCTTGAAGAGAGGTTCAGACAAGATGTTTTCCAGAGGTTCATTTCAATCTCAACCATTCTGTGATTCTATAAAGTACATGCCCATTTAGATATTCCAGAACTAAAAATTAGCAGAAGTTCACAATGAAGTGAACATGTCTGTGTTTATTTCACTCTGGAAACTCCAAAATCATAAACATGGAACCAAATGAGACCACCATGTGTGTGTCTCAGCAGGCACCAGCCAGGCAGTAGTTTGCTCAGAAAAAACCCAACAACCAACCACAAACCCAGACCTCATTTATGTGTATGTGTTCCGCAGGCCTTATCACAGGAATTTACAACTCTTTCAAGACTTTTTTGATGACAATTAATAGAAGAATACCTCTGTAATGTAATTTTCTTTCTACAGCCCCTGGAAGTATATGGGATAATTCAAAATGGACAGTAGTTCTCTTCCTGGTGACAAGATAGGCAGTGATTTAGCTCCTCAAGGTGCTTCCCAAGGCTGGAATGACTCTCGCCTTGAAGGACTAAACCACTGCAAGTTCTAGTAGGCAATATGCAGAAACGACAATAACGTTACTAATACAGGAGTGTATCAGAGTTCTCACCCACTCATATGGCTGCACAACAGCCCTCCATGGGGACTCTGCTGCTTGTCCCTAATCAAAGATCTTCAGGTAGCAATTTGGACTTTGCCCTAATAGAGGGTGTGTAGGAGAATGTTGCAAGGTTCTTTACAACCTCAGGACCACTTTTTCTGTTTTCCAGCATGTAACAGCTAAATATTACCGCTTCTACTTTGTACAGTGTTTTCTTTCATAAACTTCCATCGGTCTAAACATGTTTTGTGCATACATGCATACACAAAATCCCACATACAATCTGCTGAGATTCTCAACAGCTAAGAAGCAATAGAGACAACACTGTCACAAACCGAGGAAGAACAGTTTTCATTTTAAATTGTCCTAGCTCTTGAATTTTTGTTCACACTCATATTCTGATAGTGTGCATGAGTATATCCAGCTCTTGTTCATCACTTGCTGTGCTTGGAAACAGGAGCTGACAATAAAAGCACCTCCTCAACAAAAATTGTTGCACTACTGGTCTTCATTTGAACAAAAAGAAAAAGATGCTGAGATCAAAAGAATAAAATAAAAGGTTAAAAGGAACTCAAACTTGAAAGAAGGAAAGAGAACAGTTAATTGGAGGGTCTGATTCAGATGTGTTCTTGCAGTGCTCGTTCTTAATTTACTATCTGCTCCTCATCTTGGCACAGCAGTCTAACAAGACTTCCACTGCCTCCTCATTTCCCCCCTGGCTGTGCCCCTATTTCAGACCTGTGCTCAGTGTTACAGTATTCCCCCCAGCTTTTTTCTCCTATATTGAGCTTTGGGACCTTTATACATTCACCATCATCCCTGTAATTCTAGGGCACCAGACCTGGATGTCGGCACTGATGGCCTAAGGATTAGAATATTGTATAAGGCAGGTTTCTGACTTCAGCTCTGTGAACACAGTGCTAACACTAGGGAGATACTTACAAAGGCATAAACAAAAGAGACAAATCTACACAAAGAAACTGTGGAAAGGATCTAGCGGGAGGAGGGCAGAAAGAACAAACCAAGGTATTTTAGACTAAGAAAAGTGCCAGCTGACTTAAAGGTCTCTAAACAAATGAGAAAATTTACATAGATTTCAGCTTGTAAGTAACTTTGTTTAATGTATAAAATTTTAGAATACCAGTAGATAAAGCCAGAGATTTGTTTCACACAGTATAAATTAAAATCCATATTACTGCTTTGCTGAATTACTCAGAATCAGCATCTTTTGCATTCAACAATTTCAAGCTTTATAGATCCTGTATATCTACCTACAAAAAGACTTCCCAAAATGTTTGCTTTGAAAGATAGCATTGCTGGTTTTTTTCAGATGCCTTCTTTCCCTAAATAAACAAATCATCAGGGGATGCATTGTCATTTATCCCATATCCCTCTATTTCTGCATGCTTCCAGTTGACTGCTGAGCTCCTCAGTTCCAGAGGCTACACAATTAAAGCAATAAATTCTAAACAACACAGAATATACTGACAGAAATAGTAAAATATTAGATTGTTAATGCTGATTTGACTTTGACTTCAATTGCATCTTCCTGCTTTTATTGCTATCCTGCCCACAAAGATGTGGACATAAACTCCTTGACTGCCCTTCAAGTCAAAGGCCCTTTGTGACCCAAAAAGAAGAATATGCTGGCTGCAAGTGAAGTGAGTAAGTAGTGGTTTGACCTTCCTGATTTCAGGTGGACTAGATGAACACCGAGAAAACTGCATGCAACATGGTAAAAATAGATCAGAAACATTATAAATTGTGGAACAGTGCATTATTTGTCATAATTCAGATTTCTCTCTTGGGACCATTAGCAGTCTAATGCTATTCCAGAATAGTATCACCTTTTCTAACTGGGTAGACACTACAGGCACTGTAAAAAAGAAGGGCATAGCAAATCAAGCGTTATGCACAAAGGTTGTTAAGAGCATAAATAGTGAATTAAATGGCAAAATAAATAAATGCAATTTCCGATTCTTTAGCAGCCTTTACCCCACAGTCAGCCCTAAAACACCACAAAAGACAAAATGCCCACTTCAGTCATGTCCGCTGCTGATCAAATTGATTCAGAAAAAGACAATATTTTATCTGTCCTCTTTGGAGTTCAAGTATGAATGGTAAAGCAAAAGAGAGTGAAACTGAGGGAAACATGAAAAGCTTGATTTGTTAGGACCCCTGCTGTCTGAAAAGAGATCAAAGCTCAGGAGGAGGCTGTAAAACAGCCGAATGCACTGCACAGAAACATGGCCTGTGGCAGCTGCTCTGGGCACGCTCTCACAACACAGGTGTACCTCCAAGTCTGCTCTGCCAGCTGAATCATGGGACCAGGCTACCTCTTCTCCTTCTTCATTATTTCAACTGCAGTCACTGAGGAGATGTGAGCTCCATCCATCACAATGCACAAATTCACAGTGCGCAGATTCAGCACAGGCCTAATTAAAGCTTTTCCTTTCATTTGTGGAGATAATTAGACTTTCATCTCACCAGGAAGCTTCAGAAAGATCTATTTCTTTCTTCAATAAGAGCTACATCAAACAAAAGCAGATTTTAATCGCCTTTTCTTTGGGGCATGAGTCAATAATGAAAGATGTCATGGGTAACAAAAATTGTGTGCAGGGGGAAAAGAGGAGGGAAAAAGACCAAGCTATGTTCTTTAATTAACACCATGTTTGCAAACATCATTAATTTCACTCATTAAAATGATTTTTATCTACAACTGATTGTTGATAAAACAATCGATTTCAACATCTCATCTGTTTCATGCTATGCAGGAACCCATCTGCTCTGCTCTAAAGCAGGAAGAGTGCACACTGTTGAGCAACATGTGAGAACAATAAAAAATGCATATGTGTGTGTCAGGGATTTGTGAGGCTCACTGCAGGGCAAGGGCCACCTTTTCTCAGAACATCTATAAAAAATGACTTGGTAGCAGGCCAAAGGACAAAATGTCACAAAGATCAGAAGTGCATAAATAACAAATGAATTAATATGTGCAGGAAGAAAGGTTCCATCTGTGTTGGGATGCATCAGTAAACACGCTTGGAAAAATAAGGAGATTTCAGACATATTTAACACTACATCGTGAGCCGCTCTGATGTAGTATCAGAGCAGTGACATGCCGAGCTTACTGCCTTTGCTTTTTCAGCAGTAGTAGAACAGAAGCATCTTTTCCTACAACCTTTCACACTGGTGCAAGGGAAGAGCATTTTTGGCTCCAGGCCCAAAGGCACATTATTTATTTATTTAACCATTTGACACGGTGCTTCTGTATGGGCTGCCTGACGCGCAGGCTCACAAAGAGGGTGTAGCTGATTGTCTGTGGGAATTGAAGGCTAGCAGTCTAAGGCAGAAATAAAGCACTCTTCCACCCTAGATCTTACAGCAATCCCAAAGAACTCTTAGGCTGGTAGCATTAAGACATTTAGTGCAGAGAGAGCTTGTTTAAGTTTCGCTTTAATGACAATACTTGCTTTGCAGCAGGCACGGAACTGCTTTTCATACTGGGAGAAACACAAGCAGTAAGGATGTACCATAGCAGTGCAGAGCTTGCTGTCATTCTGGTTAATGCCTTCCTGGATAGGACAGTGTCATGATTCATCAGAATCAGATCTGAAGCTCCTCTAATAGCAAAATATCACCAAACCAAAAGAACAAAGGATTAAATGTGCATTACTGAGCATTCTGCTGCTGTTGTGACCTGGCTGGGAATAGATGAAATGAAAAGATTTAATAGAACCTTTTTTAAAGAAAATCTATGAACATCCTTAAATCTCACCATGTTGATGCTTGATTCATAGCGCCTTTATGCAGTTAGTTCTGGCATATGGCAGTTGTTTGGGAAACCAAAGTTTGTAGGAGCTTGACAGACATTTCTTCTTGATGCATTGAGCCAGTAAGATCCCTGGTGAGTATCCAGATTCTAACAGAGCTGCACATGTCTGTTCTCATGACTGTAAAAGATGGAAGCTTTTCTTGTTTGGGTTTTTTTTTTCCTCAAGTTCACTCAGTCACTTAAAAACAAAACTGCAGTTTTCTTCTGTGTATCCTACTTTTATGTTAATATACTCTCTCCCCCCAGTAAATGAGGACTGTTTTTATTTTAAATTATGATAAAAACATATGCACATTGCACTGAGTTTATCCATTCTGCTAGGATCTAGTAGTTCAATGTATGAAAAATCTTTTGCAGCTCAAGATAGAAGGTTTAATACAGGATTTTCCCAATTCTCCTTGAAACTCTCAAAAAAATTTGAACTTTGTTATGTTTCAGATAATTATATTTTCCCTGTATCTTGGGAAAAGATTTGTCTCCATTTATGTCTTTTTAACTATTTATCTCAATGGAAGTCCTATCTATTCCAAGTTATAGAGCAGTGAGGAGAAAACTCCAAATAGTAAATATTTATTGAAGCATTTACTTTGAAAAATAAAATGAAAAATGGTGAAGTAGGAAAAAAAAAAAAAGAAAAATTTTGACATTTTTCTGGGAGTGATATTCATGGCTTCAATGGAAGATAAGCTTTTCCTTTTTTTTTCCTTTTTCTTTTCTTTTCTTTCTCTTTAATGAGCATGTTGCATACTGAATGAATAGTGACTCATGGCCAGAACCCTGAAAGACCCAACAGCACTATCCTCTGTCAAAGTATTCAAATCAAAACTGTCTAAAAGGGAATTCTACTTTGGAATGCTTCTGAGCTCCCTCACTGGAATACACACATGGTTCTCATCCAGGATTTTTATACAGAAAACCATCTCCGCACTTGTCCCCAGAAAAGTTACTTTATGCAACATAAATATGTTGTTTATACAGAGAATGCAGCTGATCTTCAAAAGTGAAAACCCTCATGAACAGATGAACCCAAACAGATCTTTGCTAACTACCTAGATGATACTGCTGAGCTACAAACTGTTAGAGGAAATTAGAGGAAACCTTCAACCAGATATCAGATTTGCTCATTATTTGTAATTCAGATACATTACTAGGTAGGTCCTCATTTCATGAAAGAGGACAGGGATACAAGGTAAGTGACCTGCCAGAGGAGAATGAACTGAAGACAAACAGAAAAGACTGTTTTCTCTTTTAAGGGCAAAACTGGGAATTTACTCCTGCATTGCTTGTCTTAAACTTCAGTAGGCTGAAGTTGCTCTACTGCTATCAGCTGCAGAGAAAGAGACAGTTGCCACTGCTTCTAATATTCTCAACAAATATAGAGCAATATTTAGCTTCCAAAGAGCCTGTCACACTGTCAGTGGTACTGGGACTGAGTGGGCACAAAGCTGTTGCTAATGAATAGGGAGGCTGGAGGCAGATGGTATCCAAATGTAAGAAAAGTGTAATGAAATGATAGGGTGGGTGAAAAACTCATTTGCACAACCCCTTCCAATCAAAAGATTATCCTGCATCTCTGCGTCAAGGGAAATCCATTCGAATTCAACAAATACATGAAATATTATCCAGATACCCCAAGGACTGGACTTACAGACTCCTCTACCAAGAGGAATATGTATATAAATGTGTGTGTGTGTGTATTTACATATACATTCAGAATAAACCATGGACATTGTTATGTATTTTTTGCTATTTTTTTTTTCTTGAATGAGCTTGGACAAGTGATAATTTCCACTTGTTAACTCAAACACAAATGTAAATATGTAGGAGCATAATAGCTCAGTAGGTAAAGAATAGGGAATTTGTGAATGCATATTTTGATTTCAGGAAAGTCCAAAATATGATTATGTTTTTTTCCTGCAATTCACCACTGTTATGCAATAAATATTTGATTAATATAATGGAATTCCCAACGATGCATAGATCATGAAGATCTTAAAGGCACAAAGCTTGATTGATGATCTGGCTTCTCTTTCCTGCCCTTTTTGCATATGCAGCCTCAGAACATGAAGTCCAAACAGTGCATTGTGTATCTGCGTGTGTGTGTTCTGTGTGACATCACCACAAACTGGCAGTATCTGCCCACCACTGTGTTTAACACACAAGGGATGTTTCTGAGTCCAACTACTGTGTTTAACAGGTGGAACATTCCCAGATTTAGAAAGAGCTTCAGGATTACAATACCTTTTCTTATTTTAAATTTAAAGTAGTCTGAAGTGCATTCCTATCCCTTCTTTAAGAATGCGTCACGTGAAACTTGACATGAAGAATGTTTAATGGATGAAATTAAAAATATGTAATTGATGGCCCATTTATCAACTCCAATTGAGACATAAATAGAATATCTCATTGTTTATATGTATATCTCATTCTAAAAAATGGAGGTAGAAAGAAAAGCAATACCTAGATGATTAGTAAATTAGATTAATGACTTCTATGATAATCATATTTTATAAATGGCTTATTAGAAGTGTAATGAGTTATGACAAATTTTCATGAAGACTACTATTGTGTAGCACACACTGGCTTGTTCACAAAAGTACAAATGAAGTGGGAATGTGCCATTCCAGATGAATTATTACTGATTAAGTTACCTTTGTATGAGAGTATCCAAAAGAGCTTTTAGACATCTGTACAAGGGTCATGTCCAATAGTATAAGTTTTTACATGTACATATCCAACTCCTAAATAAGTCTGAGATCAATTACCCTACTGTTGGCTTAAAAAACTAGCAAGCAAGCAAACAAACAAAGACAAAAAAACCAACTGACATCTCTTTTTTACCTCTTATTTAAGCTGTGCTCCATTTTCTTTAGGGCATGGCATATAAAAGTATTGGGTACATAACTGGTATGTGCTTTCTAAAGTCTGAATGGAAGCACACATTTTTAACAGTGGAAAGTTAACTGATCTAAATATCATAGCAAAGTCTAATTAAAAAACCCTCCCAAACCCCCAAAGAAATAAACAGAAAGAACAACAAAAAACCCCCATCCAAAACAAAGGTCAACTCAAATAGTCTCAAATATTAGGCAGCAAAAGAAACGCCCTGAACAGACCAATATTTCTACTAGCAGGCAGAAATCACTGACATATTTCACATGTGGAGAGCTATGTACAGAAAAAACCCAAACAACTAAAGGTTTACCTTTTTAATCACATTTCATTTTTAACGTGGACCTAGAATTCAAAAACTTAACACTTTAAAAGAACTCTAATCTCATATAGAAGAAATTATGTGAGCCTATTTTAAAGCTGAAATGGCTTTCCTGACTGAAAACGGGAAATTATGATCTTTACCATCCAAGTGTCAATGAAATGTAAGTGCCCACCAGATTGCTGGCCCACCCATAGATTATTAATGCACAATTAATCTACTAGGGCAACTGTAGAGTGTCATTTAGCTTCAGAGCCCATAAGTGTAAAACAGCAACACACTGTGAAATTAATGGTAACACTTAAAGGTTCCATTGTTATTAATTCATTTGACATTCACTGTAATCACACTGGTCTTTAATGAATTCATTTGGCATGTGAATATCGCACGTACTTTCAAACGCACTCCAGTGCAAATCAGTGTTAATTGATGTCCTGAATCGAAAGAGTTTCTCTCTCTCTGTAACTTCTTATTTTAAGCCTATTGTACTTTATTTCAAGGGTGTTTTCCTCAGCAAAATTTACCCATGGCATATGCAAGCACATGCTCTTATAAAAATTGCTTTAACTGAATGTCAATAGAGCATACAAAACTGACCAAGCGATCATACGGAACTGAACCGCTGCAGCAACTCCTTCTAAGGCAATAAACTCTAAACACCACTGAACTTTGGTAACCTCCTAGTGCCACATATCCTGTGAATTTTTTCAGTTTACTGTTCTCCCCAAATTGCCTGTGAACATCTTGGGCTTATGTGAAAAGTGCTGTGGCTAATGGTTATCATAGGGAGTTCAGTTTCATAGCAAGAATTGGCTGTATCTCTCACCCTGCACCCAGTGACTACAGCCGTGCACATGGATGATGTCTGTAAATGTGCCAATTGAAATCATCTCCTTCCCTTAAATGTAAGCACTGCTACCAAGAACTGTCGAGTGCTGAGAAATTTCTATGAATGTCACGTGCAAGCAGTTAATCTGAAAAGATTTAACACATGGGTGGTACAACCATTCCAACTCAGTAGCTTGTTCTAGACAAAATACTTCAAACTGGAAAATCCTTCATGATTTAATAAATAGTAAATAATTAATAAATAAAATAAAATAATAAAATAGTATTACCACTATAATTCATAAAGTTGCTGACTTACTTCCTCAGATAGATAGTAACAATCTTCATATGTTCTTGTTTTCCAGAAAATTAAGGGATTCTCAGGGAGGCCAAAGGAATTTCTGATGTCAAACCATTTTCTAAGTGAAACACTTATTTCAGTCTGTAGCTGTAGTATATCCAGGGATCCTTAAATTAGCACAACATGGGACTACGGTGTCTGACATCACATTTGTGGGAAATTTGTAAGCCATTCCAATAAATAGCACATGAACCAAGAAAAATATGGATTCAAATTGCGTCAGATACAATTACACTTGAAGACGATATCAATAGGACTATATAAATACTGTTACTCTGTCAAGTACACGTAAACTAAATTAAAACACATACAATAAGCACATACTTAGTGAAAAATGGTTAAAAAGTTGTGATGCCACTAATTTTTGTTGCCTCCGAGGGCTTGCATTGTTTTTCAAAAAATACAAGGTTAATGTTTTCTTCAATTCCAGACTTTCTTGATTCTCAATAATTTAAACAAAGATACCCCAAACTGTGACATAAAAAAACATTTCAAGCATCTCTACTTGGGCTGAAATATAAGTAAACAGAAAAGAGGTCCCACTGATTTAATTTGTTTCAATACTACTATCTGCTGGGCAATGTACTTTAAATGCACAAGGTTTTTTTCAACTAATGTTTCCCATAAACCGTTTCTAATTTTTCTTTTGTATTTTATGTTTAAGCTAGAGAACATTATTTAAACTTATTCAACACAGTATACATACTTTTGTAGTACTGAGTAATTCAGAGGATGTAGAATTATCATAAAAATTGGAAATAATCCTGAAACTACTTCACAGAAATAGTGTCAGAATAGTGTCGACTAGTCTTGCTGCTGACATGCAAGTTTGCTAGGATTTCATTTCCAAGGAAGGCCCAGTGAATAAAACTATTTTAAGAATGGATATAGACACATCAATCAGAACTACAAATCAAGAGTGTCTGGCCACATAGTACTGATTAAAGTTAGTATTTGCCTTCTTCTCACTTTCTTTAACACACTCGGAGTGATGAACGTACTCTAAATTGAAAAGCATGATTGCTGAATCTTCATCACTTGCCATTAATATCCTGGAAGTAAAGAACATGTCTTGAGGTCTAACTATGTTTTATTCTATTTGGCATTATTTTATTTTAACAATGACTGAGTTATGCACCACTTTAGTTCAAAACTTTCAGTCATCATTTTCTTAATGACTTTTGAGGAAAGAACATTTCAATAAGCCAGCACTTTTCCATTGTCAAAGATCCTTCCCCAAAAACCACAAAATTGTTTCACACTGCCATGGAGCAGGAATATATACAATGACGTTTGTCAGACACCTCCCACTCTCAGAAGCAGGCAAGTGAAATTCTAAAGGGAGAGTCAATGAATTTTTGTCATTGACCCTTTGAAAAACTGCAAAATTGGACATGTATTTGGTAATGTTCGTAGTCTCTGAGAATTTCAATTTGCTTATTCTAATTAGAGGTTTGCTAAGAATGTAGAAGTTAAATCATCTGAAAACTGTATAGACCAAGAATGTTGTAGCCCAACATTGTAAAAGAGCCAGACAGTACCTTCTGTATGGTTGGTTGCTTTTTTAACCACTTAGGGTTGTTCTAGGACCAGGTATGAATAAGGATATTTGTCTCATTAGTTCTTGGAAAGAGATGAAAAAGCTGAGGGAATAGTCTGGCATATAGAGGAATCAGGAGGACTTGGTATAAACCACATTTTGCCAACAGGGGTGGATTGTGGACTAAAAATTCCTAACCCTGAAAAGTGTTTTCACGTTGCTTCCTGACTCATTTCTACAATGCCAGAATACAGGACGTGTAGAACAGTTTGGTGTGTCCTCCCCACTGCTATTAATCCACATCTACTTTGTGCACTGTCCTTTCTTTGTGCCTGGAACTGGCTATTCAATCTCACTGCCAGGGTAGATGGGACACCCATGTATCAGTGCACAGCTCGTTTGGACTTACCTACATTGCAAACCAACGACTAATGTTGGTGCAGGTGTCAATTTAGTGTGCTAATGAGTTTGCCTAAAGTTCTTGTCTAAGTTACATCCTGACAGGATAATACTTCTACCATGTGGTTTACATAGGACTTTTGATTCATTTTGTGCAAAAGATGGGCAACTGATGTTTACGGAAAGGATTTCTACAAAACTTTCTACTTTCCTAATTAATGAATGAAAGAATATACAAGAAAAAACATCTTGACTTCTCAGAATGTCGAGTGATCAAAATAAGAACTTCCAAAACCTCAAAATCTGTGCAAAATGTAAAACCTCAGAGATAATGACAGTTAATCACACCAAGCAAACAAGCAAACATGACAATATTTAAGAAATGCAGCTCAGTGGGACTCTCAGCCATTCTCCAAACTGAACTGGAAACATGGTCACAGATTAATGAGATTATAAAATGAATTTAGCAAGCTTATTGTTATCTGAATGTTTATCAGAAACCTCTGAGGTTTCAAGAATTGCAAACCCCTAGCAGTGCACAAAGTATTCTACATGAAAAAGATACTGGCTTTGATATTGTTGGAGAAAGGTGGATGAAGAAATTGGATTCTTCAATGGCAGAAATATTCCCAGCTCAGCTGTTAGTAGACTCCTCAATGCATAGACAATATTTTTCAAGCATGATTTAGCTCAGGAAATTTTCGCTGCACCTTAACATGAACCATAAAATAATCCTTTTAGGTGTAAAGACAGCATAACATCAAGAGATTCAAATCAGCACAGATGCAAAAAAACCCCAAAAATGTTTTCAATATTAGGTCCACTATTTGCTTCTCATCTCTGCTTAACCAAACCCAGAAAAGAACAAATATTTTGACCTGTGGGAAAACTATTTATACAACCAAAAATTGACTAAGAATTATTAGATAGTTGCTCTACGTTACCATCCAGCCATATCAACAATACAGAGGCCTCCACTCTACGCGTACTGCATTTTTTTGAAGTTAGTTGCTGTTCCTTTTCTAGAGCTAAAAATCCAAATCTAAATACAGGAATAAGGTAGAAAAAAGGACAAGAAGAAGCAATTAGAAATGTCCCCATTTAAGAGGTGAATGGCCAAAAGCCTTATAAGATAAAAAAACTACTTGCTTAGAGTCACACTGTATGTCTGTGTCAATGCTTGAGTATTTATAAAGTTTCAAACAGAGACAGTGACAGAGCATAAAACTAGTATAAATACTAAAAAAGCCCCACAGATTTTCTATAATTAAGTACAGCATACAGTGGTGTACAGGTTTCTTCTTGTTGGACATGAAAGGATTTCTATTGCTTTGAACAGTGCAGTATCTTGGCAGTACGAACAACTACCAGATACAGTAAGAACAGAGAGGGAACACTGGGAGAGGCAGCATTTTTCCAAGTAACGATTAAAATAGTGTATTTCCTCTTTAAAAATGAGTTTCCATGAAGACAGATTTTCACTATTGTCAAACAGGATACAAAACAGTTGCCACTAGTTTATAATATTCAGGCATTCTTGGTTGCTCACAGAGTTATCTACACCCTGTCTTACTGCTGCAATACCCTTGTAGTCTCTCTTATTGTAATATTATCCTGATTTCCACATCTTCTTATCTTTCTCCTTCCAAGCAACCTTTTCTTCTCCTTCTTCCTAGTCCTCTCCACAAACCTCAGAGCACTTCAGAATTCCCCTTCCCAAACACCAGAAAAAGGCACAGAGATTGCTTTGGCAGAAAATGGCAATGGGGACAAATACTACGCACGAGTAAAACACAAGTTTTTTCTTGTGCACGGGCACTCCTATTACTTTTACGAAGAGAGGAAAGCCAACAGGTGAGAGCATAGAAGGTAACGTGTTCCTCCACCTACCCTGCACAGGTGAACATCCCCCCAGCTGCCTGGCTGGCCACACAGCACACATGGAACTCGTGGGCAGAATGCCCGTGGCTGCACCCGCTCTCCTGCAGGTGCAGCCAGGAGCCCAGCTCAGTATGGGTGGCCAGGCAGGCAGGACACCCTCACAGCTCTCTGGCCTTCAGACAAGCAGAGCATCCATGCATCTCCTCAGCTGGTGTTCAGACTGCAGCTGACCTCAGGTCTAAATAGCTTTCTTTATGGAAACAAATACATGAGGTGTATGTATCAGGTAATCTCAGGATCTGCACATTTGCTGTAATTTAATGAACTATTTGTTCAGCTCTACAACATGCAGTTGCCTTTATAAGGATGAAGATGCTAGAGATGGCCCTTTTATAAAGTAATCAGTTCAGAAAAGATCACATTAAGGCACCAGACCTCTTATTAACTCCTTACATTTTATTTTACTTGGACACTAATTTTTTTCACCTAATTAAGAGGCAGGAGGAATATTTTCATGTTTTATTATTATCCCACGCTGGTTTTAAAAATCTGCTAATAGGAGGATTACAACCTTGAACAGGGAATAATTGACTATTCTGACTCTTAGATTAAAGCAGACTTTAGAAATTCCAGTGATTCAAATATCTGCCCTGATTACTGAAAAGATAGGGTTATTGTTTTCAAAAGTTTAATCAGCTTCACCTTAGGAAAACAAGCACGATATAGCTAAGAAACAGGTAAGCACTTTGTAGAGTTTGTAAAAATTATTACATATTATTTCCGCCCCATCCATCTGCATTGTGTTAATAAGAAGGCATTAAACAACAGAAGAAAAGCAGATGTAAGAACAAGAAAAAACATTTTTACATAGAGCTCGGATATTTGACATAAAGGCAGTGGATAATAATAAATTACTAATTGTTTTTACACCACGTTTATTGAAAGCAAATCTAGAATGTATTTTAGTACTGTCTTGGGAGGAAAGATTTCAGCAATGCTTTCTTCTAAAAATAAGTTCATAGAATTTCACTGTGTGAACCAAACTTCTTCATTAAATTTTAAACTCTACAATGTCTTTTTAGCCATTATGCCAGTATAAGAGCAAAGGAACTGGAAATGTATGGGTATACATAAATATACATACATATATATGTATATATCTGGTGGGAATTTATGGAAAATGCAAAAGATGTTCAAAACCAGATGACTATTAGCATAAACTGTACAGTGAGGTGCTCTGCAATATCTCTACCTTTTCTGCTTCTACGTGCATGGAACTTTTAAGCTTGCTGATTCTGCCTTGGGCAGAAATGGCACAAACTTGAAAATGGAAGGTAAAGCAGTCTTATCATTTGATCTCATTTATTTCAGGTGCCATTGAAGTAAAACCTCATGATCTTGTGGAAAGCTTTACACTATTTAGCTTATTGTAAGGTTGAGAAAGCATCTAATCTGTTCTAAGGTAGAGAGCCTCTTACACTCTCCTTGTCTTTGACTTGCCACATGCAAATTCAAACGGAAAATTCTTGTATTAGAAAAGCAAGAGAATTGCCTAATTTTAGATGTAAACTGTCACAAGCCAGAAATTACATATCCATGTGCTCTTAACTTACTAGATCACATTTGCTTTCATTCTCCTATCACACTGATGCGTGTATTTGTAGGAAAGACTGGCAGCAGCAGAAGGGCATGCTAGTTTTTATCATAATGTTTGTTACTCTAATGATCTTTCATGACAACAAACTTACTACATCTATAAAGGAAATTATCCTTTTTTTAGTAACACAGCACTGTTCTTGAGAACACCAACAATATTGTGATATCAAGGGCACTTTACAGACCGTAGTCAGATTTTAAACCACAACAAATAAAATTCCTCAAGCCTTGTGCAATCAGCCTGTTTATTTTTGAAAGCTAGAATGTGAAGGTTACTTCAGGGTGTCCCATTAGAAAACTATGAAGTGGAAGAACAAAAAAATAATTTTGGGGGGGGAAGAAAACAAGAAACAGCCAGTTTTAAATTTGTGTACTTCCATGCCAATTAAGAGTTTCAAATAAATTTGAATTGAAATTTATTAAAATTTAGCTGAAACCCAAGCTGAAGTAAACAACACTACCATCTCAGGTTCCTCATGATCTAATAGCTTTGAAAATTTTAACATAGCAGTGTGTAAAAGAGTCATTTTCCTTTATTTGTTTCATGGTGTTCTCTTTCTATAGGATCTAGGGTTTGTAAATAAGGTGGATCATACCAAGGACATTCTCTGGTACACCAATAATGTAGGAATGGCATAAATCACCCTGTATTATTTGCTAGACTTCTGTATGGCTTCAGTAGCTGCTCATACCTAGTCTGAAACTCTACAGTTGTTTTTAGGTAAGGTTCTTTGGTTTTGCCTATTTACTTAAATGATTAACTTAAATTCATATATTCTATATATATGTTTTATATAGAAATACATTCAGGGACACAAAGTCAAGGCAGTAGCTAGGGCGTTCATTTGTAGTCAGTCTACATTCTCTTGGCAGCAGGAACAAAAGTAACAGGAAAAGAACAAGTGAAACTATCACCAGCAAACTCTGGAGTCACAGTATTACTCTGGAATGAGTAACTAGATTTCTTCTGAGCTGGAAGAAATTATTCAAGGAAATTGGATTGGTTTTCCAAAATGTCAGTGACCAGCCTGATGATCAAACAGAGGAAAAACCAGGGTAATTTGGAGAGTCTTCTTTTTCCTTGCTGTTTTTTGTTCTGTCTTTCATTGGGCTTTTTTTTGATTCTTTTTTTCCCCTGAATTGTGCATTACATTCTGAGCAATTTTTAGTTTCTATAAAAAAAGTGATCTTCAATTTCCAGTATCTCCTAAAAAGGCATATGCTAGAAGTTAAGGGTCATTAGGGCACAGAAATCCTTCAGCTAACTTTTTATTCTTGGCAATATTAGATGTGGCTTCTAACCTGACAGCTCAGGGAAGCCAAAGGTCAAATGTGCTGAATCTACTGCTGTAAACTGCTAGGGTTACCTCAATATTACACAATGCTTTCATTATGTTTTAACATACTAAAGGGCAAACCTAAACCAGACTAATAAATATGGCAAATTTCTATGCTTAAATCACTCTTATCATACTGACTAATCAAGCTGCTTTTGCTGATGAAATGTGCTGCTGACTCATCAAAACTTGCAACCAATGGCAAATGAGCTGTAGGTGGAGGGTGGTGCTGGGACTCTTTGAACACTCCCTGCCTAAGCCTGCCTTTTGTAGGAAAAAATATATCACAGATGACTACAGCTGGGAAAACATGGCTGAGGTATATGGTATGTTTAAAAACAGAACTTGTGATTTTTCTGATGTTACTCTCCATCTACATAATTCTTCAAATTTCACTACATTACTTGTGCTTTTCCTGTGCTACTTTCCCATTATTTTATTTTGTGGTCTTGTGTATCTGGTTACACTCACAGTTTCTCCTTTCCCTTCCCTCTCTTTATTTCTTTCACATATACTCTACTTGAGATGGGTTAGAATTCTCCAGGTGCTGTATTTCTTTGCCTTTCTTTGAAAAAAAAAATAAAATGACCTTTTCCTTGAAACAGCAAGATTGGAAACTAATCTGCTTGTTACAGTTGAGATTTTGACCTGCCCCCTAAACTGCTCATTGACTTCTAGCTCTGAGAACTGGTTTTGATGGTGATGTGTGTCACTTTTTTGTAATGCTAATTCAGGCAGAAGCCATTTATCATTTCTGAATACAGAAAGTGTCTGGTGTGACACTGTGCTGACTTATTCATAAAATGATAAAGATCAAGAGAAGCAGTTATAGCTTAGCCTAAAAGGACCTAGACCAGGACCAGAACATCTACTTTCTATGCTTGCTTTCCTCTATGACAGGAAAGACAATTGTTTTCATGTATTTTAATAGCTACTTGCTGATAAAAAGAATAATGTAAGAGTAAGAATTATTATTTTTACAATAAATACTGAGGTAGATCAAAATCTGTTCTCTCATATCTGTATTTTATTTATCCCTTTCTTTATCAGCAGACAAAAAATGGCAATGATAAAACGATTTTTTCCCTTTTTCTCTTTACTAGAACAGACATAATACCCCCACAGTGTATCAGCAGATTTCGTGGTTCCCTGGCTTCTGTGCAAAAATCTCACATAGGAATATTACTATGTCTAGACTGAGGAACACGGAATGACCAGAAAATCCATGAACAGGATAACAGAAAGGTTCAAATCCTTTCAGATAAGACACTGAAAAGAAAATCCTGTTACTTTTGGAAAAAAATCCTGGTACATTTGAAATAAAACAAAATAATTAAAAGTTTTAATAAAACACGTAGAGTTTAGTTGAGTTCTATAAGACCTATGCTTTTCTGAAATATAATCAAATTACTGAGATCCATGATGACCTTTTGATGACCCTCTAGGGATAAAAAATTTATGGCTCACCTAAAGCTACGTATTAGGAGTACCTATTACAAAATACTCTGTGATTCTCAGAGCAATCCACACGGGCAGCATGGCAAAAAGCTGCAATATCATTGCTACTGCAGCATGGTTTAGCCACCAATAAAAGAGATGCAAACTTACTAGCAAGTGCTTTGGGTGAGTGTGTACTGACATGCTGTTGATGAATTGTAATTTATTACAAAAGCTATATATCCAGCCAAAATGTTACTGGCAGATGTGGAGAATAGCAGCCACTTCCAGCTTGTGAATTGGTGTCCATGCCATGGCAAGCCGCAATACCAAAATGGGAGAAATAGAAAGAAACAAAAATCTGCTGTTACTAGAAGTTCATTATTCCTTAATCTGAAAACTTATGGGATTGATCTGGAGTGAGATATTTTATGAAGTGGAGAAATACAATAATGGCTTACAATGTTTGAGAACTTTGTAAATAAAGATATTTTCAGGGTATAAAATAGATGTTAACACTCATTTTCTGTCACATCTGTATCTGTTCCACAGTGAATAAAAACATACTGGATATTCTTGTTAGATTTTTTCTTTATTTCAACTTCAGAGGATAGCTTCAATATATAGTCATGTATCTGTGTGTATATATATATATATATATATACATATACACATAAAATTTCAAATTTTACCTCCTGGGTAAATCTCACTATATTTTTTTAACTCTTTAAATCAATATTTTGCAAAGGTAGGTACTAATTTCCAGTATTTCTATCATTGCTTTACCTGAATTCAAATGCGTGGGCAGTTGCTTTGATTACTGCCTTTTTCTTTTAACTTTTCCAAAGACTGGGAAATTAATTCATCTGTGCGGCTACATGCTCTTTTAAAATATAGTTCTGATCTTTATATAGTAATGTAATTTAAATTAGTACCTAATTCTCTAAAGTCCACAATTTAGGACAGTGCAGAATCTACTGCAGCAACTAATTAAACACTTACAGTAAGGTTAAGTTTTTCATTAAATCAATAGGCCCCTAGTGTCAGTTACAAAGCCCTAATTACTATGCTGTAAATTTAGATTGAATTTGAATTAAGGACTGATTTCAATCTAACCACAGCATGTAAATATTGTAAATTACCAGAATTACAGTTCAATAAAATTGAATGGATTTCACTTTAGATAAACTAAATGCAAATGAGCCTAAGGAAGAAAAAGCAAAACAAACCTGCAGAAATTTTCCAAACATCTGCACAAGAGACTTATATGAACAGTCTATAGCACGCTGCTTTGGCAAAGAGAATGCCAGAGCTTCAAAATGCTGCCACCGTTTACTCTAAAATGTTTTAAATATTTCATTATCTGTTCTGAAAATGAATAAATTTAATCTCTCCCAAGTGATCAAGTAAAATGATGGCTAATGTGCCCACTTACTGTGTTGCTTTAGTTTGATGACTGTATTGTTGTGCTAAAGCACAGTATGAAATCAGGTTATCAGGTTATAACTGGCAGGGATAAAAAAAAGCAGTGCTGGGAAACACAAAACAACCCATTTTCAAGGCATGAATCATGCACTTTGAAGACTCAAAACAAGTGTAAAAATTACAGACAATGGCACTCTAATCAAACGAGTG
The DNA here is from genome assembly GCA_013398615.1 of Brachypodius melanocephalos. Lineage (NCBI taxonomy): Eukaryota > Metazoa > Chordata > Aves > Passeriformes > Pycnonotidae > Brachypodius > Brachypodius melanocephalos. The sequence continues at coordinate 12,280,121 of VZSR01003049.1, forward strand.
CAAAATTGAAAATAATTGGGAGTCTGTGGACTTACATTCACCTTCAAACAAGCAGTGTATCCACAGGATATTAATAAATTTGGGACAATAGGCAATATGCTAGGTTACACAGAAAATGAAAAATCAAAAATGCCTATATTGAGGGTCATACATATGATTATTAAGAGCTTTCTACTCCACTCCTCATGTTATTTCAATATATGCACAAAAAGTTCTATTAATAGCCTTAAGATGTCCTTAAAAACTTAATTAAAACAATGCATATTTTTTGTTTAAACTTAACACTTCATTAATACACTTAAATAGCAGAATAATAAAATTTGGCTGAATAAATAAAAAACATTAAATTAATATTGTCGTGAAGGCTCAGAAAGGGCATAAATTAAGGGAATTAATGATAATTTTCATGACTGTGTGCTTGAGAGATGCTGAACATAAACTCAAAACTATAAAATAAGAAAGAGGTAATAATAATCCTCCTTCAAGAATGATATCCACTATTCTCACTTCTACCAGAAATATAATTATGCCACCTGATTCTTTAGAACAGTTATGGTTTTGTTTCTTTTTCCAGAACACATTTTATGGGGTCTTTGATCTCACGAAGTCACACAGTGCCAGTGCAGTTTGTAGGCACATGCCCTGTGTCTGATAATTTACAATCTGACAGCACCACACTTTCTGAAATTCTTATTTCCTGTGAGTGTAAAAATTACATCTCAAACCACAGAATGTTTTAATGACTTCATGTCATCAAGAAAGGTAATAATACTTCAGCTCAGCTTCATCAGCTGAGCATGGTAGCCAAAGGTAGCAAGTAATTTACTACATGTGACCTGGGTAGGCTTTTCACATTAGGGAAATGAAACCATTCTCTGAAGTGCTCATCTTACCAGTCCAATAGAATGTTAAATTACTGACTGCAAAGGAAATGATGCTTCACTTAAGTTTGGAGTTCTGCACAAGTGGAATGAATGGGCCAAGCTGCAAAAAGCCCCAAAGCAAATAAGAAAAAAAAATACTTGTGACACTTGCCAGAATAGAAAATACAGTATGTTTATACCACCTACAGCAGGTATAGTATATTGCTAAATTTAGAAAATATGGTAGAATGAAAGAGTACTTTTATAATCGTCCTTCACGTCTTATAGGGGATCCTTTACTTATCAGCTTTCCACCTTCATGTCATCCCCTAGTGGATAGAACAAGATATTCCCTGATGTGATTCTGCTGTTCTGGCTCCCTTGCTTACTCCTAAGGCTCTGAGAATCATCTCTCCTCCAGGGTCTCTAGGTTGGAGCAAAGGTAAGCAGGAAATGTTACTGACTGCTGAATTAAATGTCTACCTATTTAAATTCACAGAAGCAATTACTAGATGGCACCACTTGGATCTTGCTCTCTAAATGGCAAATGATTTCACCTTTTCAGTTCTGGAATTTAGATGAAGTTAGGAAGTTACATAAATTTCGGGGGTACAGCTGGTTTTGTTTGAGACAATTTGTGTTCATGTTCTGTAAAATTACTTTTCCATGAAAAAAGTCTAGGGACTAGCTAACACATGATGAAGTGGCCATGCTATAGGCTTGCAGTTTGAAAACAAATCAGTGTTTTAACATAAAAGAAAATATTTTGGAAAGTCTCCTAGTGAAACAGGAGACTCAGACAACAACTAAGATTTTTTTTTTTTTGCACAGTTTAAAGTTTAATAATGACAGTTCACAATCAGCTTGTTAACAAGTCTCAGCCTCTTGCGAAAATCTTTGCCACTCTGTGTGGTGAAGAAGTTACGATGTTATTGTGCCTTATCAAGCAATGGAATTAAATTGAAAATTTTATTTTTCCTGGTCTTCCTAAGGTTATAGCTGTTTGGAAGTGCAGTGTCCAAATCTGTCATTCATCCAGTTAAATGGAAGGTTGGCTATTACACATACAAGATTCAGTTCATACCTGTCTGTATGATATGGGAAAGGTATAATTGGAATAAATTTAACAGTCAATGGTTTGGGCCTTTATATGCACAGTCATCAGACCACACAGTGTATAGACAAACACTCTCCAACAATTATACAAATATTCAATACCTGGAAAGATGACTGCCTTATGGAATATTTGAAGTTTGCCATTGTATTACTGTATAACATCTGTAATACCTGTAATTAGAACTGCACAGCCTAAATACAGTGAAGACAGAATTGTCCATAGTGTGTAGATCGCAGAACAGAAGCATGGAGTTAAAAAAGGAAATTAGTACTTGAAAACATTCTTAATGGTGTGAATCCTGGAGTGAAAATTTCAAAATAAAAAAGTTTCAAATACTTAGCAATTCATTTGTTTGATGAACCACAGAACAGAATCTCAGAATAATTTAGATTGGAAGGGATCTTTGGAAGTCATCAAGGCTGACCCCCTACTCCAAAGTTAAAACACGTTTCTCAGGGCTTTTTCCAATACAGTTTTGAGTATCTCAGGACCCTCTTCCACAGCTTAGCCCTTCCTGCATGGTGAAATGGAACTTTGTTGCTGACCATTAACTCTTGTCCTTCTACTCTGCACCTCTGAGATGTCATTCCATATTCTCCACCACGATACAGCTGAAAGAAGGGATTAAATCTTTCTCTAAGCCTTCTCTTTTGCAAGCTGAAGAAATTTACTTTCCTCAGCTTCACTTAATACATCACACTCTGTTATTCTCCTTTCCACCTGGGTGACAGAACTGGACACATTACAGAGGAATAATCCCTCCCCTCAAGCTGCTGGTTGTGTTGCTCCCCAGTACGTTATAAGCCTTCACTGCTACAAGCCAACACCAAAACGTAAACCTTCTTTATCTGAGCAACTGTGATTAATTGCCATTTATCTAGATGTGGGAAAAATGGCAAGGTAAGTGACAGTAACTTGACCCTGTTCTGCTTCACTTATCAAGCACGTGATTTTAGTTAGTAGTGGGAATTAATCCCATAATTTTTATTGCAGAAGACCTGAGTGGTTTTAGTACCACATCATTAAATATTGAAATATCTATTGGTAACAGGTAGTTCATAATTCTGTTTTATGGTTATAAAGTCAATTGTTCACATTCTGTGAAAAAAATCTAGCTCCAAGTATGCATCTTCCCTGAACAGTGAGCATGTAAAACTCCAACTATTGTTACTGGAAATACTAGACAGCATACCTGGAATGGTTTTGGAATGCTAGTTGAAATTACCACTGCTTAAAAGTAGAAAAACACCCAGCAGTCTGGGACAAAGGTAGCAAAAAAAAAATACTAGTCTTGCAATGTATTTTTTAGTAAAAATAGTCATGGATTTGAATTAAAATATATTTTAGCATAAGCATTAATTGAGCACACTGGCAACATGCACTGATGTTCTTTTCTGTCAGCTTTAGGTTATGTATGCATTTTAACATTTAACTTCACTGCATGCAAAATCCAGAAATGAAAAGTGTGCATAAAAATATACAGGGCATTACTTATTTATATGTAAAGCCTTTATTCTATTTTGTTATTTTAGATTAAATCCCGTTTCAATTCTATTCTCTCAGGGAAGCACTAACAGTTTGAGCTCAGCGTGAAAGCCATCAAACACTTGAGCTGAAATTTAGATTGGGCAATTTTGCCTGGTGAAGTAGAAAAGGACATGTAGAATGGCAGAGAACAGAATGGCTTATGGAAAGGCAGATGTTTTAATAACTTGTTGTCTAGTGGGAGCCTCAAATATCTAAATTTAAACAGTGCAATATATTAAAGTGCACTGCTGTCAGGGAGGGCACACTCCTTTACCTTATGAATCAGAGTAAAAGTGCATATTTATCGTGTGTACAGACTTTATAAAACATATTTTACAACTGAAATTAGAATTAATTGGAAGGTGTTAAAAAAGATAATCTCAGACTGCAAGATTTTGCTGAAGTTAGCATTGCAAAATGCATCAGGTCAGAGCATGGGTAATACTCAGTCTTGAGTTTTGACTTGAACCTGTTTTCCTGTGTGAGTGGGCTAAATAGATACTTGAGATCTCCTGCCTACTAAGGTCCTTTTTGTTTCAGCACATCAATCTCCTGTTAATTTACACTAGGTTCAAAACAATATTTGTCTTTCAGCCCATTGCTGGAAGAATGCAGTGAATTTACCAAAGATACAAATCTATGTTAAGTTCTTTACAGAAAAAAAAAAAAAAAATCTTTCAGGATGTCTGGTAATAGTAAGTTACTCTAATTCGCCCTGGCTGCATAATTTACAACCTTGTAGAATTGAAACGACTAGGGAAGAAAAATTTTATTAATAAGCTAACGTCCCATATGTTCATGAACAACTGGGTCCTATTAAAGAACAATGAAGGCCCTGTCACTTGACTTTTGGAGATATTACACCAGTATTTATAGACTGCTCTGTGACACAGAACTCCTAATTGACGTTGCCTTTCCCATTTGTCATCTTGTGTGCTGTCCCCCTTCCCTAGAAATATCAGGCTATATTTTACTTATAGCTATTGAAAATATTTCAGGTATACCACTAAGAAATATTAAATAAAATATATCTTAAAATATATTTAATATTGAGCATTTAATTTATAGTTTATTAGACATGTATGCATTAAATAAAAAGACACGGAAACATTTCTACAGATATGGTGTCAAAGTGAAATTGAGGGTAGTATTTTATGAAAGTTAATGACTTATGGATATACTGTAATGATTTTAAAGGTCATAAACTTCTCTTTGAATTGGTATTTTCTTGACAGTAATTATGGGACAGATGCAATAAAAATCTGCATAAATGAAAATGAAATAAAGCCTTGAAAGTTTTGTGTCTCTGCACATTTTCAGTGGTATCTTTAATTCTGTTTTAGAGAGTGGATTTCCAATAAGGGTTAGCAGGGCCTGTTGGTTAAAGAAGAAATAAAGACTGACTGTGTAAGCTTAATGGAATATTTTCACACAGAGATATCACTTTGGGATCAGGAAGTCCTCAGGCTAGATATTATTGCAGACTAAAAATAAATTAATGGAGAAAATTATTTTTCCCTTTTCTTTTTTATTCTATTTTCCCCCCTTTTTTTTCAACTGTTATCTAAGTCTCTGGTGTGCCATACTAGGAGGATTTGAGGTCTGGCCATTCATATTCTTATAACCCAGTGTTAGTAGATACAGTGTAAGAGCTTACACAGGAATCACATGAGAAGCAAAAAGAAGCAGTGCTGAGCTGAAGCAAAGACAAGATGACAAAACCATAGAGGCTGAAAACAGGTGCGAAACAGAATTTTTGACCAGGTTGGACAGTCCTTACAATCTGTTAGAGACAATCTCTGTGGATTTGTCTTTTTCTATTAGTAAGAAATAGTGAAAGTAGAAACTGTGTATTATAAATAGATCCTTCTTATGCATTTGTTCAAGGGGACAGAGCTAAAAAGGCTCTTAAATGTTTCTGCACAATCTTCCTGTAAACAGATCCCAATCACTTTGTGCTGCACTGTGAGAAACTGAGAAAGCAGACTAGAATGGCTGCATGCTGCTGAACAGCACAGACTGCAGCTGGGAAAAAAAAAAAAGCTGTAAGTCAAAACTTCACTCCTTCTAACCCTCTTTTGTTGGATGGGAGTCAAGTGGGCAAGATTACATCCAGACCTCTTGTTTCAGGAAAGAAACTGTTGACGAATAAATGAAAACTTGAAGGAAGGAAATGTGTGACTGGTATTCTGCAATAATAACAATTATAATTACAAGCACCTTAGTTAAACTAGGGCTGAAACAGCTAGGCCTGCATTTGGGAGCTGCTTGAATAACATTTGCCCCACTTATCCTCCATTTCAATTTAATATTCCTAGTGCTAGTGTTGCCTATATCATCAATGTCAAAAACTAAAAAGTCTTATCTTCAACTTTCATTCCAATGCTTCAAAAGAGCTTTGAATTTGCATCTTACTCTAGGGAAGATGTAGTTTAAAAACATTTTTGCCCAGCTTGCTCCATTAATTTCTGAGGAAAATGCACCTACTGCTGTGAATATGACAGTTCTCAACCTTGGTGTTTTTACAGGATGTCCCTCCCTAGGGAACAACCTACACCATTCTGACTTACCCTGCTGGAACTGCACCTCCTGCTGGGTAATCAGCTACTGCAGCACTAAGGGACAGACCGCAGTATGATTAACTGGATGCCCCTTGTGAATGCTAAGGAAAAAGAGAACTGCAAGTTTTCTAGGGGGAAAAAGTGCTTTTAGTAATCATCTGTTTTCAATTCAAGCAGCTAATTTACAGTTGCATAGAGTTGCTCAATTACCAGCAGCACTTAGTATTTTATACATCTCAGTAAGCTTTAACTTAAAATAATATTCATCAATCTATGAAATATATTTTTCTTCCAATTATTTCTGTGAGTCAAAACCAAAATTAATTTTGCAATGATTATCTGACTCAGGTAAAGCTGATTTTATATTACTCTAGGCCAAAGCCACTGACAAGGGCACAAAAAGGATTATTTTTCAGCAGTTTTCAGCTCCGCTAAATCAGCAGATAATGCCATCTATGATGCACAGTGATCCTGACCTTAAGCCCTCCTCATTGTTAATGTTTCTCACATCTCAAATATGCCTCAATGGCAGAAAAACATTATATAGCCTTCTTTGAGCATCAAGAAAAATTAATCTTTTAGAATTCTTTTATGCTGTTATTTTATTTTAGTTGTCTCCCATCCCAAACTGCACTATCACATGAACAGAATATATTTTATATAGTCAGTGGTGGTAATTTGTCGTATGGCTTTATTTTATGCAGACCATAAAATAAATATGCCTCTATTCCTATTAAAACCCCCCCAAACAAACTACAAAAACAAAATCAAAACCAAAGCACAAACTTCAGACGCAAAATACACAAAAGAAAACTAGTTTCTCTGCCAAAGAGCAAATAAAGCAAAAAAGTTCATTGTTATTGACTGCTATTCACAACAGAAGCAGTTTGTTTTCATCAGCAACAGAAAAGCATGTGGACTTTCAACTGAAAATACCATTTATAGCTGAATTTACTGTTTGTATTTTTATACCATGACATTTGAAGTGAATCGTTCTTGGCTTTAAGAGATTTTTAGTCATTAGTTAAAAGAAAAACTATTTTTCTTTTCAGAAGTGTTGAAAACTTAGAAACTGTTTAAATTCTATCATTTTTGTACTTAAATATGTATGTTAGTAATACGATACCAGTGCCATGTAGGACAGACAGTGTCCATTTTGCCAAGAATCTTCTTCAACAAAAGGCCGCATAATTTAAAATTTTCACATGACTTTTGATTCTGCTAATTATGTTGATTATCATCAAAATCATATGATAAACAGTAATGAACCTTACAGGTACTTATCAGTCAGTAAAGAACTATCATTCTGTTTTGATCCTGGGAAAGATAAGATACATAAAGACGTTTATAGGATATTCTATGTCAGAGCTAAAGGCCAAAAAACCAAACCTTTTAGTGATTCTGCTGGGTGATTACTCTAATAAATGGGATGTAACCAAAGACTGGTAGTGTTACAGCAATTGAAAGTTATCGGATTACTCCTTAAATGTAGTTATTTATTGGGAAATAAAAGCTTTAGGTCTCAGTAGGGGGCTTAATGTACTATGAAGATACCATTTCGTTCTTAAAAATCCTGTTGAAAGTATTTCTTTTCTACATTCTACAACACACAGAGCAAACCTTGGCCATAACTAGTTTGCAACTGTCTGAGGCCAATTCCTATCACAATGACCAATACTTTGTTGTCCCCTTGAACTTTGCCATATGACTCTGACCTGCTTTGACCAGCATGCTTCATTTTTTTTTTCTTGACCCTTCCATATTCCCAGTGCTCTCCCCCATCTCTTGCTTGGTAGTCAATCCAACACCTTTCAGACATCAAGCAGACACTGAAGGAAGGCAGTGAACAGGATATGACATGCCATTTCCTAGTTCCTTTACAGCTGCTGAGCGGGAGACAGTCAGACTCTGATGCCTTGCCTGCTTTTGGAGCTCAGGAGCATTGAATACTTCGACACACTACCATGCAGTCTGACTTAAAGAAGTTGCTTGTGCGATCCTATGTCATTTATACATGAAAATGTAAATAAAATGATCAGTGTAATGTTTGCTAGTTGTTACATGCATACACACCCAGAGGAATGCCACATACATGAGATAATAGATTATCTAGACTGCGAAAACATTACTACTAGGTCTCATCCTCTGATGTTAGATTATTATAAACTATTTTATAAATCGTTTTTATGTGAATCATTAAAAAAACCCTCTGAAATCATGTCTGACTCTGCTTTGATTGGAGTAAGTGGAGGTTGGAGTAAGGACCCCCAATATCTTTTTCCACAAAAATTATCCTATAATCTAAAAAACCCCATGTTTTTCTCTTCTGAACCTGGTGGAGACCAAAGCAGGCAGTCACTTCTTTCTTTTGCACTGTTAACATGTCCACATTTCATAGGAGTAGTACTTTCTTTTACTCTACATACTTTGAATGTCTTCCTGCAAATAAAAGAATTTTTTTCTCTTCCCTTCTTCCTTATTTTCCTCTCTTGTCTTATTTTTCATATGATGTTTCTCACCTGTCTGTTCTAAAATTTCAGTTCTTCTGCAGCTACAATCCCCCATTTGCAGAGTAACTTCAGTTAATCAAAACTCCATTACTAAGACCTGTTTCATCATACCATCCATGTCACAATTCTTTATTTTTAGTGTTGACTAAAAAATTCAGTTTTGGTTTTTAGTTATTACCTTATTTAGTTATTACCTTATTTCATCATCTGTTTGATCCTTTTAATTTAATCATTTCTATCTTTGCTTCTACTGAACTCCCTATATGAAACAACCTCAGAGAAAAAGCCCATGCAGTCATTGCTCTATAGTAAATAAAGTGCTGTTCCAAACCCACCTACTGTTTCTGGAAAATTACCAGAAGATAACGAGCAAAGTGGTAACTAGTCACATTCTGATGGAGTAATAAAATAAGGTGGTATTTTCATTAAGTTTTCTCTCTGCTCTGTTCACTGTCTCTGCCTATCAGACATGGTGTTACCATGTGTGTTAAGCTTTCTGGTACACCGGCTGCCTTTGATTTTGGAGAATTCACACCACGAAAGATCTCTGAAACTTGCAGTGATCACTAAACACGACTGCATTACAAAAACTAACGATAATAGCATGGCTCACAAGGTGAGGAGAGATACAGACAGGCTACAGAATAACAGAGCAATTACTAGTCCTTGGAGACAAAAATGATAGCTGTAGATACAGGTAATTATTTTCCAGTTATTTTATGCTGGTCCTTATTAAGAAGTTGATTTAAAAAAATTCCTACCAAAAGAAAAAAATAAAATAATAAAGACAGTGACAGCACAGTGAAATTAATGTATTTCTTAGTCATAGATAAATTTACAGCATCAAAGGGGTGTATCACAAATGGTACTGTCATATTATAGTGGATTCATAAATAAATTTAAAGGACATTCTTTAAAGCTCATGTATTTGACACTTTTTGTCAACAGAATTCATGAAAAATCTGGGCCCATGTCATGATGAAAAGTCAATGTTTGCTTACTCCTCCTGCTATATCTAGAAACATAAGTTATGCTGTCACTTGTCAGTCATTTCAGGGTCAGCCAAAAGCCAGCTGACCTGCTCTGAGATTGCCAGTCATTTTTAAAAAGTGTTTATTGATTATCATTAAATGGATTATAAAAAGCATCAGTGAGTGAATAAGGATAAACACATGTGAAGAAAGTGATGGGTTGAGATGGAAATATTTTGATTAGGTTGAACACAGTGGCCTCTGTAGCCTTGAATCATGATATTGTTTTGTCATTAAGGTGATTATCCACCTGAAAATCACGAGTCACTTTAAATTAGAAATATATTTAGCATTTACTTCTTTGTACACTATTTTCATCCTCATAGCAACTTCTGAATGGGACTACAGGTTTGTTTTGGTTTCTGACTCATTGATTAAACCATTAAACAACAGCACTGTACTACACAGCATTCAGCATCTCAAGCAGGACTGTGAGCACAGATTGCTGCAGTCAGCTTCCTTCAAAAGAGAAGGAAAGCCCTTCTCATCACTGAGAGCAGGCACAGTAGGGCTCTACCTCCTGTGTCTACACTATGGCTCTAAAGTCACCTGTTGATCTTAGGCACAGGGATATCTGATGGCATAATTCCCTCATGTTCATAAGCTCTACAGAGCGCTTTGCACTAAAGGTTAAGCAGCAAGGGCTGTGTAATGGAGAGAAGGTGTTGGCAGTGTTCTGAAGACATGTCTGCAGCTGCAGCACAGACACTGAGTCAAAGTAATGTCCAAGAGGGAAGAGCAGCTGAGCTCATGTAAGTAAGTCATGAAAGGAAGGAAAAAAATAGTAAGACAAAACACAGAAAACATTCAGAGGTAGTAGAATAAACTGATAAGATTTATAAAATGCTGTGGACTATGTGATAAAAAATATTTTTACTTGCAACAGACATAGCAATAATAGGCAATTATATTGTTACAGTGTCACACTTTATTGCCTGTAGAAGGTGGGGGTGGGGGGGAGAAATCAAAATCCTTGTACTTCACATCACATACGTTCATAAATTACTGATAAAAAAATTAAAAGAAGGTCAATAAGGCACTAGAAGTGGTGCAGATGGTGCCCCACATCAGGCAGGATCAGTTATGGTTTAAGCTGATTTTAATGCCCAGTTGGAAATAAGCTTTGATGTGGAAGAAGAGTTCATGGGTTGACTCAGAACAGTTTAAAAGAAAGTGACTAGTGAAGGCTAGATCTGTGCAGATGTTTTTACATTTTAAGCAGCTCTAATAAAATGTGAACTTCTCGCTAATTCTGATATGAAATACCTAGGTTCTTACTTGATCACACTGCAGAAGTAAAAAGTGTTTTCCCTGGTGTGGAGAGAGAAGCAAAACACCAAACAATCTTACGCTAGGTGTCACTGCTGAAAACCAAGTCTTCTGATTTTAACAAGTTCATAAAAATAAGATTTTAATAATTTAACTCAGAGAAATGCAATAGCCCATCTCTGCTCAAGTAATGCATTTGACTGAACAAGAGTTTGGAAAAATTACAGGCTTGTCTGTTGCACCTGTTTATGGAGCATATGTAAGTGATTTAAAGAAGGAAAGAAGACATTTCCAGTGACACATTTTAAGAAAAACAAAAAATAAACTATGACAGTTTAAAAAAATTGCATACAGAGCAGAAAATCCCCAAGCCTCTGGGGTCATAAAAATATCTTAGCAGTATTGTACTGTATTACGATTAGTTGCAATATCCTAAATAAATAAATTTTTTTGCTTTGGCAAAAAAACCAAGCCAAATCAAACCAAACCATAATAAATATGAGGGCTGCTAATCTGTTTAATTATAGATAATGTCAACAATTTTATTACTGTTTTGTTGTTTATAGTTTCTCAAACTTTTCCAGTGGTTCAGGAAAATGTGGCATAACTGCTGCTTAACTGTACTCCGCTCAAAGGAAAAATACGTCTTATGAAATCAGGCTTAGTTAAGGAATATAACACACCCATAAGTAATTTTATGGATTTTCTCTCATGTTAGATAATAACTCAAATATCCCACATTGTATCAGAAAATGAAAAGCTATTAATATACCTATATACTTCAATGAAAATAAATATACATGTATTTTGAACTTGGGCTAAAGTGTGTTCAAATTCCATATATGCACTCAAGGAGTGAAAATAGATTATTCAATGAGGTTTTTTTCCAGAACAAATAAATCTGTGGGGGAAAAGCCCAACAACTACTCTGAGATAAACAAAGCACCAAATAAAAGAGAGGATGAAAATACAATTTTGCCCTTGATGTTTCTAGTTGGTCAGTCCCTTGATGACTGCATCTATTCTTCTGACAAGATGCTTACTGAGTTGGTGAAAATGCTTTAGCATTTAAGCATTTTGTTTCCATTAGGCTGTATCAGGCTAAATTAGATTAAGTTTGGTGCTAGTAATTATTTCTTCCTATCTATGACATTGTCATGTATTGTTTTATTGTAAACAGATCAGGAAAAATTATCCAAAGCTGCATCCTAAGGAATATGTGGTTATCCCCCATCCTGCGTTTTTTTTTACAGTACCATTTTGTGTGGTACATCATGCTTCTATGTATCTATTCAGTTTTTTGTACTAAATGCTAAAAAACCACGAAGATTTCCATAAATTCACATGGCATGCAAAGGATAAGGAAGCAAATGTGTATTGGCTGCTTAACGTACCCAAGAAAAGGGTAGGCATATGGTAGCAAAGCAATAGGTGGTTTCAAAAAGAGAGCATTTCAGGCAGAAGAAATTACTTATGCTGGGAGGTTAAGGAAGTGACTATACTGATGTTAGAACTGTGGAAACATTAAATATGAATGAAATGCAGAAATAGCTTAAGGAAAGGCAGTAACAGGCTAGAAGCAAAGGATGTGACAGAAAAGAGCTCTGGGAATGAAGAATAATGGTAATAAAAGAGACAAAGAGGTAAACTGTCAGAGAGGAACGTTTAGGATTTGTAAATGAGCTCTGCCAAAAGAGAAAAGGAATGTTCATTGGAGTGGAGGCAGTGAGTGACAGGCAGAAAAGAAAACTTTGTGGAAAGGGCAGTAGAGAAATCTACAACAAAAGAGGCTTAAAGGATTCTAGAATCAAAACCTTTTTGTCGCGTCTACTCTAGATTATGCATTTTAGAAAATTAATAAAGAAGATGCAAAATAGAGAGGCAAGAGAATTGAGTCAGAAGAAATGAAGGACGTAGAATGAAATCAGAACATTACATCAACATTTACAGTGATTTCCTCCTGTCAAAACAAGAATTTGGATGCCTGAGGAAGAAGTATGCAGTTACAAAAATTGGTTTTATCCTGCAGAAGATAAAAGGACAATAATCTTGACAAAAATTGCTCTCATTTTCTAGGACAGTAGAAACACAAAAGCAAGCAGGGTGCTGAAAGACGTAGGATAAAAATTCCAGAGGACAAAAATTATGGCCCATGTCCTGTGCTTAAATCAAGACTGAAAAGCTGAAATTGGACTCCCAGCTGGAAGTCCCAGTTTGGTCCACTGAAGGACTCTTAGCAGCCTCAGGCATTTCTTTCTTATACTGGCCCTCCCCCCATGATACTTACATTAATTAAAAAGCTGAGCTACAAAAGCCTGCCCTGAGTACTTCCCCCCTACCTAATGAAGAAGTCCATAATGTTCCTATAATATAGGTCCTTGTTTTCAAAAAGACAAATAATTGTACAGCTCTGATGTACAGAGAGATTCCACCAGAATTTTTCATACACTACAGAGTACCTATGTGAGGATGAGACCATTTTCTTATGCAGGAAATAGCATACCTTTTATCATTCTTTTCAAGACAGAAATTTTTGATTTTACCATTTTAGATTTAGTCTTGCATTTCTGGACAGTTAAAATCATAAACTATCTTAAAAACGTGTAATAATGTATTTAAGCTCAGTCACTATGAGACCAGAAAGCCATGTAAAATGCTTAAAATAGGTAATTGAAAAGGACTTGTTTTTCTGATGTAAAACAAGCTGAGTGAGTTTAAATAGTCTAAATAGTCATTACAGTCTGACTGTGATGTGTTCTTTCCTCCACACTTGCTGCAGCATTTCTTGTATTATTATAATGGTTTCTAGAGCAATAAATTACAGACACAGAACCAACTGCTGAAAAGTGTAGGCGGCTCACACAGCATGATGCAAATCACGCAGTTGGATACTCTTCCTTTGTAACAACAATTCCACCAGAGCACGCGTGATTCTGCCCACCAGAATACAATTTCGCTACACAGCACAGCTTCTCTTGGAGCAATGGAAATGGAATTTTCCATTGCCAAGCCCTTAATTCTGCAAAGTTTTTTTGGGCCTTGAGCTTTGCATGCCTATGTAGTATTTTAGTATAAACATGTACATAAAATAAGCAAATACATAGTCAAAACCAGTCAACAAAATATATGGTCACCTCAGAGCTATTTACCAGATTATGATAAATAAATTGGTGATTTTTCAGCTTAATTCCTTGTGAAGTGATCAAAGTACCAGAAACCCCCTTCTAATAAGCAAAACTTAGCAAGCAGAAGACATAGTCCGGGTCATTGACTGAAGTAAGGGATAGCAGTAAACAGTTGTCCCCTAAATCAGATTCCTCTAAATTATGAGAAATTATTGATTCCAAAGTGCTACTCTGCCTATTCAAGAAAGCTGGATATTCATATTTGTAAGTCATTTTGCACTAAGTATATTTACATCTTCATTTGATCCAAATGTATAAAAAATACAAATGGTAAAGATATCCTTTTACAAATGTCATTTAACTATAATAAAAATATGCTTAGAAAGTGGAAATCAGAATTAATTTTTGCACTACTCATAGATAATATTGCTAGGATTCCATATGAAATAGAATTAGAGATGCGACAAAAATGAATGATAAATATCATGCAAAATTTGGCAGCTACATACTAATTTTGAAAAGAAAAAAGTCAAACTGACTTCACTAGTTCATCTGGAAGAGATTTTTAGAGAACATATGGCTTGCAACATAAAGCTCTTATTTTGCACTAGAGAAGGCAACATTTATAACATCCATCATCTGTACATTTAAATAGGAGAGGCACATGTAACAACATGTGGATGTGGTTACATCAGGATGTGGGAGAAATCACAGCCCGATAGGGTAGAAAGTGGCATGGAATGTTTATTGTCCATGTTCCTGCACTGTTTGATACCAAGTTGCACCTAATACAGTGTACAGGTGGTTTTCTGAGGTGATAACCGGAATTCTAGTATTCACACTTCTTTCTGTGAAACCAAACCCTTTTCTCCTCCCATTCTCTGGAAATCACTTGACAGTTTATGCTTCTGATTTTAGTTTTTTTAGTGGTGGTTATTTATTAAATTTTGAGCATTATACATAAGGGCTGTATTCCCATCCATCACTGATTCATCAATTTAGACTGGATACCAGCAAAACACAGTTGAAAATATGGCTTTGTGGCATATTCTTGTTCTTTTTCTTTGCTGACAGAATGATAAGATTTTACAGTAATATAAGTAACATTTCTATTCATCACTGAAGTGATTTAGATCTTAGCAAGTCCACAGTGCTGTAACAGAAGTATCTTCCACAGCATCTACAAATAGTTCATCACTGTGCTGGTGGAAGGAAACGGAAGAGAAGATGGTATTTTAAAAAGAGAAATGGGGCAAAAGATATAGTAATGCATATTCTGGGAAAGACTACAGGCTGAGCCACCTACATGTTATTTTCAGTCATTCAGCAGATACCCTGGTTCCTCTCTTTTCTAAGTGCTAATTTTATCCATTATCATTGCCTGTTATGTTGTCCTGTTTACTGATCATGTCATAGCTGACATATCCTTTTTTTTTTTTTTTTTTTTTTTTAATAGACATGCCTGAAAGATACAAACTTCCTCTAAAAATGTCTGGTGCATCTTCCCTTGCATCTGCTTTCTGAAATTTCTATATTACCCTCAGAGGATTATGCCTTAACACAGTGAAGGTACTTGTTAGGACTGTCGAAAATAAAAGTGTCAAGATTATATTCTAAATCATATTGACTATACTTTGCGACATATAAATGCTTTTTTGATGTTTGCTGCTTATTTTTGCAGCTCAGTTAGAAATTATCATACAATTCACCTTACCTTCTGTTAAGGGCTTTGATGCAAAGCCATAAATATAACTGGAAGAGTTTATTTTCATAAGGAAGTGATAAATTTCTAAAATGGACTTCGTAGTAATACTAAGCAATAGCTAGGTACATTGTGCCTTGATATGCAATGCCCAATGCCTTGATGTATTTCAGCTTAGCTGAAAAAATAAAAGCTCACTTTTGTAATATTATGTAGAATAGACATCTGACATGCAAGAAAAAAATTCACAGGAACATCTTGAAAAACCCTTCAAAATGTACTTTTGTGGAATCATGTCCTTACAATTTATAACATGTGTAGAGTATAAATTTAATCATTATGTACAACTGGTTTGTGTTATCAGAATAATTTAAAAATAATCCTTAAAATTACAGGGTTTACTAAAGTTTCTGAAAACTAAAAATCTTCATCTGTGTCTAAGGAACATGGATATGGGCAATTGTGATCCCTGCATTTCTCCAGTACTCATCCTGCTGTGGATCTCACAGTATAATTTATGGCAGGCTGCAGATAATTCAGGGTGTGCTGATTGATAACAGATTTAAAAGGCTGGTGTATTATCCACAGATCAGAAGGATATAAGAAATCTTTGTTTTAACTTCAGTTTTTGCTGGACTTCAGAAAAGTCTTAAAAATATTTTCAGAGTTTTAATTAGCCACTGATAAATTTGGGGCATGGGGTGGGGATTTGGGAAGGGAAAAGGAGGCACTTTGTGGAAAGGAGGCTTTCCCATTGCAGTGTGAGCAGTGTACAGTGTCACACAATGGCACACCTGCACAGCACAACAGAAACTGCTGCTGCTTGCAGCACAACACTTCTCTGGTGACAAAAGAAGCAAAACAGCCACTCTCCTGGGTTAGCTGTTCTGGTTTCATAGCCACAATCTACAAATGATCAAGCTTGATGCATTAACTCTACCCTTGTGCTATTTCTAAGTGTTAGAATGCTGGAAATGTAAACAATCAAAAAGAAAGAAAAAATAGATATCTACGTTAACACATTTAATTAATTTTTAAATTAAAAAAAAACAAGTAAAATTGTAGATAAATCTCTATTATTATGAAAAACTCCCATTTCTTATGATCTCTTGATTTGGATAAGAAAAACATGCCTGTCTGTATTTAAAAATTAATCCTTTATAAATAAGAAAGAGAAAGGCAATTAATAAATTAAAGTGAGAATAACAAAACCCCCCCAACATTTAAAGGACAATACTTAATGCATTCTATTGTCACGAAGGCCTTTACCAAAGTTCTGTTATGTTTTGGAATCCTTAAAAAGAGCAGTAGTGCAATTTAGAGATGATGAATTCTGACAAACGTATTTAAAAGGGGAAAGTAGGACTGCTTGATTCTTTGAAATTAAGATAATGATAGGATACCAAAATACTAAAAATAATTACTGTTTAAATACGAAAATTATTAAAATATTACTATCAAAACCAAGGGACACTAAACTTTGAAGACTCAGTATTATTTATAAATGAGAAATATTTACATTTGTGAAACAAACATAGATTCCTATGTGCAGATTTTACCTCTCTCAGTCATCTAACATATAGCAATAATAAAAACAAATTTTAAAGGAAAATACAGCTCAGACCTTATTTTTTATTATTTTGAAATATTAATGTTAATAAATTAACACAATACAACTCATAAATAAATGTCTGGGACAATAATGCAGTAGTTGCTAGTGCAGAAAGAGGAAAAGCAAAAGAAACAGAATTTAAAATGGAGCAATTTCAATTTTCCACGTGCTCTAAGGAATCTATGCAATTGCTACAAAAAGATATTAGAAAGACAGGAGGTGAGCTGTTGACTTCCAGATGGAAATTCACAAGAAAATATTTAGGAGTGCTCAGCACTGACGTACAACAATCTAGAAATGGATTAACTCACAGAGACCATATGGGCAGAAAATAACTTGAGTTCTGTTCGCCAACATGAATGTAGTTGGGTGACAAGAGAAACAGAAGGGCAAAGAACTACTGAAAATAACTGTGACAGAGAGGTTTATAAAGCATGAGAATAACAAAAGGTCATTTTTATGTAAGTGAAGCCTGTAAGATTTTGCAATCCCTATAGAAGGTATGTTTGCCTGCCACAGTTTCCTGCAGCGGACAGGGTTCTTACTACTAGTGATGAAAAATCTTATATTCTCACAGTGACCATTGATCAACAAAAAAGCCTAAAAATACTAACAAAGCTGAAAGTTAAATAATGTATAGTTAATGCTTAGACAACTGGTCTCCAATGTGGAATTCAGGCCTCCTTAAAAGGAAGCTTCTGATGCAGAATGTCGAGGTTTGATTCTTAAAGCACAAGACAAACTGAGCTGGGGGTCACTTAGGTGTCTATGTACAGGTATTTACAGATAGAGAATGGACAATATCTAAGACACCTGGTTTAAAATGTCTGAGGCCTAAAATCTCAGAGCTCTAGGAATACAGTGAAGCTCCTCGTTCAACTTGGCATCTTATCTCTGAGAACATCTTTAAAATTTGAGGCTATAAGCCATTTTTCCCCAAAATTGAGGAAAAGGACAGTCTTTTTTTTTTTTTTCCCCCTTTTTTCCTTTACAATACTATTTCAGGAGGATACACTTCTTTTCTGTTTAATGCATGTTCTGTTAAGGAAAAAGTGTGTCTGTTTATTCAGGGGAATTGCCATGGGGAGAGGCAGGAAACAGGGAATGCAAAGGTGCTGACACGTAGTACTTTAATGTGGTTGTTTCATAGAGAAACAAGAGTGGTAAATGCCAAGCCTATTTTATTTTTCCAGCTGTACTGTTTTTGTTTTGAGGCCAGAAATCCAAGGTTGGTGAGGTTTTTTTGCTGTTTTGCTGTCCCAAGGAACTTTGAATTCTATTCTGCACGGCACATAATTTTAGGAGGAGATGAAGAATTTCTAATTACGCATCTCAATCGAGCAATAACATGTAACATCTAGTACCTGAAGTATTCCATAAGAAGGCAGACGTAAGCCAAGGAGCTTTGCTGGACTGATTGCCTTCTTGGCCTTGGACAAAACCACAGGATCCCTAGAACTAGCTAGATGTAACATTACTCAGTGGCCAAGATCAAGGCATTTTTCCATGCAAAGAAATATAGGCTGTTGTTATTTTGTGTCAAAATACCCCAGGGTATTTGGAGTTAAGCCCCCTCCAGAGTCAGGCAGTAACTAGGAGAGGAATTTCTGAAATGCGTATTGAACACAGAAGCCTATTTTTTTTCCTAAGGAATAATTTGTGTCTTTCTTTCTAGACCTTAGTCTAATACTTTAACGTGCTACAGTTTGAGAAATATGTCTCAGGAAGTGTTAGACAAAGTTATGTATTCACCTATTTGTATTTCATCCAGCTAAGAAAATAATCATGCCTGTCAAAGAGTTCAGATTAAACTTGCATAAGTTTCTGAGATAGTAATGTTACTGGGTACTAAGCAACAGCCATCTAAAAACTTGTAATCTTATTTCTTTAGGAAACAGATACTTCCATGAACAGCACCTTTATAAAAGAATTTATGTAGTTTCATTCTGTCTAATATCTAAGGAATTACAAAAATATAATTAAATTCATTTTACTCCATCTACAGAATTGGGATATAATTTTGGATCTCTCCCTGCTACTCACACATCTATTTTTCAGGGGACTTTCAAGAAAATTACTTCAGATTCTTATTCCTCTGCTTTATTTGTCTAAAATTGATCAACAGTTTTGATGCAATCCAATCATGATGCAAAAAGCTAATATAGAAGCAAAAGTTATTTAGTATAAGTTATTAGAGGAAACCTTGTGAGCTTTTTAATCCATAAAGTGGCAGCATGTTGTCCACAATCTTACTTTTTTTTTGTGTGTGTGTCTCCTGTGCATATCAATTAACAGTTCAGTGTTAACAGAAGTGTGAAAACACACAAAGCAAAGATAATTTCAGGTGACAGATTTCTCCCTTCAGGGCTGTGCATGAAAAATTTAACAATTCTTAGGTAAGCATTTATCCTAAAAAGCATTTTCTTGTGTAAAGGCCATGCCTTAAAAGGAATTTTAAATTCATACAGTGCTTGTATTTTATAACCTTCATCTTTTTATATTTGATATCACTCATCATTCTTATTTGGGCCTAATGTTTGTATCTTCTTAACCATATCATAAAATGTTCCATATTTATATTATTTCTCTTTCGCATTAAATTTCCATTACTCACTTTAGCCCCAAATATTTAGTCTATTAATAAATATTTTAAAATTTGAACCAGGTAAAAAAAAATTCATATACAGCTAAGAAGAGTAAACAGATACTTTGTTTCCTCTTCTTATTTTAAAAATAGTATTTATTCCACTTCTGAAAATGTCAAATTTCAATTCAAATCCAAATTGTGATTGAAAACAACATGCAAACAGAACTAGAAGACTGGTCTTTTAACCACACATTTGCAAGGACTTACACAGCCCATAGAGTGGGTATCCTCTGGTGAAGGAAACTTTAGTTTTTCAATTTGCTTTACTGATTACAGAGAACATATGCCTGGTGTGTTTCTTTCTACCAATTAGTTATCCATGCAAGGACCTTCCTTATGTCACGGCTACTTGATTTCCCTAAAAGCCTTTGACAAGGGGTTTTTGTTGAAAGCTTTTTGGAAATCCATATATACACTATCCACCAGATGATGCTTACCTAATCAAAAGACATTTATCCGCATACTTAGATTTTCTTAATTTACATTTAATTAAATAAAATAGACTTGTCTAGCAGAAAAGGCTGTTCACTGATAAAACTATCGTGCTTTGTAGTAATGATCCGTAAAATCTCTGTTTTAAATTTACAGGCATCATATATCAAGAAAAAAAGTATTTGGTTGTACTATCAGCTCTAATAGAGGTGTGAATTTAAAAATGATACACGAGTCATCATCTAGAAGTGACCATAAGTAGCTTTTAAACTAATGCTAACTTTAGTATAGTGTGGGAAATCTCATCATCATTCTGGTTAGGGAAGA
Source organism: Brachypodius melanocephalos (assembly GCA_013398615.1). Classification (NCBI taxonomy): domain Eukaryota; kingdom Metazoa; phylum Chordata; class Aves; order Passeriformes; family Pycnonotidae; genus Brachypodius; species Brachypodius melanocephalos. The sequence goes on from VZSR01003049.1 coordinate 12,300,844, forward strand.
ATAAGCTTTTAGTATGCAAATTTGTAGAAAAACATTTTGAAGGATTGCATCAGGTTAAAGATGTAAATGAGGCCTAAAATGTCTCATTAGGTTTTGAATTGCCCTTATCTTTTGTTGCCATTTTTTCCCTTTTTGTTTTCTAAGCATTATGAATCTTGTGGGCTTTGGGGGTAATTTTCTTGCTTGACTAAACCAGCAAGGGTTTTTCCAACAATGAATTATGAAATGCTTCTCCAAATTCAATTCTGCATGGAAATGTGTATCGAGTAGAAGAGAACGATGTAGTTTTATTTATTGAGTATTTCCCAGGTTTGTCGCCTAACACTTTTGATTTTATTTCAAATGACACAAGGAAATTCTGTAATACATTTGGTGTGATTAATAATTTATGTTTAAATTGAATCCAGATATCTAAAGCTTAATACAATGAAATATACATAAAATTTATCTCTATTGATAAAGAGACATCTGAAAATTTAAAATGTGAGACTTCTTTATTATAAAATGTTTGGTTGGTAGGCAAACCATTTAAGCTCCTGTTTTAAACAGAAAACCTTAAAAAAGCTTGCTAAATATCAGTTCACTCATATTGTGAAATATTCTACATAATCCTTTTGTTTGTTAACTTTTTTATCAAAATAAAGTATTTAATTACCATGTCCTAACATTGGTGTGAATGTACTTTAGTGTATTCCAAATTATTATGTTGACTTGTACTTTAATAACTTGTAATTTTGAGAAGTCTACATTATTGAAATTATATCCTGAGGTATTTATTACTCATTACTCAGATTAACTATGCTTAGGACATTTTATAAACAGAAGAAGGCATATGCACTTGTTTCCACAAGTAATAATCTCCTAGAAAAATTAAACTAAATAATCTGCTAGACAAATTGAACAACTTTTAACTAAATGCAGAATGAGATCACAATAGGAAAGGGCTTATTATGTTTCTTATATTTTGTGTTTTAGGGTTCTATGAAAGAGTGTTCACAAAGTATCTCCAGACAGCTTAGATGACATGACTGCAATGTGGCAAATTACTTGATGCATTTCTTTGCGGGGATGAGCAAAGAGTTGCATTATTGCAACTAGCAAAAGAAAAGCTTAAGACATTGCCTAAACTGAATTAGACCGAGTATTCCTTCAAATGAGAGCTTCATAAGCCAATTGCACCAAAACACTGTCACTGCAGGGTTCTAATGGTTCTAATTAGTTGTACCGTTGTATTTATGTTATGTATACACATACGTGCATTTTCTACTGACAAACATACACACACATGTAGCCCATGACGGCAAATTTATCTTTCCCAAATATTTAACTCTCATCTTCTTAAATGAAATCAGTTCACTCTGTGAGCAGTTCAGATGGTAAACGTAAATATTATTCTCTATTTGGATAGCAGTGGCCAGTGATTTAATAGACAGGTTGGATTTTGGTGTCATTTTTTCTTTTTTAAAGGTATTAATCCTGTTTCTTCAGCAAGCAGCAGCTTTCTCATTGATATAAGATACTCAGTGGATTTAATTTTTCCCTCTTTTTTCTTCACTTCATGCTTAGCAAATAACTTGGAGACTTCAATGAAAAATAGATACGAGAGATTACAGTAACTTCTATGACTCTGGCTAAGTGATAAGAAATTGATTCTTTTTTCTTTAGCTAATTGCCCACTTCAAGGAAAATTCTTACTCCCATGAAATCTTTGCCTTGGGACCACGGTATAGTAAGAATCTAAGAAATGTACATACTTCTAAGTCAACTATGCCAAGAATGTCTGAGTGATTTTTGAAGAGTAAAATCATATGATGGTATAAAATCTGCAGTTTATTGCCTGAAATATGCTGTACCACTCTTAGGTACTACATCTAGAGAGCCTGTGCTTGTTGCTTGGCTATAATGGAAAATGAAATTTTATGAATATATATTAATCCTTTAATGGTGTTGGAGGTAGATCAGCTAATGTGAAAACAATCAATACATACTCTCTGAGCTACGAGATGTAAAATTATGGCCCTGCACTTTCTAACATTTGCTTCTGTTCATAATCGTATTGCAGAGATATGAAAAGAAAGAGGGAAATCTTGTAATGTATGTTTAAAAATGGTCCTTTGAAAACTTTTTAATACTGTTTAAAAGAAATTCTTACATATTCCTACTAATCTCTCAATTCTCTCTTTGATCCTGCTGTGGGGGATAAGCAAGCAGCTGAATGGTGCTTAGTTGCTAGCTGGGGTTAAATCATGGCACTGAAACATATACACAGAATTACATACAAATATATATGTTTAATTAGTATATCTTCTAACCACAAAAATATTTTCCTTGAGATAAACTTGTAATGATTATTTTGAAACATTCAATATAGACAGTATCGTCTTCAGACAGAGACCTTTCTCTTTCTGTTGCAAAATCAGCTGCTGTTGCTCAAAAATTGCTAAATATATCAATTTTTGATACAACCCATCACTTGATATTCCAATTTATCTTACCAAGAATGTCGTAGGAGCCTTTTGCTAAGTAATGTCCAGTCTTACTTTTAGATTTCGTTTTCTCTTCATGAGACTGATCTTGTAAGGTCCTACTTCCTACTAAGAGATGCTCTGTGTGTCAAAGTACCACTGGCTACAATAAAAATTGATTTTTTGCAGTATGCCTGAGTAAGCATATTTCAGAATAAAAGCTGAAAACCACCAAGCTTTGCCATACATGTGCTTCCTATGCTTGCCTCCATTGCATCCTTTTATAAATTAAAACTGAGCATTATTATTATCTATTTTAAAACCTGAAATAATAATATGATGCTTTCACAATTCATCTCCAAACTTAGTGGTAACTATTTCAGTGTTTCAGCTTGACACATGAAACAGCATAGAAATCAGGAAATAATTAGAAGTGAAATTCCATTTTGCCAATTAGGTGACTATATTTACACCTATATTTTTCCAGAAGAACGCTCATATTTTCACAAAGAGGACAGTGACTTAAGGACTATGATTCCATAGGCACATACTACAATATGCTTTGGATCAGAATGTACAGACAAAAGTCTGGAGGTTGCTCAAGTAAGGATCTGAAAATCTGAAGGAGACATGTTAGCCTGCCAAACACCATTGGCATGGCAAATGGTAGCTGTTTCTCCAGCCATATACAGGATGCTTTCCTCTGCTTTTTCCCCAGATTTCCCATTGAATGCCATTCCTGGTTCTGGGAAGGACAGGGTTAATTATTACAATTTCTGCCAAGGGGCATGGCTAGGACCCAGAGGTTACTCTATAGCACCTCGTATCATTTCTGGGGGGGCGGGGGAAAGGCACTCTCTTCTGAGGAGAACAGGTTCTTGTCTAATTGATTAAATGTGGTGGAGGGAGATGTCTGGTGTTGTGTATTGTCCTGGGCTTCCCACGTGAATCTGTTTGTTCTTGTTCCTTCTGCCATTACTATTGCTGCTGTTACTGTGTATTTTCTTGTTTCATGGCTGTTCCTAAAACATTGTCCTTATCTCAACCCATGGTCTTTACCTTATGGACCTCCAAGTCTCCTCCTCTCCAGCTTGCCACAGCCAGAGGGGTGAAGGGAAAGCAGGGAGAGACAGAACAGCACAAGGTTTGGAGAGTCTCAGTGGGGGCACAGGATTGGGGAACATCATCCTAAACCACAACAATGCTCATTATGTGCTGCAAAGAGAAAGACACCTACTTCTGTAATCAAAAGGAAATGTTCTTTACTGCCCTTAAAGCTGACATACCGCAAAAATAGAAATAAGACAGACTAGGGGAGAACAGGAGGTGATGAGATTATGTTTGCTTTGTCAAGGTTAATGATGACAACTTGAATTCTGGGGTTAGCAATACAGTATTCTCAGCTATAGATTCTTTCCCCTAAACTTTATGCTGCCTGTACTTCCACCAAAGCCTAAATACTGAGAACTTCAGATGGTATTAGTCATTGTCTTGTCTCATCTGTTTTTTGGGGTGAATAAAACAACATTAGGTATTATTTCAGTTTAGAGAAATACTTCAGGACTCCTGTAATTTTTGACCAACAGAAATGCTTTCCACGCAACACACATATATAGATACACTAATTAACTCAGAAGTGGAGCTCACTGTGCATCTGTAGGAAATGAATCACTTAATCACAGAAAATATAGTGAGTATGCTCTATTTTGGATAATAAGCAGGGATACAGATGAAGGATCCTTCAGGTTGATATGTTTATTATACAGAACATTCCTTGATGCCTGCTGTTCCAGTATTGCTGCAGAAGCATGTGAACCTGCTCACAACAATCACACTTCACAGTCTTTGTTCTTGATACTCATCAAGGTCTGCCATGTTAAGTCATGATTATACTTGTCACAAGAAATCTACTCATAGGAAGCCTTAGACCCACATGTTTATTAGGATTGCTGTCTGACTGGTTCAAATCCATTTTTCCTATGTCCTTACTGGTACTCATCATTTGCAAGCCATCAAGTAAAAGCAGGAGAATTTCCTTCTCTCTTACTCAAAAATTCGTTATATCTTAATCTTCCAACTAAGCCAAGTAATATTTAACATTTTTACTACTCTCATCTGCATGTCTTTTAAATTATTTTAAAATCCAAGTTTTAGGCATATTGACAATGCCCATCTTTTTGTCTTAAAAGCCAAAGGATTTATACTTTTCCTTATTTTTAAAAATCTAACCTTGGAAAATATAATGGGTTGGTTTCAATTTAACCCGATGTAATTTTAGCAAAGTATGTCAGGAAGCAGTATAAATATTAACCAGTATTTGCAGTCACAGTTATTCTCTTGCAAGTTACTTTGTGTTGATATGGACCAAACATACAGAAGTCACTAAAGGGATTTTATTTCCATATTGTCATGAGAAAGTGTTATGCAATTTTTAGTAATATTCTCATTTGAATTGAACTAATAGCTACATAAAAATACTTTGCTCTAACAGAGTGAAAAAATGTTTACTATGGTCACTGAAAACTCTCTATTAACTCAGATATATTCACAATCCAGCCCTGATTGTTCCAACTGACCACATTTACCCAGAGTGGTATCTTAGGCCTACCAAAATCAGGACAGAAGGACTGCCACAGAAATATGTTTATCTGTGCATACCACTATGTCAGATACAAGCATACATTTTTCTCTTACTAATAAATTTAGACAAATTTGTATCATCTCTAATACTGTTAGGAAACATCACTCCAGCTATTTTTGTGTTAAATCATCCAATAAATCTGGTTCCTATTTAACAAATGCAGTCTAAGTACAGGAATCAGGATCCCAAAAAAGATTTTTTTTAATGCTGAATACAATTGGAAAAGTGTCTTTTGACATAAACACTCCAGCTGTAATCACAGTTATCATTCAAGATAGCTTAAAGAAGGCAGACAAATTCTCAGAGACAGCAACCAGAGCACATGTGTAGTTAGATAAGAGCCAATTGTGGTGAAGGATTACGGTGAACAGGTGTTAATTCAGTAACATACAGGTGAATCAGCATGGGTTTTTATCTATGCCCATTGTAGATTTTATTCTTTCATCTGTTAGATGCAGCTATTGTAAGGGCAAACGCTAGTACAATTTTTATCAGTTAGACAGGGAAAAGGAAAGTGAATTTTGCTACAAGAAGATGTTCTTATAAAGCATGAGAAAAACTCCATTTATTATAAAAACACACTGAACTAAAACAAAAGACCCCACAAAAGCCAAAGCCAAACCAATCTGTATGCATTAAGGACCTATGAGCTACAAACCGTGGGATTTATTCAGTTTTGCCTTCCCCTCTGTGTTTTTCTCAGTAGCTGTACATTACCTATGCTCCAAGAACCAGAAGGAATTTTAAGTTCAACTACAATTTTGCCCTCACAACACGACAAAAATGCTACCTGAACCAGATCCATGGCATCTCACATAAGGTCAAGGATATTCATACATAACAAGCTTTCTTGGAGGTGGCTAGTTTGATGTTGACTAATGTACCTGCTCAAAACAGAGATTCTGAAACAAGATATCAAATTGATCACTAAGTCAGTAGAAGCTGGACCTCGTAAAGCAAAAGCACAGTCTCCCAGGAAAAGAGTTTGTTGCATTCGTAAGCACCCTTTGCTGGATACAGTCAGTCAAGAACTTGTCACTAGCTATAAATGTGCTATGCTTTTCTGACACCATCTCCAGCTGGGGAAAAATATACTGATGGCCATTCTCAAAGGATAAGATGTTTTAAAAATATTTATGAAAATAAACAGAGAATACTACTAACTTTCTGATGTAAAGTGCCAAGTGTTTCCAAAGGGAATGTGGTTTCAGATCACATTGCTAATGTTTCTTTTCCTAAAATGTTGACAGACTCTGCAAAACCTGGTAAGAAAACTCATAATAAGATTTACCACAAACAATAAGATCCAAAGTCACAACAGAGGAAGTAGCAACACTATACTGAAATGGGAAATAGGGAAATACATGAGATTCTGATCTCATTAACTGACTAGATGAGAAACTGAGACAAATATTGGGTAAAATGAAGTGTTGTTCAGGTAGAATTTAAGTATTCAGAGCCAAGAGAGCTTTGTGTAAGCATCATGTCTCATTCCACAGACTGTTCAGAAACAGCAGGCACCTACAGTTCTGCTGCCCTGTGTGACCTTAGGAACTACTAACTCACTGGAATGGAGCACCTCAGTTCACATTTCTAAGCACACTACTGTCAACTGAGCATCTTATTTCCATGGCAAGGAGCCTTGGTTGCCTGAGCCCTCACTGCAAAATGGTTATGCTTTCTGCATATAAAATAAAAAGGGAAAGAAAAAGGTACCTGAAAAATTATTTCAGTGTTTTTCCCATAAATATTCCTGAATACTGTGGTATTCCCAGCATAGCACTGGGCTCAAGCAACTAGCTTTTCATTCCAATTTTTCTATAAGTGGTTGCTACATCTATGTATTTCTCTGGTTCAGCATTTTCATTTTTCCTTATCATGGGATTTTTTTTTTAATCTGTGATATATTTTATGTTTCTCCTTGAGATAACTAGCATATGTAATAAAAGTATTTTCAAAAAACCAGCAGAATATAAAAAATTTGAGTACAAGAATGGGACTCACGTGTTTCCAAAAGCATAATTTCACAAGCTTGGCAGACCTGGTAACTGCAAAACTGGTTCCTCATATTTAGGAGAAACAGAGTTTCACCTTTAGCAAACAAAAGAACCTTAAAAATCCTTTATTGTAGAAGTTTGACAGTATAAACTAACTGGAAGCAGGGGGGGGATATCTTCCTGGCCAAAAGTTAAAAAACTTAAATTACCTTACTTTGCACAGATCATCGTTTCCTATAGTTGAATAAAATGAATCTGTCTAGGAAAATGTCCTTTTGGCTTTGAATATCACCTCAAATAACTTTAGAAATTTAGGGAAACAGAGGTAGTGAAAGATTTTGATTATTACTGACTCATTCAATGCTGCTGGTTAGGTTGAAATACAGTCTTCTTGTTAGCACAAAACACGACCCCCAAAGTAGTCTCAGGACTTCAGAAGCTTTACTGTTCTAACAGACTCAGAAATAGGCAGGATTTTTAAATGAAAACAGTGATCTTACTACAGCCCTTTGTTTGACTGGTGTTACCCTAGTATAACAATCATTTACACTGATTTAAGTACAAACACAAGAGTGAAAACTAGGATAAACTTTGCTAGAACTTCCTTAAAGCATCCCAAATGGAATTCAACAGAAATACTGTTATGTTTACAACTAACTGCTGCAATTTGATATGGTACATAAGCTTGATGAATAGATTGAAGGACAGGAGACTCAGTGATGATTCTTTTCCTAGCCTCTAGTTAAACCCTACATATCAAAAGAAAAGGTACAACTGCCAGGGAAGATTTAATAAAACATGAGCACCTATACATACCACTGTACATATTTGTGTATGTATGTTTAGCTATATGTAAAGAAAAAGAGAGATAAACAAGCAACAGTAAGAATGTAAACATCAGTTCATATTAGGACATTTACCCAAAAAATGAGTTCGTTTGCCACCCTGTAGGTTTTAAGTGCAACTTAAGTGCTTATAATGGTACCACTGTGATGGGTAAGGTCCTTTTATAGCTATTTATCTACCTTACAGCACCTAATATCCATGTAAAGAGTGGTGTATTAGAGACAGTACAGTGACACTATATCACTATACATAATAAATAGTCATCAAAATCAACATAAAATTAAAACAGGACATAGCAGTATGATACAGCTAAACTTTGAGTCATTCTAACACATATCAGTACACTTCTCCAAAGGTATGTCTATAGCTTACAACTTTCAAGAATATTTTTGTTTGTTTCTTTTTAGAGGAAGAAGGAGTCCACTTACTGATCTGATAATGTAGTTGAAGTCGATATATTTATTTTGCTCTTCATTTGACTGTATAGACAATGTTTTGGATGTGACCACAAAGCTAGGGAAGAAGCATCCTGTAATGCCTCCCAAGAGGGTATAGAAATTACAAATGGAATTGTTTTCCATGCAAAAAAGCTTATATTCCTTACCTAGGAAATTACTGAGGTTGAAACAAAATTATTTTAAAACTTTACTGCCATGGGAAGGTGAAATTGCTCAAGTAAAGTAGCCTTAAATTATGTTTGACCAAGGGTTGGAAGCATAACTTCATGTGAATCAGTGAATTTTGCAGATTAGCTTGCTACTTTATAATCACCCAAAACCAAAGACAATGAATTACTAAAAGAATGTTATAATTTTTTCAGCTATACTTTGATTTATGCTACACTTTTAAAAAGAGGAGGAAATTTTCAACAGTATGTTCTTTAACAGTTGAGATTACACTGTACCTCAGTTCATTAAAGAAAATACTTTGTATGAGGTTAATAGAGTTTTAAGAGTATTTTTGATAGACTGTTACAATAACAAGCTCTATTATCTGTTATCTTCAGAATTTTGGTAGTAAGAGGTTGCAGACTGTTGGTATCACAAAATTTAGAGTGAGTTTATTTAGAGTTCACAGTAAATAAATAATAGTAATAAAAAAAACTTCAGTAAAGTTTATTTAGTAGAATTGTGAAACTGAAAAGCTTGGGACCATTACCTAAATGAAGAGCCAAAATAGATCATAAAACAATACATTGTTCCTTATCAACAACTAAATCTTCAAACTGTATATTATGACTACAAATGTTTCCTAAACAATCATGGAAGAACATCTACTGCCTATATTTACTTAGAAAATTAAGTACATATTTGCTTCTTGAGGCAGTAATTCTTACCTGAATGTGTAAATAAGAAAAAAAGTCATGAAATCTTATGCTTATCATCTATAAACTTTCAGTAAATCTCTGAGCTATGCTGAACAATAGAGAACGGTATAAAAAAATATTACGACTGAAATTAGTTTTTGGCATATGAAATAGAACTGTTCCTTTAATCTACAATAACTGAATTTACAGTTTAGTTGAGTGAATGTAGCATTTTAACATAATTTTACAGGTTTAAGAATTGCAAGACTGGTAACCTTTTGGGTATTTTGATCACTAGCACACAAGCATGTAACATACTTTGTGTTCAAGGGGAACCTTCATCCAGGATGCAAAGCTGGTGCTGAATTATAATCACCTTCAAAAAGATTGCAAGCCTGTGGGTATTAAGCTTTGCACTCACCAGACTGAACCAGACAGATTTATGCAATCTGCTCTGGGACCTGACACTTATTCATACAGTAGATCTGATAAGTGCATTCTGAGACCTTGAAGTTTATTCTCATCACAAGTTTTGCATTTAAGGACTCAAACAGTAGACCTTTTTTAGTGCTGATCAAAAGCACTTCATTATGAGCTCAAGAAAAATCACTGTACTACACAAAAAAGGGAAAAAAAGGAAGGAAAAGGGAAAAAGGAAAAGGGAAAAAGGAAAAGGAAAGGGAAAACCCATATACATCTGAAAATAAAAGTGAATCTTTAAAGCCTAAGTATAATCTCCAATATTTTAGGCAGCAGTCAAGTTTTTGTTGTCTTTGCTCTTGTTTGTCTGGAAATAGTTTGCTGGATATGTTTGCTTTCCAGTCTCAGCCTATATAAATGACAGAAGACATCTGAATCAAAAGAAAATAACTCATATTTTTCTAAACATTATGGCTTCCATTGTATCAGAAAGCTGAATAAGCACAAACTAGAATTTGTCCAAACATACTGAAGATGAAAAAGGTGATGAATTAGAAGACTTTACTGTTCATTTGCAGTTAACCAATCATCTAGACCATGCCGAACTGAATTTGATTCAGTACTGACTCATGGGATACAGCTGGGGTTACTGGCTGCCAATGAGACTTCAGCCCCTGGTCACAACCCTCTGGCCTTGACCAGTCACCCATTTTTAAGCTCACCTTACTGTCTCTACTCATCCATCCCACACTTCCACAACTTCTTTATGAAAATATTATGGGATTCGGTGTTAAAAGACTTACTGAAATCAAAGTAGACAAAATCTACTCCTTCCTCTTCATCCACCAATCCAGATACTCCATCACAGAAGGTTATCAGGCTGCTAATGTCTGACTTCCACTCTTGAATTAACACTGACTTGCAATGCCATCAGCTGCCTCCATCAGCTTTAATGGATGCATCCCACCACTGCTCATGGACTTATGCATGTCCAGATTATTCAAGTATTCCCCAAGCTGTTCCTCTTCCACTAAGGGCACACCTTTCCTGCTCCAGATTTTCCCCCTCGTTCCCAGCAGGTATTTCTAAAGGCTTTTCCACAAGTAAAGACTGAGGCAAAGACAGCATTCAGTACTTCAACCATCTCCATACTCTCTATCAGCTGTGCCCCTGTCCCACTCACCATCAAGCTCCTGATTTCTCTTGTCTTTCTTTTGCTGCTTATGCACCTGTAGAAGCCTTTCTTATGGCATTTGACATCCTTCACCAGATTCAACTCCAGCATAAACAATAGCTGTGATGTTTCAGGTTTCATAAATCTAAATACCACAGCTATGTCTATCTACTCTAGAATTACAGATTTTTTTCCCTTGTGGTGACAACAAACAAGATAAATTCTGTAGAACTGTGGACTGCTCTGATTCATCCAGCTTACACAGATGATCATATGTGCAAGTTCCCTTTCGTGCACTTTTTAGACAGATCTGAAAAATCTGTTCAAAAAGCAAAATAAATCTATCACTAAGGTATGAAATGTATCATGGGAAGTTTTCACTGCTCTGAGCCATAAACTCAGAATGCTGATTTATTTTAAGTGAAGTCTTGAGCTTTTCCACTACCTCTTAAACTGCAATTTTTTCCCAAAGCAAAAGTAATTTCTCACCCCTATCTTCATGAATTCGTGCTGCTTTTTATGAGAGAAGAAAATCTGTGAGCAATATCAGCTAATTTTTAGGGATAGAGAATAACATTTTCATGGTAACTTCCAGCAGAGTCTGCCAAGAGAGTAGAAATTCAAAACAACTCCAAAATCTCTATTTTATACAACAATGCAAGTCAGTAGCCATTAAGTTAGCACAGTACTCTAATTCAGTCTTCAAGTTCAAATATTCATTATTTCTGTCAAGTGCTTATTTTGAAAGATCTGTTTTCTCCTCTTTGATCTAGAGTGCTTGTATTCTGTGCTTTATTTCTTTGATGTTCACCAAAGACTGATAGTTGTCATTGAAGTATGGAGGATGGTCATTTGAAGGAAGCAGGTTTTGATGAATAACTTCTTGAATTAGTTCTGTATAGTAATATCTACAGATTCATACTACATATTTACATTTCTTCTAAAAAAGTCTTCATCTTTAGAAAGGTTTTGTGTAGCTAAAGAAAGCAACTAAGCACTTGGTCTACAATACTTCATTTTACATTGAAAACTGGCTTGTTTTGTGCTTTATTTGGAGTTATTTTAGGCAACAAACAAAATATATGTGTTTTAGTGGCAACTCAAATGACTGTTTTGTCACCATGGTCTTGTATACCTGTACTAACAACAAATACCACTTAAACACTTTTTTTTTTTTTTCTGCTGGAAGTTGAATGATTACAATGATAAACTATCTCCTTTACTATTATTCTTGATGTGTCAGATGTATGATGTGACAATTCCTTATTATTAGCAATTCCTTGAGAATGAGATCACAGAATAGAAATCATTTGTCACTAAATACAAAAAAGATGCCTCAATTTTGAAAATGGATGTCAAATTTTACATGTATCAGCTGCTTAACTCAAGAAAAACTAGTAGCTGCAGAAATCCCTAGAAGATATCAGAAGCAACCTGAAATTTAGATTAACATAATAAAAAAGTAATCAGAACAAACACAAAGCCAAACAAAAACAGCCACCCCATAAAGAACAAAAACACACATAAAAATGGAAAAAAACCCAAGAAATCCCAAACACCCCAAGAACAGAGGAAATAAGAGGAAAATTAAGCTAAACAAACAACCTTAATAAAAAAGAGAAGAAAGAAAATAGATCCACCAAAAGCTGAAAGACATGAAAAACAAACACGACTGCCTATATCCACTAAATAAAATCAAAGTCTTAATTAATGTTCATTTTAGTCATACCTGTGAATTAAATGCAAATTTGAGCTCTGTGTGTTTTGGGATTTGTGTGTTGCATGTTTCTGCAAATAAATTCAAGGACTGCATCTTTTTCAGTTTCCAGAAAGAGACTGTGTTGTATAAAAAGGAGTAACATTCATTTTCTAGTGCTAACCCACTATTTGTAGATGATGGTTACATTGCCTTGTTTGTGACAAGAAGAAAATACATCTTGGTTAGTATATATTAGGGATGAACGATTCACAGGTTAGACAAAAGCTGCCTTTTGCCAGTCAGCATTTTGAAGAGATGATCATTTATGGAGATAAGGAAAACAAGACTTGGAGGGACAAGTAGTATTTTTATTCAGCTCAGTGAGACAATAGCTGCACAAACAGCTGCTGAACCAACTGAACAACTCCTGGTCATTAAAAATTGTTCCTGTATTCCACCCTTTTCAATGTGTGTTGGCACTGAGCCCCTCTGAAGGCAACTTACTAAAATGGCAGCAAAACTCAACCTGGGTAATTTTCTGCCTTTTCAGTGGCTCAGAGAAGAATCATAGAAATACTTTAGCTAATGAATGGGCAGAAAATTTCAGTATGGAAGCTGGGAAAGAAAAAGTAAGTGAGGGAGAAAAGGAAGAAGAGAGGGGAATGATGCTCTGTCTTTTTTAGAGAGACAAAGAACCTGTAGCTGGGAAAAAACACAGGTATCTGTATCACATCCACGTTTCTAAAGTTCTGTCAAGCACATATTTAACTTGTGTAATGAAAACAATTATATTTAAACAACATTAGGTTTTTAAATAAATCCAGTATTGGAAGAACTGCATTTTTATAAGTGGCAGGCTACTAAGCAAGTATCCAGAGAAAAATCTGCTGAATTTGAAGAGATACATGCAAGATCCACCCCTGAAATGCCATATTTTAAATCCAGAACTTCATCTTGATAGGGCCAAAGTAAACTGCTCAAAATCATTCACACCTTAGTGTGGCTGAATACAGCCTGAGGAACTTTAACAGTTCTTTGTATACATGTTGAACATAAGCCCCCTAGCCTATTTTTCTAAAAATAACTTTATTTTTCTAGCTTCATTGGTTTATGCCAAACCAGAAGAGTTTGAATCTGGGACATGAGAAGAATTATTTTAAACTGAGAACAGCGCGCAGCCAAAAATGTAACAAATTGTCTTGGATTACAGCTTTAGATCCTAAAAACAAAACCATGACACAATTATTTAGGAGCTCAACTTACAGTAAAATGCAGTGTAGTATCTTTAAAGAATCCAAGATGAGTAATTCTCTTTCCTAATGAAAATGATAAAACTCTTTAACTGAGATCTTTGTCAGGAGATTCATGAAGAAAGGGAAAGTGAAGGAGTATCTTAAAGCTACTCATTGATCTCCACAGTGTGTAACAAGTCTTAAAAGATACTTCGATAAAATAAAATTGAAAAGGAACACTTCTGTATTCCTATGATTATCATTTCTACATAATCATATAGATCTGTGCGGTTTTTGTCTTTGTACATTCCATGTTTAATTCCTCTTGTAATTAATTTAACACAACAAAGCATTATCTTTTTATGAAATGTACAAAACTCAGTAGATGCAATTTTAAGAGTAAATGAATAAACCTACAAAAAATCCCAAAAAGAGATGAAATGAAAAGAAATATAATTAAGTCATGAAAAGAAAAAGAAGTTGAAATTGATGCTTGATAATCAGTCTTTTAAGAAATATGACGAATGGCAACACTATCACTTTTCTGCCTCTTTTTAAAGTGACTTTTGTGTGACAAGAATCTAATAAACAATAACGTGTGTATATCTATATAATATGTATTATATATAAAGATATACAGATCTATTTAAAGCTGTCAGTGAAACCTGGAATGTCTGAAAACTGATAGAAATTATTCACAAATGTTACAGAACACAGCCTCCAGAAATCCGTAAATTACAAATACGCAGTGGCTGAAATGTTATGATTATACTTTTGCAGAAGTCCTATGATGAAATATTAAGCTGATCATGTGTCTGTTCATGATTAAAGTTACTTATATGTCTCAGAGCAGAGGCAATGAGATCAAGCAGCTGATCAAATCCTTTGATTGAGGATATACCACTTAGGCAAGAATGACCACCCGAATGACTGGGATTATTTGGTTGATAATTATGTAGAAAGGAATAAGGGGTTACAGAGGATCATACATTCACATAGGTCAACATACCTTTTACTGCTATGAAAAAAGCAATTGGATAGGGAACTGCAATAAAAAGTAGCTTGCAATACATAGGAAATCAGCCTTCCATTCTCTCTGTCACTGGCAACACACCAGGTGCTTACTGGGTCCAATTTTAGGAACGGAGCTTTGAGGAACATGTAACGCAAAAAATAATAGGAAGCATGGATTTAGGAAAACAAAAAGACTGCTGAAGAACCCATGAATGAGGGGAAAAGAAATATTCTTTATATTCTTGTTGAACAGAAGTAAAATTTATTGAATTTATATTGTAACAAGAAAAATGCAAATTATGCATTATCAAAAACCCTTCGAACTATGATTACAGAAATGCATCATAAAAACTTGTTGGAAGAGGTCAGAGGTCTTTAGAAGCAGGTTAAAAAAATGTTTGACAGGAATGACTTAACCAGAGCAGATTTTGCCTTTGGCAGAAGATTAAATGACCTCTTGGGATACCTCCAAGCCCTGCCTTTCTAAGATTTAAATAGCATCTAGGAAGTATATAGAAAGGTATTAAGAGCACCTTAGAAAGGTAAATTAAAGGAAACTAAAGACATGGAATCTTTGTTAATAAGTTAAAAAGCAAACAACAAACAAACAAAAAACGCCCACAATTAAAAAATCCAGTAGAGGTATAAGAGTTACCTCAACAGTTGCTTGATTGTGCTTTCTGTGATGATAAAGTGAGTTATACTGTATTACTAGAACAGACTTGAGCAGAAGAAATACAACATTAGCATGTGGAATGCAAATTTAATTAATCAGCCACAGAAGATGTGGCATCTTGGAAGCAAAGTTTACTAGAATTGCTACCTCCAGCTTTGGCTCTTCAACCTCACAAAAACAGACTACTTTGATAAATCAAAAATACTGTAGCAGGATTGAAGTAGACACTGAACTCTGTTTTGTCAAGAAGGGGGGCGAGAGAGAGAGAGAGAGAGAGAGAGAGGAAGTGAACACATTTTAATTAATCTGGTTTAAGGGATGACAGAGCAAAGACAATGAAAAAAAAGGTGCATACTTTGGCACAGCTACTGTATAGAAAACATGATTTTCTGTTTTGCATTGCAACAGTGAATTGTTTTACAATTTTCTCTGGAGATAAAAGTTCCATGGGGAGTTGTGGAGACTGTAGCCTAATTTATTTTAATGATCAGAGCAGTCAATTAAGTGCCTGCACTTACAAGAGAAGGACTTTTTATGTCTGGTCATTTTCTTCATAAAGATTTCTCTAAACATTGGATGGCTGCATTTGGGAAATGTGAGTTGCCATTACTCCCTTAATGACTAGGAAATTCCATACAAGTATTGTTATTATGCGTTCTTCAAAATAAGATTCCTTTGTGAATCTTATGATTTTTACAAAATCTCCATGTTTTTTTCAAGATTTTGCAATCTAGATAATATAAACCTATTCTTCTTAACTAACTACTAGCTACAGTCTATAGAAACAAAAAAACCCTATTTCTGAAGATTAGAACAAAACAAAACAACAACAACTACAAAACCCCAACAAAATAAAATAAAACAAAACAAAATAAAATGTTAGTTTTCATCCTAAATGCCTGGTATAGATCCATTTTTAAAGATTTGTTCACACTTTTTTCCAAGCTTTAATGGAAAAATAGCATTCAGAATGGCAGTTTCCTTTAGATGGTGTTCAATACAAGGTCAAAGAAAATATAAAAATAATACCATTTTTGAGGAAAATAATGATAAATGGCAGTGTTGAGAATGATACTGAAATCGAGAAAGAGCTATATGTAAAGATTAATTTCAGGCAAGAAGACCCTGACACTGATGTGGACAGACAGTTACCTATCACCTACCACGGCATCTGAGAAGATTTACCAAACAAATTTTCTTGACTCCTTACCTCTTGCAGGCATAGGAACTGCAGGATTTAAAGCAGGCAATCAAGAGAACCTGTGAGCCCTCAACTGCAACAGACTTCACTAGCATTAAACAACCACGAGCAGCTTTCAAGTGGCAGAAAGCACATCCAGTAAAAAGTATTTTGGGAAATTCTATATATTACCGATTGAGACTTTAAAATGTAAAGACTCTCTTTCTGGGCATTTTCAAGACTACTTAGATGCCTTACTGAACAGTCCTTCCATTAGCTCCTGAATTTTGTTACTGTGCTGTATTAGAGGAACTTGTGTTTTAGCACAGTAGAGCAAATCTTCCTGCATCATCAATCTCAGAAAACAGATGCTGCAAAATAAGGAATACGTAGGTGTTAGAGAGCTGTCTTCCCCTTATTTTCTTTCTCATGCCATTTGCCTTCACTTGGTGATGCTTTTCTACATCATGTCATATTCTGCTTCTTCCTATAGCTCTCATCATGAGGTGTGTCTCAAGGTTTGCCCTGTTTTTTTTCCTCTGGTTTCTATTAATGTACCTCAGCCTTTGTATCTATTTCATTTGTTTCTTCACCGTGTAAGTAAAATTAGTAGCTGGATATATAAGTAGATATGTAAATGAAAAACAATCTAGAATTATCAAGATATGTTTCAGTTCTCTTATTACCAGTTTTTGTCTTTCTTCATAAAGCTACCCTGCTTTTTATCGTGCTATATATTTGGTATTGTCCAATCCCATAGTGTCTTATGATGCCAGTATAATACATGTTATATCAGAAAAACAGAAACCAAATGCAAGAGTCATCTAACTCCATCATAGTAACCTCAAAGCACTCGCAACAGCCAATGCCAAAAATTAAGATTGATATGTAAAAACTTATTCACACATTTATACGAATGATAAAAGTGAATACTTTTTATAGGATAGGAACGTTTGCAATTTGGATACCATTCAGAGAACAGACTGTAGAATAGTCTATTCTATACATAGAATATGCAATAAAATATTTTATCTTTCTCAAGTATTATCTGTCTCTTGATTTATATAGGTTGCACTAGAACACTTGTGGCTAAATAATTTAAATTATCATAAATAAAAAGGAAATGAAAATAAAGCAATTGAAGACACTCAACCTTAACGCTATTTGGTCTACCTGTAACTAAAAACTTGTCTTAGCAGTAGCACAGATGCAAATCTGAAACAAGGTCTCACCATATTTCTCTCCCTTATGACTCCAGAAACCAGTAGCCCTTACAATGAAAACAGAAATATCTCAGAACTTCAGGCACTTTGGCTGCAGATTTAAATATTCCTCTTTTCTAGATGGTGTAAAAAGCTTTCTTTTGCACACCTCCTTGGTCTCAATCACAGAATGCACTGCTTCAATGACAGGGGTGTAGTTCCATCAAAATAAAGAGATATCTGTATTTTATAGATAGACGCGTATTATATGTTCATATATAACACACACATGCACATTATATATATACACACACATAAACAAACCTCTGTGTGTGTGTGTGTGTGTGTATATACATACACACACGCATATATAACCCTGTGTTTGCATGTCTATATCTATATCTATCTGTATCTATAATTTTTTGGGGGGGGCGAAAGAATATGTGATAGCCCATGTTAAGAATAAAACTCCAAACACATATGCAAGTGCCTTGAGTCAGTATGGCAAAAGATTCTACATTTTTTTTCAGCATTGTGTCAAGTTCAAACAACTTGGTAATTTTTAACTGACATAAATATATATAAATGTGATTATGTAACTAAAATGTACTACATGGGGAAAGCTACTTCCTGCTGTAGGGAAGCAGTCCAACAGGTTTAAAAATACTTCAACTATATAGCATAATTAATGTATTAAAAATAAGAAAAATTCCTGAAATCTCATGAAAGTTTTATTCTAATACCCTCTAAATAGTAACTCATGCAGGAGCGATAAAAAATTTTAAACCTAAACATGCCCATTACAAAGGCACTCGGTCTCCAAAAAAGAAAAATTTTACTTTAGAAAATGGATTTTAATCATCAGTGAAATTTCACTCATTAAAATTTTCTCTGCAAAGCAATAATAAATCAGAATGTTTGTTTTTCTTAAGGAGACATTTTACTGAACTAAATTATTGCAAAGCAACACTTACATATTGTACCATGAAGGAGGAGGGAGTTTCATTTTTTTAAACAATACAATGGTTCGATTCCTTTTTTTAATTTCAGCATTCCTTATAGGAAACATTATTCAACTATATTAACAGTAATCTAATTAATTTTTAATTGGTCAGATTCTGGGTTGTCACACAATTTTAACTGCCTAAAGTCAATGGGATTCTCAGGGTATTACTGTGCAGAAGTGAATTTGTTGCATATTTGGTCATAATTATTACAATTGTTTACAGGCAAATATACTACTAATAAATAAAAATATAGAACGATGACTGCTTTCATTGTTGTTTAAATATGCTCATGAAAATTTAAATTTTTTATGAAAAAATTAACAGAACAGAAATTCATGGTAGTAATTTTGTCAGGTCTTTTGGTTGTTGCTGAAAAATGTACTTTATTTCATATGCACGAAGGGAACACAAACAGCAACTAGTTATGGTAGCATCGATGACGAACTTCTAGTCATAAATCAGGCACAATCTCGCTGTAAGAACTCTATAATGTGCTGGTCTCTGTGCTGGCAGACCAACTTGAAACAGCAAAGAAATTAAAACTAGGAAAGAAACACGGATAACCAAGGAGTATTTGCATAGACCGCATCTTTTAACAAAAGCCAACTACTGTATCAAATAAGGTACAAAAGGGTGTATTCCAAAAGAAATGCAAGGGGACTGGGCTCCATTTGGGCAGACAAAGAGCAAGGGAGCACAAAGAAAGCCAAGATGAAATAGGGAAAGTAACTCACTAAACGGAAAAAGGATTTCTGAAAAAGAGCTTTTGTTTCAGTCTTGACTGAAAATCATAATGGAAAATAGAGTCTATTAATTGTAGAAAAGGCGTAACAAGAAAGCCTTGGAAATGACAGTACATTACAGATTTTGTACCACTAAAATATATTAAAAATAGCAGAACCAATAAATTCAACCTATTGTGCTAAAAAGCTTTAACAGTTTCCTAATGTTTAGCAGTTACGTGAAGTATCAGAAGAGTAAATGGCATACAATGGTACTGTTGGGGAAAAAAAGCAAAAAGTATTTAGAAATAGTGGATCTGCTTTCAGTGCCTAGGAAATTTCTGGAATAATGAAATCTTTTTAAGATTAACCTAGACACAAGTAAAATTACTAAATTATATTGATTTATATAAAACAGATTATGCAAAACTAAGTAAATTTCTTTCTCAAGAAAATTTTTAGAAAAATAAATCTAGAGAAACTTAAAATTTGATGTCGGTAATGCATGTAAAACAATCTTCTCCATGGTATTATATAAGACCAAAATCAGAATCACATGGCATAATGATGCCATGTTGCAGATCTGTCACAGAAATATGAATGTTATAAAGGGTGGTCTGAAAACAGCAGGATAAAATACGCACAGATGATGGATTAAACATCTGGTTTCTAGCTAAAAACTATGAAGTTCACGAAGCTCCTGTTGAGCAGCTCTGTGCCCAGTTTAGTCTTTGCTAGCAGAGTGTTTGGTTCTTTCCAAGTCAAAGGCGCACACACTACAATAGCTAAATTCCTGTACAATTGCAAGATGAAAGTGATTTCAGCTTCTGAGAAGAAAATAACGCCCAATGTTGAGGAAAGGGTTGAAAAGCAACAAAAGAACCTTCTATATGTAAGCATACTCCTGTTGCAATCATATCTAAAAATATGTGGGTCAGCATGTGCATTTTTTATCACAAACACACATCCAAAAGATTTAGAGTCAAAAAGTTGGTTTGATTCCACTACAAACTTACACCAGATCTGACTCTTTTTATTAAACGTACAGTACAGGTACTACGTTTTTACTATGTAACATATTCTTTTGAGCATTTTCTTTAATCTCTGCAATGACAATATATTAAGCTTTGGCAAAGTGAGGAAGTCTAGGCACCTCAAGTGGGATGAGAGTTCAAGTATGTGCATTTTAGTTCTAGAACTCCTGTTAAAATATCCTGAAATGCCACGAATACACAAAAATGCCAAAATGCTACTGAATGCAAATACGTGGTGTGCATTTTTTATACAAACATAGAACATACCCTGTCCTGAAAATGTCAGGAATTAATTTGTGGCCCATCTTGATTAACTGCAGAATTTAGGTCATTCTTTAAGGACTTGAAACTAATGAACTGGTCAAAACAGAAAACATAAAAAATCTTGTGGTGTGCCACAAAGTGCTTCCATCTGTCCACCTCCACACCCCTTCCTCATATAATCTACAAAAAGCCTAATGTAATAATCAACATATGATAATCTGGATGTTAAATTTAGAGCGTTAAAATTTCAAATCTGCTTTTCCCTACTCCTGTCACAGCCATCAAAGCTATCTACATGTTGGAAAACGGAATGGATGGAGCCAGATAATAACGGCAGACAGAGGAAAAAACAGGAGTTAGGAGATTGTGTTGCTGCAGAAGAGAGGAAGGAGGATTTAAAATTCAGGTCCACCTTGTAGGATCCTCAATACTTTGTTGTATCTAGTACCTTTCATTATAGCCCTGAGTCCAGTCAATGATAAAAAGAGATTTACAGCATCCATCAGTAAAAACTATTGCAAGTGTTTGATTTGTTGTATCATCAGATAAGCTCATAAGTTATTTTAACTTATTTCTTTTAACTTTCACTGTCTTTATTTTGACAAGAACCTTGTTCCATATTTTAAATCACAGGAGTTCAATCATAATCAAAAGACAGGCCATGAAAAGTCAGTATGTGGACTAGGCCATGCACAGCACGAGGCTAAGTCTGTATTATAAAGAGAGCAGCATTGTATTTTGGAAATATGTGCTTTGGAAAAGTAACCTAAGAATGTAAGGAGGCAGGACATCACAAAGGCACAGTGAGCAAGGTGTGCTCTCCACAAGACTAGAGAAGCCCTCTCTGGATGAAATTACTTTTTCTCACTCATAAATTAAACAGGAATATTTCTATATACACATGAGGCAACCTCAGAAGAGAACAAAAGACAAAACAGTAAAACAAAAGCAAGGAGATTTCATGTACTTTACACAGTAGTTTGGAGTATTTTCAGTCCTTAGTCTCAGTTTATTTCTGCATCTATAACACCTAAATTTTTCTAGCAGTAAGTAGTACTATCTAGAAAAAATATCTGTATCTTTCTATCCTTTTCATGTTTTCTCCTAAAAATACTCATATATCACTAAATGTAATGGTAAACTTTATAACCTGTTGTGTATCAAAGGTCATCACTGCTAACATAAAGTCCAGGAAATGGCCAAAAGCAATTTGAACAATATTAACTAAATTTTTTTGGGGGAAAAAAGTTTTATGTTGAAATTTGATTTAATGAGATACTCCTGGAGGGATTTTTATTCTTTAAAATAATATTTCCCAGGGTGTGACATTAGGTGGAGCTGGATCTATGGACTGAAATCTGTCAGTTTTAATGCACTGATGAGCAAATTCTGGTCCATTTGCTTTCCATTTCACTAATTGCAATTTCAAAGTTGGGATGACATAGGTTGTTCCACTGCAGTTGCTATCTCTTGCTTTCTGGCTAGAAATTCATTTTTGTTATCACTGTTATGGTTTCCAGGGAAAATTTGTCTTTGGATCTTCTCAATGGCTGAAGCAAAAGCAGTTGTCATTAAGGAAATTAAATAAAAACCCCACTATGGAACACTGGTAAAAAGTTTATATGGTGAAATTTTTTGGTAGCAAAGCCAGATCTCAGGCAAAAATGAGTTGTCAGAATTTTGATGTTACCAAGTACTCAGGTTCTGATTAGCAGCAGAAATTAATTAAAAAAAAAAAAAAGGCATTACAAATGACTTACTGACTATAAGTGGATTATTTTGAAATGCAATTTATATTTTCAGTTTCAAACACAAATTTACACCTACAGCTATTTTTGTGTCTTGGCAATGGAAATACCATGAGTTTTACTGCATAAAACCCACCTGATTCCAAATGCCTCTAAATATAAAAAAATAATACCTAGGAAATGAAAAAAGGAGGTATAGTAATGTGAAAAGGAAATTAGAATGCATTTGTTTAAAGAAAAGCCCAAATGGCTTCATTTTACACAATCATGTTTTATAATCCTTTCCTATTTTGTAAGTCTCCAGTTGTGGCAATGCACAGGGTAACAAACACCTCCAGTTGCTTCTTTTGTTGCAAATTTCAATTTAAGTGAGTATTAAGTATTCCTCTATAAGAATAAATTCAATATGAACACACCTGAGAACTCTTCATTTCCCTTCTGAGGCCATTCTTGCTCTTTCTGTGGTCTTATTCGTTGTGTAAATTCTGTGACACCAAATTTTGGACTTGAAATGCAGACCTGGAGTGAATATATTCCTTCACCACTCTCCTCAATCCCTCCCTTCTTCCATACATTTTTACCTCATAATGGCTAATTCAAATTCAATTCCCCTTTCAGTCACAAAAAATACCACCACTATAAGGAGTTGCTTTTACTTCAAGGAGATGTAAATGTGATCATTAGGTTCGTATACAATCTAAACCGGGGCAGACAGCAGAAGGGGCAAACATCAC
Source organism: Brachypodius melanocephalos (assembly GCA_013398615.1). Taxonomy (NCBI): domain Eukaryota; kingdom Metazoa; phylum Chordata; class Aves; order Passeriformes; family Pycnonotidae; genus Brachypodius; species Brachypodius melanocephalos. Next base: position 12,324,205 of record VZSR01003049.1, read on the forward strand.
TGTCCTGCTGTTTGCCAGAGCACATAATAAAGCCAAGATTCCTTTTCCAGTGCTTGCATGTAATGAGAGAAGACAAAAGATTAGAATCCTTGGAGGGCTGCTTGCTGTAGGTATCTTTTCTCTCTTAGGCGGAGAGAGAAATCATCTGTTTGGTGCCCAAACCCCAAAACAATTGGACTTTACAGCATGACCAGTGTGAAACCTAAATGTAGACCACATGACAAGCCTCTGATTGATCTTATTTGCAACTGAGAAATGTTTACTGTTCTTAAATTGCATATGAACACTTGCTAATAGATTTGCTCCTTCTATTACAATTTTATCCTTACAAACAACAACTGTTTAGAACAACACTGTGAAAATAAGCCTTTGATTACTCATTTGGAACAACTTTCTCACATGGATTATCAAACTAAAATAAAACCCCTAGTATAAACAACTTTAAAAAATGTCATTGAAATGTCTTAGATAAATACAGTGATAGTGTAGACTTCAGTTACTTCAAAAAGATCCAGTCATTCCAAGGCCATCTTCTCACTACAACATGATGCATGGTATTTCTGAAGCAGCAGAAAAAAAGGAAAGTATTGCCTGAGGAAGTAAAACTGAGTCACTTTTCACACAGGTATGCTATTTCATGACTGTCAGGTGGAAACTCTTCAGGATTAATGCTTTATAATTCTCATATGGCTGATGCTTTAGAACTTCAAAGTGTAGTAGAACATTTCAAATTTTCTTCAGCCCATGAGGAAAAACCTTTTCAGTGAAAGTTGCTGTCAAGTGAAATCTTGAATTTAATACCACACAACTGTTACACATTTTACGAAGATTAAAATTATGCACAATGTGCACAGTTATCACAGTTATCAATGTGCAGTAATGTGAGTTTGTTTCGGTATAATAAACTGGCTTGTCTTAGAGCTGAAAATTACAAAATGTTATTCCTCACATCTCTTACTATTTCATGAGAAAGCCTAATTATTCTTAGTTTAAAACCAACATTTACTTATGTATAACTATGTCTTTTTTTACCAATAAACAGAAAGATATCATTGCTTAAAAAGATAAGTAATCTGAGTGTTACAAAGAAAATTACATTAAAATCAATATATGGTTACCAAGGAAGAGACTTAAGCATTTTAAATTTGAATTCTAATAGTGGCAGGTCATGAATATAGAATTTGCCTCTCTAAAAAATAATCTGTTTGCTATAAAACCATTCCTAGTTATCTAATACTTCAAGATACAGTGCATTAGCACCCTCTCTGAATCTGTGTGAAGCTGGCTCCCTTTGGCAACTAAAAGAGCTCTTTGAACCATAGAACAGATGTAATGAAAATTGGTTCCATTAAATGCATCTGGCAAATTACAAGCTGAAAAATTAATGCACCATACCAAGACTCTGGGGGCTATAATGCATCAAGGTGTGGTTGCCTGATGCTAACAGTTTTTCTTACTCCCCTTTTACTTCAAAATAGAAAGTACAGTATCTTATAAATGTGCACTAAACCAGGAACTGAAACTGTAACTACAACACAAATACTAAAAGTAGGCCAATAAAAACAATGAGATTGGAAGCAACTTCCACTGCTACCCTCCAAATGTGCACGACACAGCAAGTAAAATACTAAGGACAGATAATCTTACATAGGCAATGTAATAGAAGAAAAATTGATGAAGGACTAGAAATTCAATTATACAACTTCCAGCTCTAAATTTTCTGTAAGCTGTAGACTTCTGGAAGCTGAGGAAAATCGTTCTGTTCTTTTCCTCTTTTTCTAAATATCTGTGGAAGAGTGGAATAAGAACAACAGGTTTGTTTGATAGATTCCATGAATAGACTATCCTGCTTTCATACAAAACCTGAATGAGCATAAAGTAAAGGGTGGGTGTTCTCAGTTGCTGGTGTTTTTGCAAAATACTTGAAAGAAATACTTCTTTAAGAATAAAAAACATTCAGGCACCAAATCATTCTTCCTTTGTATGTGAATATGTTCAAGTAGACTTATGAAACTGAGAAGCCAGTGGTACAGAGATTACAACAGAGGGGACTACTGAAAGGAAAAATGCCATTACATACATACATGTCATACACACTCAGCAGTAAAAATCTACGAAATTGGTTCTGTTATAGTCTGAAGTATCTGTCAGTCTATCAGCACTGATATTTCCTGATGATTGCAGCACGCTTCAGGATTATTGCTGAATTTCAAGACATTTTTAAATGCAGTGAGGTTTAAATATTTTTAAATAGTACCTTACTGCAATTGGTACATCTGCATGTCTATGTTTGTCAGATACTGCATTACTGTATGAGCATGATAAGGAGTAAAAATGCCTCTGAAATAAAGGCTTAGTAAAAATGAAGGCCAAAGGAACCAAAGAGCTAGGTGACTTTCAAAAGTTAGTACATGGAAGCCAGTGGGTAAAATGGAGTTAGGTGTAATCAGACTGAAATACCCCTTACTCAGAAGCACACTAAGAATGCCCACAGTTTGTGGACTTCAGCAGTCCATCTGATTTCCTGATTTCTTGGTGAGTTTTGTTCTTCAGTGTGCATGTAAACACAGGTACTCATTTACTAGTGCTCATAAACTAGTACTTCTATTTCAATGTATTTTCAGTATGACATTGGTTTGCTTGATGGTTTCTGTCTTTTCAAATAAAGCATGCTGCATTTCAAACGATTCAGATATTGCATCTGCCATGCCTAGGAACTACTCAGACTCAGAGTATGGCAAAATAAATATTTTTGTAAATCATCCAACAGTTTTGTTTTTGTTTGTTTTTGGCTTTTTTAACACCCTTTCCTGATTCTTTAGTCAATTGTTTACTTTATTACTTAGAAATCATATTTCTTTAGGCTGCCTCATTTTTTTTTTCTTCCAGAGATCACAAAGCCTTTTAAACACCAATATATATATGCCGTTGCAAATGGCCATCTAGTCAAACAACCTGAATTCACTGCCTTGCTAAATGGTGAAGTTAATTCCTTTATACAATGAATTTTTGGAATATAATATCTCATAATGTGCTAACAATTTTCCCCTGGAGGCCATCATATCCAGTTTCAGTCATAATGAATTACAGGTATTAATCAAAATTAGATACTTTGTCAGGCATGCTTGTTGAAGTACAGAGAGGTAAGAAATATATGGGTTAGTAGATGGAGACATTTGAAAGCTACAAGCATTCAGTTTAGTGTGAAATTTAACCTGTTGTTAAGTCAAATTCATACATGAAGTACAAAAGGTAAAATAAGTTTGGCAAACTAATTTTTGTATCTTCAAAAGCAGACTACAAGACTGCATTTTCTGAATGAATTAGAAGTGAAATGCACTTTAGCAAGACGAGGGAAATGAGCAAAGTGAATTCAAGCTGACGGATTCCTTAAGTGGCTATATTCCAAACAAGAGAGGCCTTACTCTCAGTCTGTAACTTGAGATAAAAAATGTGCACAAAGACTAAATTCCTGGCAACTGAATCAGGAGGGCATATCCAGCAAGTGTCTCCACAGACACGAGGACAGAAGATTCTCCATTTTACTATTCAGACAACTAGATTAATTACAGTTTTATCTTATCTATTTCGCAAAAACATTTTAATTGCATCATTCATTTGGATCACTGTAAATTAATGTACCATACACTTTGAATTTCGATTTGAAGGTAATAGCACTTATCTAAGGTTATCATAAACTTAAACCCCAAAGTTATGGTACTCTTTTGCAACAGCCTGGATCCCAGATATTCATCCCAAGCTTTTCAGATGACATGGATGCAGCATAAAGCTGTTTGCAATATGTGTGCAATGAAGGATGTGCCCACAGTCTAACTCAACAATACTAAGTCAAGAGTACTGAGCAAAGAGTATTCATTCATAGAAATGAAGAAAGTGTCCATAATTGTGGGAGCTCCAATACAAGGTGCCAACTTCTCCCTTACTGCCGTATGCTGACTATCAAGAACACAGAATAGCTGCGGTTGGAAGGGACATCTGAAGGTCACCTTGTCCCTGTCCCTGGCTCAAGACAAGGCACGACAGTCCAGTGCACACAGAGACCACAGACATCATTCAAACAAACTCACAATGAACTGTGATTTGAGAAGAGGGATGCATCAAAGAGAATGTGGTTCATAAATAGTATTGAAATAGTGTTTTAGCAGAGATTGTTAAAAGAACAGCTTCTGTTGAATGACAATTTAGGTTACATTAATTAATGAAATCCAAACTCTCTGTGCCTTTTATTCAGTCTAAATGGAGCTGATAACAGAAAATATGCAATAAATGAAACTTCTTGAAAATGCACCCTGGGGTTTCTTATTTGAAAAGGTAAGGAAATTAAAACTTACTTAATTAATTAAAAGGGAATGAATGTTCAAAAATGCCCGAGACAAACCTGCAGCATTTGTTGGAAAGCACAAACTCCCTCTAGATTGCAGTGTAGCTGTTTATTTTTTCTGCTAACTATTCAGACTTCTAGAGAAAAATCCAGCAAATCAATAACTTTTGTTCATACTGCCTAATAATAATAATTAAAACCAGCTATGAATCTAAAAAAACTCCCAAACTTATGTTTCTAGAGAAAGCTATGACTCTAATGCATGTCAGATTTTTGATACACTTATGGTCAATGCTTGCATTTTTTCATCTTTCATACGTTTCAAATTGGATGGAAAGAAATAATTCATTTGTATTCTCTTAACCTCCGTCTCCAACTGACTGCAAAAAAAAAAAAAAAAAAAAAAAAATTTCCACATAGTTTTTCGAGACTGACCTAATTCCTTCCTCTAATACTACTCAAAATTACTTTCACTGGTAACAGTAGAAGGTTAAATCAAATTCTTCTAAAAGAATTCATGCACGCTTGAGTATTTTACTAAGAATCTAAAATTATGTGACTCTCTCAACCCTCATATTTTTAAAAACAATAACTTGACAGATAAGAGCCTTTTTCATATTTTGCTAAAAGTATGAAATCATAATGTCCTTTGGTATGTTTAGAAAAATCCAGTCCATAGCATGTCCTGATTCCTAAGTGAAAAAGAATATTGTAGAAAGTGGATTCAACAATTCTTCCATAAAAATAATTCAAAAATTTAAAATGTTTTCTGCCAAAAAGTAAATTTAAAATAACCAGTAAATTCATGTTTTGATGTTTTATGGATGGAAATGAAAGTCATATACAAGCAGGCACAATAATATAGGGCAACACTTCAGAAACCATGCACAACTGTTCCAGAAAACTGTAGAGAGCAGCGACACATAACCAAACTAAAATGAAATCAAAGTAAGAAAAAAGCCACTGCTTTTAGCAACAGAAAACTTATTCTTTGTTTCAGAAGTCCACTGCAGCCCTTTTCAGTTGTTTAAGCCACTAATGAGTTTGAAGAAATAATAATGCAGTAGTACTGATAAAATTTTCTAAGATGTAATACCAAAAGGGAACAAAGTACATGTTTTCTGGTGGTTCTATAAATGGTCTATAAATCAGCTGTTCCTTCTCAAAAAAACAAGTCAATAGGAAGTACTGAATTCCGAAATACATCCACCGTCACTAAATCTGCACACTATTTTTTGAGTAAATGACATTGACATTCTCTTTAGAGAATCAATAGGCCTACTGATAACTGTTTGATGGGAAAATAATGATCTTGTAATAAAAATATCTAGAACCAGTGTTTATTTACAGATAGTATCTCTATATAAGTATAGTAAGTATGCTGAGTTTTTAGGAGTTAGTTCCTATATTTAGTAATTTAGCTCCTATATTCATATTCCTTACTGCCATTAATATGTATTTATGCATCCAAAATTTGAAGGGATGATGAAATCAACTCAATAGGGTACCACTACTCCTACAACCACACCGTATATAAGTTATAAAAAAAGTCTAATTTTATTGTCTTCTGGTCAAAACCCTATAAACCTATGAATTGCACTCTTCATGTTCATGTGACCCTCTGAACATGAATTCTAGGGGTTAAAATACAGGGGAAGAAAGGTAAAATAGTGACAATAGCAGTGTTGTTTAATAAGTAGCAGCAACTAAATATTGCATGAGGCAGTAAATATTTTCTTCAAGGCCATTCATCACATTTCTTACAGGTTTTGTCTCAACAAAATGAATCATAGATCTCTTGAAAATAAAAATAAAAAGTTTCATAAACTGCAACTGCTGTGATTTGTACTGCATCATCTTTCACTATTACTTTTTGTTCTGGGTCATCTTTCTGCCATTACATGGCAGAATTAGTATGGAACTTATGGAACTAGGAATTAATATGGAACTTATGCAGACGACAGAAACCACTCTGGGTGTTGGGAATTTCAGTGCAGGTACAGTGCAAGACCATTTTTGAGAAACAAAATCAAAGTCTACTCCTTGGGCAGACAGAAAAGACAGATTATTTCCTCTCAAGCTATGGATCACATGTAGAGCTGCCTTACATCTGTCTCAGCAGACAAAAAGCAGTTCTTCTCTTAAGGGGACAGTGGGAATATATGCAAAGCAGTGGATAATGTGTTTTGTTTTAAGCCAATCCCTTGACTTTACCGCTATTGAAATTCCAAATAAAAGTGCTCATATATCTGTAGGAGGCTGGAGAGATTTACATTTAGCAGTTTCATTCTGCATTGCTCCATTTCCTTTCTTTCAGTCCATAAACCAACTTGAGGACCAGAATTATTTTAGTAAGGTTAAAGAACTCAAATGATATAAATAAAAAATAACTGATTAATGGATTACTGTGATCTTTCTTCACTTCAGATAAGACTTTTGTGCTAAATCAGAGCACATTACTGAAAATTATGATGGCCTATCAATTCCAGTTGTCACCTTGCTTCAGGCAGTGACCTTTAACTGGTATCTCCTAAGAGAAAAGCCCAACATATACTGCTGTACCAGGATAATGGAAAGGTCTCCAGAGACAATTATTTCATATCCTGAAGCAAAATGATCAACATATCTCTCATAACTTTGCCAAAAACAATCCTACACAAAACTAAATATTTATATTTAATTTTTGCTGAACTACTTCTGTTTTTACCTCATGGATGGGAGAAGAAGCCTATTAGAACATGCTTAGCACTAAAAATTTCCTCAGATGTTTAATTTATCAGTGTTTTCTTCTTTTCAGTACTACAGGTCAGTTAGAAAAATTATTAAATATATTCAAGTTCTAATGATGTGGCCATTATTTTACATTCTCAGTTCTGATATTGGTCAAAAGCAATAAATTTTTTTCTGAATATATACTTTTGGGGGGAAAAGCCACAAAGTAACTAGAAAAGACAATTCAGAATTTTAACTAAAAACAATACAAGCGAATACAAGAAAACATATATTTTTAATATGTTTTCCAATGGTATCCTCTCTATATTGGAAATTTTAACTGAAAAGTTATAGCTTACTTTAAATAACTAATCAACTCTTGCTTGACAGGAATTTTTTCCACAAGAACAGACAGTGCTATTGAAAATTTTCCATTTTTTCCTTGTTTATTTTTTATTATAATATTATTTGGTATTCATATGTAAAATAAGAAGTATAATGTTTACCTTCTTTAAAAAAATCTATGCTTTTATGACTATTCTGGGTTTTTTGAAAGCCACCATTTTAAATAGGATTGCATTGCAATGTAGCACGATTATGTTTTAATTGTTGGCAGCCTTCTGAAATATACAAACAGTAGGATAGCAATAAAGAAGCTTTCACTTCATGAACAATAATGTAATTATTAATGAACTGATTTGCAGAAATGTGATACATTAACAAACATACATGAGAGCTACTGAGGAAAAGACAAGCTTTTTAAAAGGAATATTGAATGACAGAAGACAAGTTGGACAGATAATGACCACAAGAAATCACCTTGAATTAAATGACAGAAAACAAAGGTAGACTGAGTGATTTAGATTTCAGGGAGAGGATTTATGACAGTGTTGAGGTATAGCATCTGAATAGCAAAAAGGAAAATCAAGAGTGCAGGGGAAAGAAAACTCTCGTTAGACATAGTATTCCTACCTTACTCATTCGTAAATATTATTTTATCTTTAAATGACACTTTATAATCAAATTTGTTATGAATCTAGTAAAAAGACTAGATTCAGGAGCCTCCAGAGGACAAGCAGCCTGACAATAAGGAGAAAGGGGAGAGAATTCAAATGAAATATTGGTTACAAGACATTAAGGAGAATGGTAGAAGAAAGTAAAATAATTTCATTCAACTCCACATTACCTGGTGCCAGGTATGAAAAAAAAATGGACAATGAGAAAACACTTTTTCCTTAGGGGAATAAACAAAACTGGTGTATTAAAGCAGCCAAAGAAGCTCTTTAGTAATTTTTACCTTTATCTTTCCAGCAGAGGAGTGGGGTGGTATAAAGTAGAGATGGAGAAGTAGGAGGAAGAAATATTTGGGCAAATCACCCTAGCTTAAGTTAATAAGACATTTGTGGTTAATTAAAGTTAAAGAACAATGGCACACTGCCAGGAGAAGTTTTAATCTTTTTCTGTCTGTCACCTAACAGACTGCAGAACAGTAATAGACTTGGCAAATGTCTGAATCTAAGACACACTTCTGTGAAATTCAGAAGTAACCAGAGCAGTCACATGTGCTTCTGTAGAGTTAAGATCACAAGGATGTGGACCAGAGTAAGGGTTTTACAGCAACCCAGGAACCCTTGGCAGGTGAGAAATTTGCTTGTTAGGAAGTACATACCTAAATTCCTAAGGTTTTCCACAGAAAATTCATGGTATACCTATAGTTAGTAAGAAAATCTAGTATTCGTATGAAGAAAAAAGATATTTGAAGTTTTCAGCATCTTCACTTGAATGTGAAAATGCAAAAGATTAACTATATAAGCTAAACACATTACTAGAAAAAAAATCTAGTTTTTGCAACTATGGTCCTAATTCAAATAGATTATTAAAACAAGCTGTAAAACCATTGCTTTATTACACCCTATTTCAGGCACAAAACGTTTTCCTTCATCAAAGAAAAGAAACATTGGGAAGCAAACCAGGAAAAAAAATGACCCTAAAAAGTGACAGGGAGCAACTGCAGACCACTGGCAGTGTCATAAATCTGCTCCCAAAAGGCAAACAATGTTTACTTGGTTGGTCTAATAGACAGAATCACTAACTATGCCCACGTGCATAAAGGGAGAGGAGGAAGTCAGTCACACAGAACATAACAATCCATTGGGAAACAAGGTCACATCAAGTAGTGTAACAAAAAAAAAAAAAAAAAATCATTCCAATCAGATTGTTTTGAAGTGAAAGAGCTTGTGCCCTAGTGGAGCCTTCACAGCAGTGGCCAAGTAACTAATTCAACAAAATGTCATGAAAATTTATATTTCCAAACTTCTTCTTCTTCCTCACTTCTGCTACTTAGTGATTATTCTCTGCTGCTGAACAAACATGGCAATGGACCAAAATAAATGGGAATACCACTCACTGCTCTCCTCATATATATGAAACATTTGTATGTATTAACATGGAACTGGAAGGATGTCTTACATTATGACATTTCTTAATTTTCATTTATCTGAAATATTCTTCTCTCATTTATTCCTGCATTGCTTTAAACATTATGTAATGCTATTGTATTGATACACATACATTTTCCATGTAGTCATAGAAGGGAAAAATGCAATGCAAAAAGTCAAATTATACAAAAAAAAGGGTAGTCTTGTAAGAAAAAAAGTACTACAATGAATAAAAAACTCCTCCTCCTAGAAAAAATTATGTAAAGTAACATTTTGGCATGAGAAAAGTCTGTGAAATAAAGAATTTCTATAAATATGACTCAGAGAACATTAAGAGTAACAACTGAAGGAATTTTTTTAATATATTCTGTGTATATTTGATAAAAATTTCTACAGAAAAGTTAAAGAAATTAACTTTTTTTTTTTTAAAGCTCCTTTATTTTTGTTTCTACTCCTTATTTGCAAACATTCCTCAATTCCACTTGGTTCAAAACCAAGAACTCTCTTGAATATATTTTATACATATATCTATATGTGTGCGTATATATGGGTACGTGATTTGTCATAGCCTGTGGAACAATGAGGGAGATGCAGCTGTTGAAAGTGGTGGATCTGATGGAAAAACCAGGAATTATGCTGACTAGTCTATGGTCCTTTAAGACACTGAAGGAGACAAAATATTGTGTTGGTAGTTTAGCTCGGTTTAGTGGAAGCCAAAAACACAGGAAGACATAATCACCAACAGAATATCACCACAATCTAAAAAAATTCATGCCCAAAAGAAAGTAGAAGAAAATTAAGGATGTAAATTCTTGTAATTAGAAGTGATGGGCTACTTAAATCCAATACAAATAGGAGACAGGAAAGAAAATTATAATGCTGGTAAACTGCCTTTGAGTAAGAAGAGTAATTGAAACTTCTCGGTAGATGAGCAATCAGTGACAATTAGCACATTTCACTCATCCTGCAAGTCACTGTGGCCCAGGAAACAACACTCCTCATAGGCAGGGCTGCGGGTTTTCTTTATGGAAAGGACACTGCTGCTCTGTGCATTTGGGCTATCAATTCTTTTACCTGTTATTAGTAGTGGGGTCTGCACTCCTCTCTTTTCTGATGCCTGTGTGATACACAGAGAACAGAAAAATGCTCTTACCATTATGAAACTGGATTGCTCTTTGCATCTGAAAGAAGTCTTGGAAATCTTTAATCACTTGATTGATTTAGCAACTTATCCTCACTTCTTGCTCTCTTTATTTCCCTGTAAGTCAGGGAGCTACAGATTGTTTCTAGGTGCCTGTGCACAATCTACATGAGACTTATTGTGATAAAGCAGTGCTTTAGGATTTAATAAAATATTATAGAAAAGCAGGCTCAGTTGCTAGAAAAACAGTATAAAATTAATGATGTATGAAATTGTGAAAGTGCATCTGTTTTGTAGATATTATTTTAGGATGTGTATCACTTAACAGAAATTGCAGAACCATTGTTTTGGACACAGAGTTGAAGGCCTAAATGCTGAAAGGAACTGGCAGTTTCATTCCTATACAAAAGAACTTTCTACCATCACTAGAGCTTAAATTCTCAATACAAACATGCTTTCTTGAATGACACATTTCCTCTTTATTTTTAAAATTCTTCCTGTGTTCCTATCTATCAAAAGGTTTTGCAAGAAAAGAGTGATACTAACCACCTTGATGAACAGCTATGAATATCACTGATGAAGCCCAGATAAACCTTGACAGAAAGATCTTTTTGTAGATAAGAACATTCCTACCATTCTCTTTTGTGGGAAGAGTGTGCCTAATGATTAGGTTGGGAAACCCAAATTTTCATGCACATCAGAACAACTCTGACATCTGTGATCATGCATGAGGTTTAAAACTACACCACACACAGCATGGTGGCAAAATTGTTTTAAATTAAAATTTCAAACTGCTTACAAGAACCATGTTGTCATATCAGTGGAAAAATTCAGAAAGTTACTTAAGAATGGACAAACTGTCTGGCATAACGTGTATGGTAACCAACAACGTACGAATTTAATGAGATGAAAGATTTGAAAGGGTTATTTGCAAACTGTCTAATAATAAGTAATTTTAGATGTCTCAAGGCCAGTCATAGGGAGAACGCAGTTTATAGTTTTATAATCTTTGTGACATGGTGCCCTCCAGCAAGCACAGAATGGGTTCTATTTCAGTTGTTTTAAAAGACCTGCATGTATCAGAATAAAGTTGGTCTCAGCATGTTAAAACAGCATGAAATACATTCCCTTGCAAATTGTTTACAGAAAAAAATGTGTTTATGGAAATGTATCACTGATTAAAATTACCAAAGGTAAAAGACTCTCTCTGAGTCTTTTAATTGTATTTCTTCCTAGAGAGTGTCTAGTAAGGATGCTATTCTAAACTCCCACGATGAAAAAAACCTGTTATTTTTCTTTGAACTGCTATTTTCCCTAACTATTTTGAAAATTTTACTTTTTAAAAAGCTAACAGCTCCCTTGAACAAAATCAAACTCCACTCCTGGAATTTTGGTCTCATTAACAGGCACAGATCTTTTGTAGGTTGAAAACAGAGCCTGTCAGAATTTTTTCTTGAAAAATGTCTTTTAAAACAGTTAATTTGATTCTGAATATGATTGTTTGTGCTTGCTTTCTATTGAGTCTGAACACAGAAACTCAAGTAGTGAAAGCCATAGAACAGAATTTAACGAAAAAGTCATAAAGAAAGTAAATTAGGACCTCAAATATATTCCTATTCCAGTTCGTCAAAAAGTTGTCAATTACATTAAAAAAGTGTCTTTCCTTGAAACAAGAACTTTTCACAGAAAGTGAAATATCTTACTTAATTTGTAAGTTTCTTCTTTTCTTAATTTAAGCAGTCATAAATAACAAGCAGATAATCTAACACAATTACTCAGAAGTTCAAAGATTCAGATTAGAATAGTGTAACCAGATCCATTACTTTTCTGGATTTCATTTGGAAACTGAAACACAGAGTTATTCACTGTATGTTACACATTCCATGTTTCCTTTATATTTTAATTTACAGTGTTAACAAAGCAATAGCAGAAGTGGGCTTTGCAACAGGATTTCTTTAAGGTTGAGTTGAAACCAAGGCAAGCTATGAAAAGAGAGTTTGTGTCTGTGTCAAAATGCAATAACATTGCAAAGTTCTTTTTCTATGTTTGCACACCTTCTACAGTTCAGTCATATCACAGACGAGACAAGTGAAACATCTTTCTGCAAAAACCTTCTGAGTAAAAACAGTATAAAAACATTAACAAAAGCACTCATTCTGAACTGACTGAACTATGATCTTTTGTCATTAGAAATATTTGACATTCATATTTTTAAATTAAAGCCCTATTTTCCTCAAAATAAACATTCTTTGCTCAGTTGGATTTCACCCAGATAATAAAACTTTGGAAAGATCTGTTTCAAACTATTTTCACTTAGTTTTCAGTTGGGAAAAAAAACCAAAAACCCTTCAGAAGTTATTTTCCCAACTGTATGCACAGATTGTCTTCTAAAGCTGTTGGTATTCTTCACATTTAGCTTTTCTTAACAGTCTGAATCTTCTGTGGAGAACAAGATTGGGTATGGGGAGGTTATACAATGTGATTGTTAAAAGGAATAAAGGTTCTGCTCTGATGTTAAAAAAATAAATAAATAATGCTGCCAGTCTGAATACCTGAGCGTCTTCTGACACACACAAAACCTCTCATCTGAATTTGGAGGAGCATTATTGCAAACTGAAGCTAATTGATACATCTTACAGTCTCAGTACTAAGACATTTACAAGTAAACTACTAAATATACAAGATTACAAGTTCGCTGAATCAGAAGAACCTCAGCTTTTGGTATGATTAGGTTTTAATTGTATTTTTCCTCAGGGATCACTAGTAGCTAATAAGCTCATGAAAATAGGACTTTAAATAGCAGGAGTAGTAGAAGTCACTCCATGCACCATATTTTGATATGCTTGGCTGCCTAAGGCATCCTATTACCTGCAGTTTCAAGAATTTGGTTTTCAACAAAAAATCTATTAAAAAAACCTTAAGAATTTTTTATTTTTTAAAGGACAGTTGGCTTGGTACATCATGTAGATTTTGTGAATCTCAGAGATGCTGGTACCATGTCTTCTCACTTTTACTGTGGTTTATTTGTTAGAAACACTTTTTGACTTACAAATTCTGAATCACACACTTCTTAAATTTAATTATATGCATCTCACTCTGATAGCAGTGATAGCAGTGAATACGGATTGAAGCCATAAGCATTAAAAGTAACTTCTAACCTTATCAATACTCTTTTGCTTCGTTTTCTGAGATTATTTAGTCTTTCAGCTAATGAGCACAGATTTGTTCCCACCCTTTCCTTAACCGTATCAGGCAACTGAACTGTAGAATGTGCTTCTTCCAGAATAATGAGCAAGGGGAGCTTCTATATGTATACCCATCTACAAAGTATGTCAGATCAAGGATGGAGGCATCATTCTGCAAGCAAAAAAAAGTGGAACATAGACAAACCCCACATTTGTGACATAAATCAGCATGACTCAAACAAAGTTAACTTCTTTCTCACGAGAATTCACTTTTTTTTCGCTATCTCTAGGTGTGTCTAAATGGAGTTAGTTAAAAACCTGGCAACTAAAGTAGGCAGATTCTATACTGTACTGCTTGATAGTTAATTACATTATAAACTGCCATTAAAACTGATTTGAGAGTATTCATTTATTCCTTCTACATATCCTAACTAATGCCTCCTTCGCAAATTTAACTAGGGCTTTGCTCATTTATAATGTTTACTTTGTATGGTGAGAAAAAAAAAATTACTGCAGAACACAAAATGTTATAACTACATTCCTGCAACAACATTTTTTGCACTGAAAGTAATCAGATATCTTGCACACACAATCATGTAAAAAGAATAAATATTTTTTCAGTATCTATGAAAAAATATCTGTTAGATTGAGGAACATGGAATTAATAAATGAAGGACATCTTCAAATTCATCAGAGAATTGAACAACAAGATTCTAATATGACTACTTAGTTGACAGATTTCTTTACTCTTATGAAAATTCAGTTCTATCAGAAAATTGATACTGGCCTATGACAACAGAGATGCCAAGGAATGACTTATGGAACACTGATGCTAAGGATTTATTAAGCAGAGAAATGAATAAAGTAATAATATATTGAGCCTCAGAATGAACTGAATTCCATGGACTTGCAGGCCCCAAGACACTGTAACAGGTGCAACAATTATGTATGGCACAACATGAGGGACATACTAGCCACTCATCTGTGAGCTCAGCAGTTTTGATGAGAGAACGAACTGTTAATTAACAAATATTAAGATCCCAACTTGTCAAGCAAAATTAAACTCCAGGGAAGAAGCATGACTGCCCGTGAGAAGCTAAGCTATCACAACTAAACCAGGTCAGAATGAGTGAATGACTCTTGGAAACAGTGAAAGGAGTATTTCTACTCTTTAATTTTCAGTGGTTCAAAATACCCCATGAGTACTTGGTTAATCTTTTCTCTGAAGTCTCTGAGATACAGAATGCTCATGGGTGTGATATTTTGTAAAAGACATTAGGTCTGAGCTTCCCTAAGAGATGGCTCTCTTTCCCTTCTATCAAGATTTCACTGCATTTGACATCCTATAGATTTCATTAGACAATTCTACAGCTTGGAGGAAATTCCCCGTTCTGAAGAACCTCCATATCACAACTGCTGCTCTGTGCAAACACCAAGAAAACACTTCCTTAGTCTCAAGAGAGAAAATGTGGTTTCACAGAATTTGCCTACACAGAGCACATTTCCCTCACTGTGAAGATCTGTGTGTGTGTGGAGATTTACAGAGTGCACACACACACAGTGCAGCAGGATTCATACTCCTGTATGAAGCTGTTGCACATGTAATACTGAAGGGGAAACTTGTAAATGAGAAAGCAAAGTTAGTCATCCGGCTTCTACATATAGGAAGAATACTAAACTTTGAGAAGAAATATGTTGTTTTCAGCTTTCACTTCTAAAATCAGGGATTTGAAAGTTTAATTTTCTGAAATAAACTCCTACCACCTGAAAAGTCTAGGAGCCCTGCAAGTGTCCTCAATGAGGCATTTCTTTAATCTTTTTCTTTGGAATGAATACTGAAATCAAAATAAAGTCCAACAGACATTTTACTCTTTTTGATCTAGCCTGGATTTTTTTTTTTTAGTTTGTAATTAGATGGTTTTGGTTTTCCCATCTTTCAAGCTCAATATCAGAGTAAACTACTTTGATTTTTAAAAAAGCATATGCATGAAAAGGACAGGGAGAAAACCTCATACAACTTCTATTAGAACACACGATGTAAAGCTGTCCGTTGGCTCATAATGAAGAAAAAGCCTCAGCCCTGGGGTAAGCAATCAGCTGAAAAAAGGTAATGATTTCTATGTGCTTCCACAATGAACTGAATTGCAACTGGGCTGCATCTCTAAAGTAAGTTTTCCTTCTCAGGATAATTCAGAAGATGGGAAATGTACAAAATTGTGGTGAAAAAAAGTTGAACATATTGGGGTTTTCTGCTTTTTTTTCTCCTCTAATCAGTAAATTGGAAAATTCCTATTAATATTTTAAAAATTTTCAAAAATTTGAATCACTGTTTCTGCTGCATTAATTGTCGATATTGGTTATTTGAAAGGTTAATTCACAGTCCAAATAGGAAATTTCATTCTTTTGTGGGTTTTTCTGAATATTTGTAGAATAGTGTACAACTACATTAGGATGTGATAAGTAAAATTAAAAGTCTTTTTTTACTAGATACCTGGTTCATTGATATTCAGAAATTAAATAATGTAGTAATATGTAAGCATACTTCCATTTAAAATAAGGACTGAAATTTGAAGGAAAAGAAAAACCCACATAAAAATGTCACTCAGTCGTGTCTCTAAAATATTTGACATTAAAACACCACAGCCAAAGAGACCTTTAAAAATATGAAGGAATATTGAACAGATTTTAGCACAAATCTAAGCGGATAAAACCACACCTATTGAAGACCTGAATTTGCTCCCAGATGAAGGCAATAAAGAAAACTTATGAGAATGCTGAGATCACATCTAGAAGGCAAAAAACCAGGCACACATTCACACAATTTCTGCTATTAAATGCCAAATGCTGATGTATAACAATTGTTCATATTTTTCAAATTACCTAAATTGTGTAAAGACTGGAAAACCAACATTCCATTAATTGGCAAGTCAGGTCTTATATAAAAAGCTACAAAGGAGCTTCCTCACAATGCAGTTCAAATTATGTCACTAACACTCATCTGGAGGCAAAGCTTCTCTGTAATTTGGAGAACCAGTTCAGACCTTTCACCAACTCAGATCTAGGTCTCTCCACAGCAGGAAGGGACAATTCTGCCAAACAGTGTTAAATGAAATATGATTATTTGGCTACAACTCTTGCTACGAGGGTAGAAATCCACGTTGAAAAATCACTGTTTTTCTCTCTTGTTATATCGTCTTTCCTATACCACCTGAAGGATCACAAAATTCCAAAATTCTTTAATTCAGTTGTACCCTATGCTACTAGGGAGACATGGAATTGGGGCAAAAAGGAAGAAGTGTTACCAAATTATTTACTGAGCTATAGAAACCTTCTCATTCCAATGAAAAGCAAACCTTTAGTCCCACATTCTTTACAAGAAAAGCCTTAAACTCTCCTTTATCCAAAATGCTTCAGACTATGGCTTTTGGCTTCAGTCAGACATAAGGATTGCCAACTTCTTAAAAATTCTCTCTGATTTCAACCTGACTGCCTCAAAATGATCCCATGTTGCCTTTTTTTTCTGAATGTTTATGTATGAAAGCAGCAACAGCAGAAACTCTTCAAAATTAAAAGTTAAATAGTAGGAAAATAACACATATGATTATATTTTAGTTCTTGACTCTTCTAGACACTTTCTGTGCAACTCAGCCTTTGGATCATATTTCTGCTGTATGGATATAAATACACTGTATTTCAGGACAGCAGACTTCAAACTCCTCAGTACTCAAGTCTGTCAAAATTGTTCTTAAAGCATACTGATAAACATACCACCTATTTCTACTTCTATGACTCTTCCCAGACAAAGAATTAAAAATAAACAGAATGAAAAAAAAAAACCAAAACACCCAAACAAACAGGTGGCACAGAAGAGAGGTAGTGAATGAGACAGGAAACAGAGAAAAATGCTGGGGCCTTAATAAGCTACCAGAAGCTACTGAAGAAAGATCTAATTCTTCCGTCCCTCCCAATAACAAACAACGATAGAACCAAATAGAATATTTGGAATTAATTGATAGATCATTGTAGAACAGAAAAAAATTAAGATTAAAGAATTCGTTCTTTATATTTTCCTGAGCACTGTGTGTGTGGCATGGAAAAGATGAACTCTTCTTCTTTGTTCTGTTTTCTCTGTGCCCCAAACAAGATTCAGAGTGAAATATGAGGAGACAGGCTGGTCCTATGAAAAGGAAAACTGCACATACAATCTGTCTGTTCACTGAAAACTTGGAGATACAGATTTCCTGCTGCTGAGAAAGATGTCATCAATTCATAGGGGAAAAAATTATACAGCAGCTTTTTCATTTGTGCTAGATGAACACTGTCAGAAACTGAGCACATGAGCACAGAACAGATGAGCTTCTAGGTACCACTGGTGTGAGCTAGCTAAACCTATATAATGTATCAGTAGCAGTTCCTCTAGCTCAAAATACATGTATGTGTATATATATACACACACACACACACAGCATTTGTACAGTGTGTGTGTGTGTGTGTAAAATAAATAAAAAATAAAGAGCTATAGATATAGATGTATAAAATAGAAATACAGTCAGATTGCCTAAAATTGATGGACTTAAAGTTTTACTTAGAGGTAGGTGTTGTGCATTTGTATGAGCAAACTTCATTTGCTTGCTCCTAGTACAAAAATGTAATCTAGACTCCAGCATGTCAATAATGGAGTCTGGTAGTGCCACAGCTTTAAATACAGGAACATAAATTCAGGAGTAATTATGAGTCCATACAGGGAAAGGGTATTTATTAGCTTTGCCATTCAGTTGAGTGAGAACAGGAATGGAAAGCATTATGTAAATGATCTTCTATTCTTGTGAAAATAACCATGTAAGGATTTGGAGCATTTTCCCTACACATTTTTTTTTGATGTTTACATTTTCATTTTAATTGGGAAGCAATACTTGATATGGACAATATTGTCAAACTTTTGAAAGCAACCTTGGAAGTTAAAAACACTTTTACTTTCTACTAAAAACCTTTTTAAGGTTGCATAGCAAATATATTCATTTTTGGAGATAATTCGAAAAAGAGGATTCTTATAGATTATTTTAGATGAGGACTCTACTTTTTTTTCTGGAAAAATAAATTTCTGATGCTATGGGCAGTAACAGAAGTGTGCAGTTTTGTATTTTAAGTCATGTAGTCTAGGCTTACACTTTCCTAAATTGTATTTTTGAATGGATGTCATAAAAGTACAGGATTACTTTTGAAAATACATAAATCCATAGAAAGTTCAAAATACTTCTACAGAAGTATTTTAAAATGCAAGTCTGTTTGGACAGCTTTTGTATTACACCTTATCTAGAAATAACTTCAGGACTAGACCAATAAATACTCTTTAAATTATCTGGGGGAAATGGACTTTTGTTAACAGAGGAATAATTCCCAAACAGCAACTCCTGTGCTGTTAGAACTTTTCTAGGCTTGCCAGTGTGGGCATCTGTCATATGAGTTTCCCCTTGCTACCCAACAAATGGCCTGAACTTAATTCAGGAGGGAACCCCCAAGCTGTCAAGTCATACAAAAGCTATTGATGACCACCAAGAAAATGAACAGATATATGCAAAAGGATTTATAAATTTTCCCAGTGAAAGTACAGTAATGTCAAAAGCTTAAATATTAAAGCAATTTTTTGCTCTTTGCATGTAAACCATAAGAAAAAAAATGTTTTACAATCTTTGAATAAAAACAGTAACATAGTGAGGAAAAATAATTTTAGCACTTCCTCATATTTTTCATAATCCATGCATGACTTCTGACATGAGCAAAGGTGTTATTGTTGACTAGATTTGAGTCAGAAGCAAATAAGGATTTGTAGGGGTATTTAGCAATGAACATATTAAAGTACGATCATAATTTGTGGCAATTCAGAAGGAAGTTTGTAATTCAGTTTTAGTATATGTGAGAAGAATAGCATAGTAAACAATAATGTAATACCATTTTCCAGATTTACCATTAAGCTTCTAACACACATAGTGAGGAGAAATTACATAAACATTTTTATGCCAGTAAACAAAAAAATAAAATAGCACACACAAAACTGCAAACAAAAAGAACACAATCATTACAATTAAATACAAGTTTCAAGATTTCTATTTATTATTTATGAATCCACATCTATGAAGCCAAACAAGCACAGAAACTTGTTTAAAGCTCAGATTTATAAACTAAAATTTGACCCCATACTAACGTGCATCTCTAAAACTGTTCTGTGTCTGTAATATGTAACCAGGTGTTATGCCAGGTTTGGAAGACATCTGTGAAAACTGTCTGAAGTTTTAATTCCTGCAAATAATTGATAGTAATTTCTATTATTGACATTTCTCTTCCAATTTCAATGAATTCACATTTGACACACTTTCATGAATAATGAAGTAGTAATCACTTATTTAAATATCAGGACTTTTCTAGGTTTCAATATCCTACTTATACCTCTTTTGCAGAAATAAAACATGGCACCAAGTAATGCTATGGGCATTACTTTGTATTCGTAAGAGATACAATTCAATTGAAATCTAATGAATTTGTATTTTAACATCAAAAATCTTGGAACTGAAAAGCACCATTTCTCTAAAGCTTAAAAATATTAATCAGCCATATGACAAGCAAAAACTAAACATACCACCCAGTTTCAGGGTATCCTCCTGAATACAGTAGAAATTCTAATTCTGTTGATGGAATTAAATTAAGCACAGGAAAAAGCCATCTTTGTGCTGTACAAACAACAACAACATAATAGCCTTTACAACTAGAAGCATAACATTTGTTAAGATAGACTAATGTTTTGAAGTGGTATGGTAAATCTGCTTTCTTATAATGTTTCTCAGCTCTTTAAACTGTTAGACTTGGGGATATCAAAAACCTTGATTATACACAGAGTAGTAACTGTTTAACTGTAATATTTACAACCATCAGGCTGACATGAATTATTATTAACCTGTGATATTCATCACCACAGAACATTTTAGAAGAGCTGCAAAAAAGGAAGATGAGGGCTAAGAATAACTTCTATGGTATACTGCAGTCTCATATTGTACCAAATTGTTCATCCTATTCTTCTTAGGCAGCACAAAATAAAGGGGTCTGGGAGAGAAACTAAAAACATCTTAAAGAATAACAGTTCAGGAAAGAATTTATTATTTTTAAACTTACACAAGAACAATTCCAAGTAGAAACCCTTGGAATGAACTAGAAGAATTCTTTACAGACTCAGTTAAGTAAAAACTGAGATATGGACTTCTCAAAGACTGTACAACTTCTAGACACTTCAGGAAGTGCATAATATCTAGCAGAAGTGTGAAAGGAGCTCCAGGTGGCTGTATGGCAAATGTTAAATATGAGGAAATCCAGGGAAAGCCTCTGTTTCTGCTTGAATTGCAGCCAAGTGGACCTTTTAGAAGAAAAAGAGAGCTAGTGATGATGTTCCCTTACACACCAGACATCTTTGAGAGGACTGGCAGTTCCTTGAATCTTTCAGCTTCTGATGAAAAAAGACTGTTCTTGTAAGGTCGTGTCCTCATTACAACATTAATTTTTGGAGATTCGTTTCCAGAGACAAAGTGTGAAGTTTAAGAAAGAATAGAGGTAAGTTAACTTCCTTCAGTACATGAAAGTCAGAATTCTCTTTGGGTAAAAGCTTCAGATAGAGCCTACCACTTGTCCTTATGGAAAACAGTGCAAAGGAATTAACTATAAGAGTTTGAATCTCAGCTGTCCTTGTTGCAGAGGAGAGATCATAAAGACTGTTTTCAGAGATAAATGCAGAAGACAGCATTCAAAAGATTCAAAAGGCTGTCACATCAGAAGATAAAGGACATGAATTGTTCGTCTTTGACAATAGGCCAACTATTAGTAGCCTAGCATGGTTTGCAGGGATTTCTGATGTGAAAACTGAGTGATGGAACATCCTGCAGAGTGCCAGTTGCAAAGCAATCTCCCTTGTGGAAGCAAGGGGGTTACTGAACTTCCGTTTAAGCATTTAGATTCTTATATTTTAAATAAGGATTCAGCATGAATCACTTTTTATTTTTGCAAATACATATAAGGTTGTTGTCATAAAACTCCTATTATATCTTAAGGGACTGGGTTCTACCATCTCTAAATAGAAGTAATGTTATATCTAGTCTGAAGTGCATATTGTGAAAACAGTCTCTGAGAAGGTGGCATGTCCAGAAGGTGGACTGTGTAGCTCTGGGATACACTATATAAAGCCTGTTTGACAGCTATACTAAGCTTCCACAGGCACTGCAATTTTGACTGGCAAACGGAAAACCTTAAGAACACTTTAAAAAGAAAACACAATGCCTGTTTCTATAAGATGGGAGAACATAGAGTTCTCTAGTGTATTTATACATTTATATGGGATACATCTTTTAAATTGAAGACAGACTTTGTAGTGCTGATAGCATAGGTGCCAGGGGACACTTGACACTAACCTCAGTTATTGAGCATTGGGATTCTGATTGCTTTGTCTGAGCAGAATTTATATCAGAAGAGCTATAGCCCACATAGATGTAATCTGAGAGAAATGATTGCTCTTGGTGGGAACATACCAGAAGATCTTGGGATAGAGACTGTGGTTGAACAAAGATGTTGGGTACTATTACATGAAGACTTTACACTGAGTAACATGTTCTGAGGAAGCATCTTCTCAGGCCAAGTGTTGCCACTATAGATAACACAGGTGAGTCAAAGGCATTGACTGGCATCGTAAAGACAAATCTGCTGTAAAGTAATACAAAATCAAGGTGTCTCCTAAAAACTGGTAGGGCAAGATCTGAAAAGAACCTATTTCAAACAGTATATTTTGTATAAAAATATATTGTATATTTTTGCAATTAGCAGGCCCATTGCAAACATGGAATTGAAATGAATCAAAAGAAAAGAAATGAAAAGCAAAATTACATTAGGAAAACTATTTTTTTTTAATATCCCCTGGAAGAAATAGGTTAACTTACTTCTTCCTATAGCAGGAGCTTACTGTAGAGAACAAAGAAAATCTCTGCATGTTCTCCTGGCTTAGTCTATCTTTTCATTTAGATATAGTGCCATGAGAACCTGGTCTTTACAAGACGGTCAAAGCAGGATCCAGGAGAGAACTGATATTTCTGTTTTCAGACTAATGGTTTTATTTATAAAGGTAAAAAGAAGTGGTAAGAAGTATCCATCATCAATTGACACGACTCCAAGAAAAGCTTAAGGAGGAATGAACTCCATTCTTGTAACCTTGGACTTTTCCTGTGTTTAAGTTCCAAGGGTTCTCAGCACTGACAGTCTGCTCTTCAAGATGCAGAAATAGAGGAGAAGGAAAAGCTAAAGGAATGAGTCCCTCAATTTCATTTCTACATCAGTTGTGGACAAATGATTTAGCAGCTAATGAACAAATAGCATATTCATCAGCACTGCTAAATTTTTAGGCCGTGCACACTGACAAAAATATCAAATGTGTGAATGCAGAGGTAATCTGACATATGCATTGGGATGTTCTTAGATTTTCTTCGGAGGACTTTTGTGGCCTCAGAATAATTACAAGGGTTTACTGTCACTAAAGGAAGCTGAGTTTAACACATGATGCTGTGTTTCTTCTTTCCACATGCCCATAACTTAACTGAGGTGCTTCATGTGGCTTTGAAGGGGCTCAGATGCCCATATCTCTTTGTGTCCTGTTCTAAAGATGGCATGACAGAGTTAAGAGAATGGGTCAAGAGACACCAGTATTTTCCCTGATTTCTTCAAAGAAACTGGAGCAGGTTTTTGGGGATGAGGTCTTCAAAGGCTCACACAGCATCAAAGACACATGCATGAAGCTAGGAATTTAGTTTGGTTTAAAAGCCAAGGCAGGAACAGAAATGTGCAAGTCTGATGGAAAAGCAGGTACCTAATACAGAATCATCAAGATGCTACAAAGAAGAAGAGGACTAGAGCAGACTTCAAAAAATCACAAGAAAAGCTCTGATCTGGCCATGCACTGAGAGGAATTAAGTTGAAACAGAAGCTCTGTTCATGTGTACAGTATGCAAAAGCACATGGCTTTGAAATGTTCTCTCATGGCTACAGCTTACACAAAAGCTCCATGACATGATTAGGACAGTGCTACCCAGAGTGCAGTATCAGCAAACATAGGTAATGTAAAAGGTAGGCAATTTGTCATCACAGTTGTTTCCTGCAAGAGAGGTATCCCCATGTTTTGCCTTAACTAATCATGTGGATAAAAACATCCTTCCAAATGTCTGATTTTTTCGAGTCCATCCCTTTCTTTTCTACATATACCACATCAACAATTTGTCGCAATAACACTAAGCAAAATGCAATTGTAAGTTAAATTATAAAAAATAAAAATATTTTCTTAATAAAATTATGCATAACTGTGTGATTCTGAAGGCACCAGGCTTTGAGATCACATTCCAAAACAAATAAATCCTGATGAGAAATTAGGTAACCTTTTCAAAGGAAGCAAAACCAATGTTGTCATTGAGAAGCCTGTGAAAAAACACAACAAAACAACCAACGACCAACCAACCAACCAAACTCAACCCAAGGGAAAAAACAATCCACCAAAATGGAAAGTAAAGACTATAGGCAGAACTTAAACCATAGATGTCAAAATGCCATAATCAGGTTATGGTGTTTGTACAAACAGATTGTATGAAGGCAAGTATTTGTAATTGTACTTCTGATAATACATGCCCATAGTTAAAAAAAAAAAAAAGGGAAGGGCTCACAAATTAGACAGAATAGTGTCTCACCATATGTGAGAACAGACTCATTTGACACAGTCTGTCTTTGATACCTCTGGTAAATCAAGAAGAGTCTGCTGTTACCTCAAGCAAATGAGGTACTTCTCATATTCCATCCTTTTTTGGGATGTATGCATTGAAAGAGTCAATGCACCCCTGGAGAAACTGGACAAAAGAATTATCTTTGTTCCACTACATGAAGACACTGTATTTGTCTGTGGATATTCTGATGCCCAAACATTGGAGAGGCCTCATGTAGCTTTTCTCTTCACATTTCTGTTGTCCAGACAATGAAAACAATAAACAGTGGTATAAAGCAATTTAGGTACTTATATTTAGGTACTATGGCTTACAGCACAGTGTTCCTAAAAACACTCAAGGAGTCTTAAACACATCATAAAGAGTCTTGCAAAGATTATATCATTTGCAAAGTGACAGAGAAAGCTGGAACTACTTCACTCATAAGGGTAGAGCACAATGTGTTCTTTCCTTTCTGAATTGGAGGTCAATTAGGATTTTGATCAGTTTGAAATTATACTTTATATATATATACACTTTATATACTTTATATATCATACTTCATATAGGTTCTTTAGGTTTCATACTCTAGAATCTTTAACATCACTCAATATTATTAAGATGTACTTCAGTGGCTTTTTTTTTCTTAATTATAAAAGAAAACGGTAAATGTGTCCACAAGATTATGGTCAAGCCGTGAATGTGACAATAATGTAGTTACTGTGTGCCTCCTCTCTCCCTCCCTGCTCTTTATCCAGTAATACAGTACAAAATCAAAGAAAATAATTCTGTATCTGAAAGCAGCAGCAATATCCAGCTGAGTCTAAAGAAAACTCCATTGGGCTGGCAGGCGGGTGGAGAAAGGCTGCATGTAGGTTGTCTCCACACTGAGTCAAATTTTATTCTGACAGAAAAGAGTTGAAAAACCAAGAGACATTTTATCTTTCTTTTGTTCACCCTGAGAGCCTACAGTTCTCTGCTAAATACATTGCACTCTGTTCTTTCCTATAAATAATAAGAATGCTTTAAAAAAATTAAATTAGGCTAGAAGACCACAAGAGGATAGAAGAAAAAGAATAAATTACAGTATTTGGAAAATTTTGAAAATAACTTGTGAAGTTAAATGAATCTGTGCTTACATTCCTCTTGCCAAGGAAGTAATTTATAGATGAAAATATGGAAAGACGTATAATTTGTTTTCAGTCATGAAGTAAGTTGTTTATTGGAAAGTGGGAGACATTGCCTGGTAACTAGTTAAAGTAGGACAAATGACCAAACATATATTAAAAATACCATTATTAGAAGTCTTGATAAATATCTCAAATTATATCTGTTGAAAGTAAATTAATGCATGTGGTCACATGAAAGGCACTGATTATTTTACTGTTACTTTGAATGTGCATATGTCTCCTGAAAGGTAATTGCCTAAATCTGTGTTGTGAACTGGGAGAGATCACTGCTTCAGAAAATCTGGTCCATTAGAAGCTTAGAATCAACTTCTTCCTATTATTGTAATAGTCAGCAACTGTCAGTGTTTTTAAAATAAAGCAATTTAAGACAAAGGAAAAAGAGAAGTGAAGAAAGCAGAAGCAGGTAAGATAGAGGAAACAAAAAAGTATTCTTCTACACAGCATGAAAAGGCACCTTCTGAATTAGAAGATGCAATGCATTAAATTTGCTTAATGGAAATATTTAAGTACTTATATACTCAGAACTTTTTACCCTTTTTCCTCTCCTCTCTGCCTAAGCTGTACAAGTATCAGACCTAAGTTCTGTAGCAGAACTGTTGCAGTTTGATTCACTTGCTGCATACAGTCACAACCACACATCTAAAAATCAGAGATAAACATTATTAATTTTCGATGAATGGCTTAGTTTTCACCTGTCTTGAACTCAATCAGACACTTCAACATCTGCAGTGTGTTCTGAAATCTTTAAAATTATCATTATTTTATGAAACAGAGATATCACATTTTCAAATTAAATTACTATACAAATAATGCATAGGAATTTTCCAGCTGTGTTTTAGATAACTTTGGCTATTTTTCAGTATTGTTAAGAGTACTAAGACACTAATTTCCCCATCAAGGCAAGTCCACACCTTTTAAAAGGTGATTGTTGTATAAATTATGTGTCACTAGCATCAGTAAGAGACTGCTGTGAATTTTAGTAGTGACTGAACACGGCTCTGCAATTCCAAAGGGTCTGTGTAAAACATCTAAATCCTCACACAGTGACTGGCATTAAAAGATCAGTTCTGTTTTCCACACATAAGTGATGTGCCAGAGTGGTCTGAGATCAGAGGAAACGGAGGATCTACCAGTCCAGCTACCAGTACACGATGCTTCTTTCTGGCCTTAAGCCCCACTCTTCTGGAGTGACATACCCTGAGCAGCTGCACCAGCATGTGACACATTCAGCAACACTCAAATTCGTGTTAGATAATCAGCAGAGATCTGTAAGCCCTTGTTGAAGAAGGACGCACCACAACCCGTCTATCCCCCACCCCACCACCTTGAAAATGTTTAATGTTAAAGAGAGTTCTGACTTACTAAACCACACTGTAAGACAGTGACGTACAGCTGAAGTAGAAATAGCTGAGTATGGTCTCTAACAGTGAATTAACATTTCCAAGCAAACTTCTATAGATAATTCAAAAACGCCACTCCCCCTTTCCTGGGAAATGGCTCCTCAACAGACAAAAACCTGCTGCAACACTGGGAAATAAATTTCTCAGGAGACAAGGAGGTACTTTCAAAATAGGATAGTGCTAATATTATACTTACTATTAATATAAAACTGCCTATGAAATATAATAGAAGATTAATAAACTGCTCAAAATCAAAGATCAGTCACGTAAAAACATTCCTACCGAAACAGCTGTATAAGGGTAAATATGAATAAGTGGATTTTCACTGGAGAATTAAGCCAATGCATCCTGCACTGCTTGCAAAACCTTCTTTTCTTATTCAGAGAAAATAAAATGGCCTAATTTCATAGTATTATGACCAGTTTTATAATTTCATAAAGATTATGAGATATTTATAGATAGCAAACAAGGGAACAAAAACTAATGGTGTTCATTCAGTTGCAGCAACAAAACTACCTGAGACAGTTGGAAATATCCTTTTCTAACTTCTGGAAATGTAAATCCCAAAGCTTCTGAAAGACTACCTTAGTTAAAAATTCACAGTTGAA
Organism: Brachypodius melanocephalos; assembly: GCA_013398615.1. Lineage (NCBI taxonomy): Eukaryota > Metazoa > Chordata > Aves > Passeriformes > Pycnonotidae > Brachypodius > Brachypodius melanocephalos. Next base: position 12,351,987 of record VZSR01003049.1, read on the forward strand.
GAGAAGAGCATGACACAAACATAACTGGGTAATCAATGTTCCACCATAAGGCGTTCTAATATTTTACTTAATTTTATTTAAAACACTCTGTTCATAATTATAAAATGGTCTTCTCCAGATTTTATAACTGAACATTTAAATAAAACAGATAATGATTTTTTTTTAAAATCAAAAAAGCTAGAAAATGTTTGGGTTTTTTTTCAACATTAATCATGTCAGTTATATAAACAGCTTGAAACGCTCTTAAGATATTTCTCCAATATATTTTTTAACGAATATATATACTTATTCTTACAGTTTAAATGAATTTCTAATATTGGTTTTGAATCCATAATGGTAAGTAAGTGACAATATTGATTCAGTACCTGGCTATACACATTCCCAAAGTTGCCATTAAAATGATGAGAAACCACTGCAAAAAATTGAGAGGGACTTTACAACAGCTATAGCTAAACTAAAACAGCTTTAGCTGTGACATGGTAAAATACAAAAACATTTGATTAGATTACCCCAAAGATAGAAGAAAATCCTTCAAGTCCAGTGAAACATGAGAGAAGGCACTTTGAATAAAAGCCATGGACTACCCCTGCCCTTGTTGTTGAACCTACACCGCAGAGAACCATACTTCTAATGGTCGCCTTTTACTTGTTTCCTTTTGCAGTCACAAATTAGTAAGCAGAAGCAAGTAAGAGAAGAAACAAGAACTGAAAATAAGGGATTAATTTACAGCAAAATAGAATTCAACAGCTAAGCCAGAGGAGAGTAGTTGCCTTGAAGGTGTATGGTACACCAGTGAGAAATAGCAGCAGCTCAAGTTGCAGCTCAGAGAGACTTTCACAAATGACACTAGCCCACCTGCTGTATGTCATTTTACAGCAATTCCACAAGCATTTGAATACAATGGAATACTCATCACTTTCATGTAAAATGCATGACAAAAGTCCCTCTACTTAAATTGCATACCATGAGCAGAAGTAAGGTAGGTGGCTTTTTTCTACAGTTTGTATAAAAATAAAACAGCTATAAGTCCTACACCTAACTTACTTAACGTGGTTTATTTGGTAGGATTTTTGAGTATTGGAGGATACAATGGAAACATGGAAAATTGTATTTCCAAATAAAATAAAATGACAAAAATAAAGGAAGTCCAAATTATACTTCCATATTATATTTTAAGTGCATAACAAAAAATCCCTGTTTTACCTTGTATTTATCAAGAGCACATCCTATTAGGAAATTGGGCGCCTGTAGGACCAAAAAATATTGAAGCTGGGAAAGCAGCATTTCTAAAAGATGAACATAAAAATGAGCTATTATGGTCAAATTTTACAGAATACAATCTATTAATAAATCTTAAAACATAGATCAGCTGAAAGAAAAGTGGGAACTGTGATTATCATTAGACTTCTGGAAATCATCAAAGATTGAACCTTAAGTCTACACTGGAAATGGTGGAAGCTGTAACAAGCTTCTTGTATTTCTACAGATACACACAAGGTATAGATAGGAATTTATGATTCAGGAAAGAGGCATCAAAGAAAATACCTTCCCATTATGGGATCATGAAGGGAGTGTAAAAAACCTTTACTCAAGTATCACTACCTTATGAAAATAACTCGAGAGTAAAGCTTCCAACTTTTTTGGGAAAGAGTATGTATTCTATGAGGAGTATAGAAGAAGCTCTCAATGTTCACTCTCTGTTTCTCTCAAAACCAAATCCAGGAACTTCTAGACCACAGATCACAAAATATTCTGAGTTGTAAGGGACACACAGGAGTCATGGAGTCCAGCTCTTAGGTGGATGGCTGACACAGGGGTTGGACTCACTCATTTAAGAAATTAAAAAATATTTAGCTTAAGAGAAATAATTTAAAAAGTTAGCTTCATAAAATTAAAATTAATAGTTCCTCCTTTCCATATACCTACTACACTGCTTTAAAGCACAAAATGATTGCCTTACATATGGAACTATTATCTTATGATTACAGACATGAGGAGGGAAGATCCCTTCAGTTTTGGTGTAGAGAGCTATCAATGCTGAATTTTTTGTTACCTTCTATATTCTATTTTTGCTACATATTCGAATAATAGTAATTCAAAAATCCACATCTCAGCTGTCTATGAGAAATGGACATTCAATTTTTCTTCAAGACAGTCTTAGATTAATTTGCTTCACTTCTGTGTAACATAAAATTTTTGATTTTTTCAAACTAGATTTTACTTTACAGTAAAGACTCAACCATTTTGGTATTTAAAAACAACAGAACATAATCGGATTACTGAGAATTTAGAAGTGATTTCACATCCCATACTTTACATGCATTTTTAATAACCATTTGTTATTACTGTTCTGTAATATGGAAATCCATATTATTGTTAATATTGCACAAATTCACAGCTAATCACATTATAGCACCAAAGGAACAATTATAGTATGTGAATGTGTATAAAGATTAATATACATATCCTAATAAATCTCAGCTGACCCATTAATGTATAATGGGCCCAAAGGAGGCCTCATATCCTAGGTATATAAATGGCACATTTCTTTCCCCCTCCTCTCCTTTCCTCATTTTGTTTTATATGTAGAAACTGCCATAAAAAGGAAAATTAAGCCATACAAAACCACTCTGAAACATCAAGAGGCTAATCAAAACCACAAACCACTTTCTTTTCTTATTATACTACAAGAATCATGCTAATATTTGACATGCATGTACAATGAGGAGTGTTTTTTTTTCCTCTTCCTTTTGAGAATAAGGCTTCTGAAATAGTGGACAGGCATCTATCCCACATGCACTCTGCAATGAATAGCTATTACAAGTGGGTTCAGGGAGGAACTTTCAGTTTTAATTGTAAAGTATAATGGCTTGTTCTTGGTTTAGGGGTGATACCTCCAACTGTTTCAATTAAATCTCTTGTAGTTTAAAATGAAAGAAAAAAGAGACAAATGATCCTTTTTGTTATGTAAGATATGCCTTACAATATCACTACATAGTGACAACTCCTTGTCCTCCTGTCACATCCTGTCCCTTAGACCACGCTGCAGAAAAGCAATTTTCTGCCTCAAAAGCACTCTATTTTTTAAGTTTGTCTCTGGGCAATTTTCAGGTCTACTAGAGCTGCACAACTGTATACAGATGAGAAAGACCCAAAATAGGGCAATTTATTTGATTCCTCCTCTTCAAAACATTTAGCTGAGATTGCACATCCAACAGAGAAACCCCAACAAGAATATTCAGAGATGACCTGCAGTGACACACATTTTTTTCAACAAAAAATTTGCATTAAACATCTTCTCCAGACTTCTCAGATAGTCTAGATTTGACTTTTGTTTAATATGACCTTTAACACAAATATTTCCCAGGATATTATCAGCTAATTTCTTTTTAAAAGGAAACAGAACCTGTCAGTTAAATAAAACATTTATGGAGTTTTTCAGAGAAAGAATTTTTTTTGTGGGCCTTTCTATTTTTTAATTTTTTTTTTGAATTGGAAAAAAAAAAAAGTGCATTTATTTAAATCCAGTTTCTCTCTTGTTAGAAAGCAAAGAAACACTTGGATGGGAAAATACATCCTCCAAGTGTTCAGCTGCTGGTAACTAAGCATTTATCAATGCCTGAAGGTAGTTTGACCTCAGTATTCCCCTGGTACAGCTCTGCCCTAACACAACAAGGACGATTCTCAACAGAGCAAAGGTCTTGCCTTTAGAACCACCCACAAGTTGAAAACTACTTTGCCTGCATGAAGTTTTTAAGGAATTAGGATAGCTTCAAGACTGGGACCTTCGTTTGCTATGAATGTAACATTCAGTAATGTATTATCTGAGGCAAAAAATTGACAATGGCTTGGAGACTTTTCACAGAGCTAGGTGAATTTTCAAATCTGAAAACAGATGAACCATAGGTTCCTCAGTGTTCAAAATCATGCTCAAATTTGCTATGTGCAGGTTTTAAAATTTTAAACCACACTGATAGCTTATTTAGCCCTGAAGACATAAAATTATCTATTTAATTTCTACTATTGTCTTTTAAATTGACTGATATGTATATTTAATTTCAGAATTTCATGCTGATAAAGAAATCAATTATGTATTAAAAATCACTATTAATATTGGCATAAGAAAATAACAAACCATAATGTTTATAACCTTATAGGGTTCTGATTTGACACCATCAGCCTAAGCATGAGGTTTTTTTGCTATTATAATAAAGACCTTTAGTATGAATGAATTTTGAATTTTTATGTACCTGGCATGTGAGTATATTTAAAAATTGACTGAGATGGAAACAGCCATTTCCTTTCTTTTTCTAAGGAATAGAAATAAGTTTGGATTGGAATGGACCTAAAGATCATCTTGTTCAAACTCCCTGCCATAAACAGGGACCCCTCCCACTAGACCAGGTTACTCAGAGCCCAGTCCAGCCTGCCCTTGAACATCCCCAGGGATGCAGAGTCCATAACCTCTTTGGGCAGCCTGTTCCAGTGCCTCATCACCCTCACAGGAAAGAATTTCATCCTAATATCTAATATAAACCTGACCTCTTTAAGTTTAAAGCCATTAGCCCTTGTCCTATCCCTTGGCCATGAAGACAGAATCTGGCTCCTGTTGTGTTTACCTCAAAATGCCTTTTATACTGGCCCACAGAGTCTGTGCAAGCACACACAAACAAGATTGCATTGGAAACAGGAGAAATCTAGCACCAGCAGAATAGAGAATTTGATTGAGGGCAAATCAGACTTCCAGATATGCCTAAAATCATGCTTTAAATTACTGGGGGGAAGGTTTGTTAGCATATATTGCTGCAGACACGTAAGAGGGGAAGACCTTACTGATTTAGTCCTTTATGTCTCTTAAGTGCTAATGTTGCCTTACGACATCTTATATTCAGTTCCTGAGCTAGGACTGAAAAATGTAACAGAGAGAAATGTAACACAATTGTGTATATTCTAAAAGAGACAGAGATGAATAAAACTGTAAACCATGAAAACCTTGCAAGTGGCTGAAGAGGGACACTAAAAGAAAAATATAATTCTTTTAAAGTATCTTCATCTCTTGTCTGCTTTAGACTGCTTGAATACTTAGCTGTACAAGAAACTCATTAATGTAGATGTAGCTGGCTGGAAAACCTTCAGTTTGGTTGCTGGTTGCTGTCAGTTGGTCACAGCTCACTGAAGATTCAAAAGTCCAAGTGCAAACTGATGTTCCATTCATTTCTCTTTAACAGTAATGCAATGGCTCTGTCAGTCAGAAGCCATCAAGAATAAAAGCAACAACTAGTAATGAAAAAAACCTGCAACTCCTTGACCTTAAAGTCCTCCTTTTTGCCTATTAATTGCATTTTATTTCTTTACATATTTTGGTGTTTTGGTATGGATAACTAGCATGTATTCAAAATCAGAATATCATTTACACCAAAGAATCACAGAAATTACTTCACAGCAAATCTGACTATTGCCAGACTACTTTGATAATGTACATATAAAATTTCTTTAACTAAGTTTTATACAATCAAGGGTCCAGAATGTCTTTTAATCATAATTTTGTGAAGCAAACAGAAAAGCATGAATAGAAAAACTGTATAAATGACAGAAAGAGATCCAGTACTGATGAAAAAAAGCCCTAATTGAAAGATTCATGTCCCTGACATGAATCTCTGGATTCATGTGAAGAGAAGTGCACTGTAGGATATAGAACATACTTTTTTTCCTTACCAGTAAATCTAACTTTTTTTTTTTTTTTAAAAAAAAAGTACATTTGCTTCCAAAGGTTTGTATCTATAATATAAACCAAAACCAAATAAAATCTTAATTCTATTTTATGTGAGGTTTAGGTAAACTTCCTTAAGTTAAAATTTTCTCTGTTACAAAAGTAAATCTCTCAAGTTGAAAGGTCTTTTCCAATGACTATTCAGTAAAAAATGCATGAAGCCCTTAAAACTGACACTGGGACTTTTCCATTCTTCTCTATGGAGACTGTGTTAACCACGAGGTTGCGGTTGTGTTCCCTCTGATCCTTCTATTCCCTTTCATTTTCTAAAGTTTCTCAACATTAGTGATGAACAGAGGAGACTTCTTTAAGAATGGTGTCTAGACTGTGTGTCTAAATAGAACTTGTTCAGAAGCTTGATTCCCTTATGATCCCCATGGTGGGACAGCCAATGCCTGCCACTAGAGACATGCAGACTGACACGGCACAGACAAAATTCTAAGGCTACCAAAGGCAACTGAGCAAGAACTTCAGTTATTCATATGCTCACCCTTAACTTTGGGAATCTTCTCACATTTACTCTACTTCTAGTCAGCTGCAACTCCTGCTCTGACAAAGATGCCTCTTGGTCCAAAACTGAGATTTGTTGTGCATCGCTCATCCCCACACTTAGGGCACGACCCCTGGTAGCATTTTATGCTGAAACTTCTCACTTAGTTCACAGCACATAATACAGAGGTTGGTGACAGTCCAAGTAGCAGATGCTTGAAACCCAAGTGATGTCATCATTCTCTTATTAAAGTCACCATAAAATCATAAAATTCACAGTTTCATAAGTACAACTCTTTAGATAAAAATGCATCTAGTCTGAACTAAAAGTGAGAATCAATTTCTTTTTGACATAAAATAGAAAGCAAAAAGAAACAACCAGCAGAAAACAAATTTAGGAAATATTTTCTTCCTTCCTCTTGCAAAAAGACATCTGAATAATGATGACTTTATTTTAACTTTGCTGTGTAATTGTAACCAAGTAGCAGGAATATATGCATAATAACTTTGACCTGGATGTCTGAATAGCGGATCATACAGCTACCGAATTACCTGAAAAGTATTACCACATGAATAGCTTGTGCTTCCTAAACGCTGTCACTCAAAAGGCTTTTGGCATCTCTTCAGAGCCCTCTCATTTACTTCCTTTACACAGGAGTAAACTTAGATTTCCTCACACTTTCATAGAGAAAATAACAGCACCATTCATATTTTAAAATTTTCCTTGTACTCAAACAAATCATATAATCAAAATTGCATTTACCTTAGAAAAGAAATAACTTACGTTCGTGATTTTCACATGCGCCTATAATTTCTTTTATTTTGTTAGCAATGTGCTGAAATTAATTTTTATGACACGTCTGAGGAATTGAAGATGTTATTCAAGTATTTACCAGCATTTTTGTGATACTTATATTTTATGACTCAGAATTGTTTATTAATTTCTTTCATCTTGGAACATTTCATGTAAGCAATCACTAAAGTCTTCTCAATTCTTATTGGTTAATTAGACTTGCACATGAGCATTTGGGACAGCCTAGCTAAATAATCATTGTAAAATCTCAAGTAAACCTCAGTAATTCACTTGAACATATTTTTTAATTTAAAAACCTTGGACAGCGAGAATCATTTTGTTTTATCTACTATTTGAACAAACAAAGTATCTACAAAGGAAATAAGAAACACAGTATTGTTCACAAAAACTTGCTGCTTAATTATAAAACCCCAAACATTTGTGGAGACTTTTTTTTTCTAATTGAGCTGTCTCTCAAACCCAATCTCAGCACGGGGATCCCAGCTATTTCTTGTATCTTTTTAAATGGCTGCATATTTTAGCCTCACCTAAGGCTGAACCTGTAAGTCTGTACGTATTTCCTGTCTCCCTTCACTTAGCTACTTTTTAGCCGGGTGATTGTCAAGTGTTAAGCAAATCAGAGAACAAAAAGGAAGTTTTAAAGATAATTAAGACCCTTACAAGTTTCAGGGATGGAGATCTAAATTAATATCCCCAGGGACAGGAACGTGGATAGGAGATGGCTGGGCTACTCAGCATTCAAGGAGCTGCAGACTAAGCACAGCTCTATTGTTTCTCAGGCAAAGAGGGTAATAAGGGGAATAGGGAAATGCAGGTTGCAGTTGAAATTGGTGACCTTAGAGTACAAAGAAAATAAGATTTCCAGAGGAGACATGGCTTTATTAGTTCTACTTCCTTAAGCATCATTTTCTGCTAGGTGGCAGACTACCCAACTTTTCTGTGATCCCAGTTTCATCAGATTCCTAAGAATTTAGACACAAGAAAAAGCCTCAAAATCATAACAAAACAAAACCCCCCAATATACATTGAAAGAAAAATGTGCATTGTTTTACAGCAAAGTCATTTGCTTATGGAGAGCAACACCATTTAAGAGTAATGACAGTTTATATTTCTGGAAGTTAATGCACTATGAGCATTCAATGGATATTTGAACCTAGTTGCATGGAAGTATCTTCATAAAGGTTCGGAGCTAAAGACTTCCAAAGGGTAAACTTGCCCTTAAAAGTTCTTTGTTGGAACTTACACTGGATTTTTTACTAAACTCCTCATAAACTGTTGAAGTTTTAAGAAAAATCTATAAAATAATCAGAGGTGCATTAACCCCACTCTGACACAATAGGTTAAAAACCAAAATGTGTTTAATCCCACTTTCTTCACATATATTTATATTTATACAAGATTTAATATATTTATCAATGTATGCCTCTCTTTTTTTAAATTAAGCCCCATTACCCTTTGTAAAATGTCAAATTTGAACAAAATATCAAATATGTGCAAAATGCAATAGAGAGAGTGAATTACTCAATCAAGAGCCATCTGGCAGATAGCATTGAAGCACATAGTTGTATAAAAAAGAAATTAAATCAGGAAAATATAATATTACAAGGTATTGGCATCCTTGGTAACTTCTTTCTAATGTGGATGTAGTCAAAAGTGAAAATGCCTTTTTTTTTTTTTTTTGATCTAACAGATATGTACTGAAAAATGGTAATGATTATGTTTGATCCTTTCTGGTAACATCTAAACTTCTAAAAAGCTGCTTCACTCTCTTAGTGAGGATAAAGCACTTGCTGTGGTACCAACAGAACTTATGATCACCCAATTACCTGTTATTAGTATACCAGCTGCTCTTGCAAGATTTAAAAAAAATGTCATTATAACTTAATGAGCTGTGAACTGTAAGCCTATACTTGGAATCTGGCATGGAAAGAAGACAATCAGAGTCCTTAATTGTTGGAGAGTGAATAGTTCTGTCCTGTCCATTCTAAAAGAAAGCAGCTAAATATGCAAAATATCATAGTATGATCAAACAGCAAGTTATTCCACAAAGCTACAGTAAATCGATACAACATCCTCTAAAGATATAAAAAATAAGTTGACAGAGAAGTTTAAAATGCAAACACACTTAAAGAAGGTCTTTCTCAAAAGATGAGTACTCTCATTGCTTCATGTTTTCAATAGTACACCACCTTACCATCATGCCTGACTGAAATAAATATGACAGTATGTGGGTTTGAGTACCACAATGCTACTAGACAAAAAACTCTAGAGTGTATTCATACATTTCTTTTTCTGAAACTGTTATTACACTGATCTCAGCCGAGACTGAAGACCTACTTCAGTTCTAAGAGATTCCCACAAATCCTCAAAACCAATCCTGGTATTGATTTACCTGTGTACCTGTACACAAATGCAAACCCCCAAATTACTAAGTGGCCACAACTCCACCACATAATTGATGCAGAAACAAAGAAAGAACATTGACAGAGTGTACACATTTATGGAATTCTACTAATTTCTTCCCCTCTTCTTTCTCTTCATTCTGTCCACTGATCACAAGTAGACACAGAAATTAGTGACAATTCTAACACATATCTGAGGAACTTATTAATAACACCACTGTTCACTCTTTAAGCAGAAAGACAGATATGGTAGGCAAGCCAGCTTTTCCTTTTCCTGAAAATGTTCCATTAATCAAAAGGCATTATTTTATTAGGCTGATGCCATAATGCTCCAATTAATATTTCTTTTGAAGATGCTCTGGTCCTTTAAACTGACATACTTCAAGTGCCCATATGGTTAAGAAAAAAAAACCTAACACTACTTCTCATAGAGTCGTAAATGATACATCACTGTTGTCTGAATAGGAGATAATTGCAATAAATAGTTAATACTGAATGACAGCTAAGTGACTTTTCTTGTCCATGTCTTAGTTGTAATACGTGTAACCAACACTTAAATAATTTGCAGTCTTAGATCCTGCACTTATTTACAGCTTCCCAACTGTTCCAAGCAAGGCTAAATATTTTTTGTATCTGTTCCTGTACTTTATACTGTTGTTTTATGATACTGTAAATATTCCTGAACCATGGGTGACTATTTCTCTATCTACACATCTGGTTTTAAGACTGAAAATCTCTTAATCTCAAGCAGGGTCAATCTGCTGTGATAGCCTCAAATGACCTGAAAAGTTTTTTCAGTACTGAACTGTGTAACTTAGCCTTATGGAACTACTAAAGTTACAACATCATCCCTGGACTGCCCTGAAGGTATCACAATTTCTGCAGTGCTCTGATTTCACTCTAGGCATATTTCCCAAACCAGAAAGGTCCCAGAACAAAGCCTCTAATTATCTTCCTTAATTTCTACACTTGGGAAACTTTCATCTTGCCATATCTGGGGTGTTATGATAAATTTATAGCATTCCAGACCTCTTAGCCATGAGAAAATAACAGGAAGAGAGGAAAAATCTTGTGTGCTCCCAGGAAATATTTCTCTCTGTGAAACAGTATTTTGAAAAGCTGATTCTTTTAGTTTGAGTAGTTAGCACATGGTAGTGTTCTATAAATGCTTATAAGTCTAGAGAAATAAGTGATGTTAAATAACTCAAGTTACTATTCAGAGAAGTGAAAAAAAACCCCACAAGCAACACCCGCACATGTGGGGTTTTCTGAAACTTTGAGAAAATAGAAACCCCTCAGGTCAACACAGTTTTTTGAAACAAGTTTCTTTGCACGAAGGAACTGCTTTCCCCATGTGGTCACTCACCAATATTTATGAGGGAAGGTCACTTGGAATGCCACCAGCAGATGAAAAAACAGGAGGAAAGGAGGGGTTTTCTGTCTTCACTGAGCTGGGTGATTCTGCCAAAGTGATAGCCGACACTGACATTACACAAGGGAAAGGTTGGCGTAGTCTCACAGTCCCAGCTCTGCTGCAGAAACAAAACAAAGCAAAACCAGAAATAAAAACGTATGTGTATACTTTTCAAATAAGTGTAATGTCAAAACATTAAAAGTCTGGTCTCTGGAATATAAATGACACTTTAATCTTGGCTTTGAAATAGCTCTCTCAAATCTACTTTAAAAATAAGAGTTAAAAAGACCCCTATGAAATTGAATGTTCTTCCATAAAATTAATCAATCACTTTAACGGTTTAGTGGAAAGAAATGGCCATAAACATCTTATGTGCTCAGCTGGTGGTAGAAGGCAGACAAAAATTATAATTCTGATAAAAATGAGGAAAAGCTGAGATTTGAAGATTGCATGCCGAATACATGGCAGGGAATGACAGGAAATTTTATAGGTGAATGTAGCCTACAGAAAACTTACGGGAAAATTGAAGCATTAATGAAAGGTCTCAATTTTTTTTTAAATTTATTTCATTTTCTTAGCATCTGTGTGAATTTTTACCTATATGTCTTATGCGTCCTAAAAGAAAAAACTGTGATGAATAAATAAACAGCTCTAGAAATCTTCAATAGGGTCCTTTACCTTGCAGGGAATATTATCACTGGCTTTTGATACAATTTCTGCTGCAGGGAAAGACTTTCAAAGCTCAGAATGCTGAAGTATTGCCAGGCACTCAAAGACCCCCTGCTGTGCGCGTCAAACTAAGAAATCTCTCTGAACTTGTCGAATTAAAAGTCATCTCTCTCTCTCTGCAACCCCTGCATGAGCTGGGAAGCTCTGTCCTCATTTTTTTTAGGCCTTCCACGATAAACAAATGGAGCCTGAAGCATCTTTATTCTTTTCAGGCACATAATTAAAATTCTTTTAAAAAAGTAATTGAAGGCAATGAATTTCAAAAGGAGGTTCTAGTTAACAACGAGGCTAGAACAGTTTCAGTAGGCCATACTACCTTAACATTCAATTTTCTTTCAAAGGTAACAGCTTGTTATGATTCTGGGTGTACTTCCTTTTTTTTTTTTCCCCTTTTATTTTGTTTGTACATCAATAATTTGCACCAAACCTAAACATCTCAGCAGGATTTATGCTTTCTGGAATGTCATAAGACTTAATTACTGAAAGAGCAAAGAGAAGTATACTATCAAAATATGAACGAAGCGGAACATATTCTTGGTTTCTCAAAATCATTATTTATATATACCCTAAAAATTAAAGAATATACTTATTGAAGTATTTGTACTTTCTTGGTAACTCTCTCTCATTAATTGTATATATTCACAACTGTGTAAATTTTAAAGAATCTGATACAGCATAGAATGGTAATTTTCTGTGATGACTATTTCTGTAAAACACTGTAACAACTGGTTACAATACATATGTTTGATGTTGCCAAGAAAAGAGCAAGTGCTGATATAAATAATGATTTCAAATGAATATAAAAGGAACAAAAAAACTATCTCCCTGGATTTGAATCCCAGGGATTATCACACAAAATTAATTTAAAGGAGGTAAGAGGAAAGACAGTGTTTCAGAAAGTCATCTCTAAGGTGACTTCCTGTAGAGCTTAAAATCTAAACTAATTTTTTTTTTAATACCTCTTTTAGAGTGACTTTCAGTACTCCTCTCTGTTGAAAGCAAAAAGATTCCGTTTTAACCTGTTTCCTCCATGCTGTGTTTTTAAAACTGGTACTTCTGGCTATAAATGACCACATGAGCTTTTTTTTTTTTAGAGCTTTTCCCTAGAGAAACTAGAGATGGAGATGTTTTAAGGAACGTTATTTACAACTCTTGTAGCATTAAAAAAAAATCCAAAAAAGGTGTAGCAAGGAAGCACTACTCCCATAACTTCTGGGTTATACTCTGCCTCTGATAGTTATGATGCCTCTGGGAGACCTGAGACAACACAGCAAACAAAGCTGCTTTTCATCCTTGGAGGGGGAAGCACAGTAGGTGTTCTGCATGGGTCAACAACTGTTCTGACTAGTAGAGAGGTTGAAAAAGGACTCAGTCAGCTCAACTGGAAAAGACAATGACAAAGCAGATCTAGCAGAAGCAAACTAGGGTTTTGACTACACCTTCAAGGAACACACCTTCAAGTCAGATACTATTTCTTTCCTAGGTTTTTTGGTTTTGTTTTCGATTTATGCAAAACCTGAGCGCAGCATAGGGCACAGCCCATTCCGGAGGTCGTGCTGAACAGGCAATACAGAGAACAATGGACCAAGGCTGACCCTCTCTATTTTCTGCAATTGTCTCACATTACATCAGTAGGTTTGAAACACATTCCCACACGCCTTCATTTCACACCCAGAACATGCAACATACAACTTTCACAGATTGCACAGAGTCCACCCATTATGGACCAAACTGGACAAAATTCATAACAAGTAATGGTCATATCTTAGAATCAGTAAGACATCATACTGGCACAAGGGTAGCACGAACAAAGGCTATTCATATATTCATACCAGTGTATTTTTACATGGGTGCATCTTATCATTGCAAGCAATCAAAAGAATAAGTCAGTTCCTCCTATGCCTTGTATCCTTATTACAGAAAAGTAAACTCTTCTTAGCTTTCCATTTGGAAAATGAGGGAGATTTATGACAGTGTATTTATCATGTTTAATTGTATACAGTATCTTAATTGCCATGCAATCAACAGAAAACACAGGAATAATCATCAAGAAAGATGAATGAACAAAACCCATTAAATTAAAAAAATGTAGGCAAATTAGTATTTTCAAACTTCATTTCTGCTGTAAAACTGAATTAATGAAAGCACAGTGATTACAAAAACGAACTCATCTTTCACCACATTTTTTTCTGTAGAATGTGAAGGACACTGAACAAAACAACATAAGAAACAAAAACTGCAACAAAGAGACAGCATCTGATACTTAAGAAAAAAAAAAAAAGTGATCCAGCATGAGTATTTAATGTCTGTTTTCAGAATGAGTAAAGGTTCCTTTAAGTTCACTGAGTACTCACTGTAAAGTTTAGGGAAGATCAGTAGCTTAGAAAAAAGTGGCTACTGAAATACGAGTCACATTTATGAACAAAAGTGATCAAAGTCTACTTGGATGCGAGAGTGTCTCCAGTTTATTCCACTGCAGTACACATATTACTTGATTGAAAGGTGTGTGAATATAAGGCACCCAGGTCTGTCTACTGTCACTGGGCCTGAAATTCTCATTTTTATGTCTGACTTTATTGATTTCTTTTTCCTAAACAGAAGCTGAAATAATTTTTGCAACACAAATGCTTATAATATTTACAATACAGTAAATTTAAAATGCAATAAATTCACATTAATTCCTTTTTCTTCTCCAAGCTAAAATTAGCTAAAATTATTATAAGATAACTTAAAAATTATTCAAACTTTGTTCCCACTCATATACTGCTACTCTGATAGTGATGTTATACAGACATATCGTACATTCTTACAAGTCTTGAAGGTTTTAGACACCTTTTTCAATGGAGAAAAAAATTGCTTTTTATATCATTGTCAAATAAGAGGTTAATGCAAATAATTTATTTCTTCAAATGACACTTGTTGCTCATGAACACCTACCCCTTATATGCTATAAAATTATCATCTAACTTGGGCAGAAGAATTAGGATACCTACAGTAAAGGTCTTCAAGATACAGTTTTGATCCAGTAGCTCAGTGTTTTGTAGACAAACCTGTTGGCAGATGTTGTCTTGATAATTTGCTATGAGGTAGTGATATTTCAGAAGAGGGAGTAAGTGAATATAAACCAAATTATGACTTCAACAAGAAGAGCAAGGCAGAATATTTCAGCTTTTCTCTCCCTTCTCCAAAACACCCTGATTTCCATATCCTAAGACAATTTTCCAAACACTGTAAAAAATTATCATGCATCAGAATTTAACATTTTTGGAGACTGGAATGCTCCTCTGTTTTATCCCTGTGTCTTGATTCTTTAGACTAATACAGATATGTGGCTTTTTGACTGTACTGTTCTGTAATTGCAAAGAAAAGAAACTTCATATGATAGATGTAAAGCAAAGATTAAAACAGAACAGTGAGAAATTCCTCAATGAAATTTCCTATAAAATGATAAGCTGCATAGATTTAAATAAAAAATATTAAAAATACAAGCACAGATTTATAAACATGTTCAATCTCCCACATCAATACTGATTTTAGTGTTCTATATGAGGTAGTAATCATAAAGAAAAATTTCAAGCAATATTTTACTCTGCTTTTTCTATCTCACTTGGATGTGGGCAACATGGTGGCCTCCACAAAAATCTTAAACATTAGAAATTATCTGAAGCACTTGAAAATTGAAATTAGCATTTATTTGCATGATATATTAGTAGATGCTAATGAGAAGAACAGATAATCAATAAAATAGACCCTAGATTAATAATTACTTTGCACCTAATCCAGCTACTAGGTTCAAGGTCTTACAAATAAATTTAGAATAGGAAAGGGAAAAATTACTTTTTTTCTGACAATTCTATTTGTACATAAAATTGCAGTATTGAAAATAACTATTTATATTATGAAGGAAAACCCTGAGTGAAATCTTTCTGATGATTTTATAGAGGACCTATTAAGCAAGCATTTCTTCAGAAGGAGGTGCAAATATAGAGTACAGAAAGTCTGATGGTCTTGTTGTCGCAAGAGCAAAGACAAAACTGGTAACACTTTGCAGAAAAACCTGTCTGTGTCCATGTAACTCATTCCTATTACATCTTGATGTATTTAACGCTTTCTTTGGGTTGAGATTCTCTTATGAATCATCCTTCCCTATCAGTTGTGTAGAAGCCCTGTGCCCCTTAATTGCTGCTGCTGTACTGTACCTAAGAGTTTGAGAATAGGATAAGAATGGACCCACTTCATTTTACCTGCAGAATTTTCAAGTCTTTGAAAAAGGCCAAATTAACACTGTTAGAAATCTGAGACATATGTAGCTGAAATCTACTGTGTTTATATAAATCAATTGGAAAAGATGCCTGCACACTGAATCTCCACACTGCTACTTATTCTCATATTCACAATACAGCAAAACGGGAAAACAACTTACAGAAGGAATATACAAATATAAAAATTTCTTTTGGTATTTTTTCTCCCTAAAATATATTTATAAGCAGTGCTGTTCTTAAAGTATATTAACAATTGTGGTATCTTTTCCTCTGGATATATCGCATTGTCCAGTTAAATTTGGAAGTTCTTTGAAACAAATTACTGTTGTAATTTGTAATTAAAGGTAAAAAGCTTTACATTTATACAGTTCAGAGCAAGCCACTGATACCACAGAGTGTCTCTGTCAAATTCACTGCTAAACAACAGAATAGGAAACTGACTGGCAAACACTTCTTATCAGCAAGAACTTTATGTTTATTATTGCATACTCTCAGAATTCCTTGTTACATGCTCATATAAAGAGGACCACAATAAAAATAGTGAATTCTGAAATACCTTTCCAAACAGAATTAAGACTGAAGAAAATCATGGAGAAATTGGAACACCTTTTAAAATTATCACATTTTCTACTGCAACGCTAACATTTTTATTGAAAATATGTTAGCATAAAGAATTGCTGTATCTGCTAAATTAAAGCACGCAATATTTTACATTTGAATTCAGAAATACGTGAATTTCTTGAGTTGCAATTAATAAAATAAATGGATAGCCCATGCAGTGCTTTCAGTGATTTTTTTAAAGCAATTGGTTCTAAATTCAAACTTTACAGACGTTAGATCTCTGTTCCTAAACCCCAGCATTTTCACATATTACCTGGAGCTACTACACCATAACTATGCTAATTTCTTGAAATCCAACTGTCATTAATTTAGCAAATGACAGGTATTTAGAAACTTCTTCACAAAAACATATAAGTCCCAGAGAATCAACAAAGAATAAAATTCATAGGTTCTAATCTTGAATTTCCTGTATAATGCATTTAAACATATGCTTTGCTTTAAGGACTGGATGTTTAATACATTAGATGTTATAAACTCACCAACTAGATGCATAAGACATATATTTATAATGTTATATCCTGTAAAATTAGGCTTCTTAACAGATATTTCTTGTATTGCTTAGGATATTTCTTTTATTCAAAATACAAAATGTTCATGTTTGAGTGAAAGATAATTTCTGGATTTTAAATCAATTTTAAATTGTACCCAGGGAACGAACATAAAGCAGAACTATTCTGTATCTGCTCTGAAAAATGCTGCAAGCTCATTATGTTGTTTAGGGGTTTAGGTGATAGAACAGATTTTAATGTAAATAAAGTGCTTAGTCACTGCTTACTCACTCAGTACATAAAACTGGCTGCAGCAGAAGTGGATTAGTTACAAGCACAAGTTGAAATCAATCACAGATTGTGGTAAACACGCTTTCTTTTTAGATTATTTCCACAAAATAACTTGCTCAGGTTTACATATGTTGGAGATACTCACTGGCATTATTTTGGCATTTATTTTGTTTTCATTTCTGTTTGCCACTTTGTTTTAGGCATGCATATGCTCAAATATATGGCAGCATATAATTTATTGACACATTATAACTGTAATGTGCTTGTCATAACTTCATGTTATGTTGTATGCGATAATTGGAAACAAACATCTACAAAGTGAGGTGTCAAAACTTTCTTTGTAAGGGCTGGAAAGAGTGCTGTGATCCATGATGAATGGAGCTATAAGACTCAATGTGCATCGCACAGGTAGCAGCATGTGGGATTAGCCTTGAGCCTCAGCTCACCCATTTACAACACGTCACGTGGTTGGCATCCAGCTCTTTTTCAAAAATCTGCTCCTTCAAATATTCTTTCATTCTAGAAAGTGTACAAAGCCTGAAATATTTTTCTAAATAAAGCATATTAAATCTAAGTACTATATTGTTATAGACTAGAGTACTTTTTTTTGTTTATTTTTGTTTTCCTAATATAAACAGATGTAGTAGGGATCATGAAACAGAAACACTGAAGCCCCTTGTTTAAAGAATAATTCAGTGGTATGCACCTCCATAACTGTAATATATTAAGAAATCTACTATAAATTTATTTATGGTTTGGGGATGAAACTATGAAAGAAACAAGACTTCAGCAAATACTGAAGTAAAAAACAACATGGCAAAAGGAAAAGAAAACATACCAAAAGGAGATTTTCATAAATGCCATTTGCCATTTTATGTGATGGCAATCTACAGATTCTAAGTGAGCTAAATACTTTTATTTTTAAACCAGAAATGGGATAGATTTGATATTGGCTTCAGAGAAAGTGAAGTTGAAGATAGGAGTGCAGAGAATTATGATATAGAGAAGAATCTGGCCAGAGTCTGAAGGAAGATTTCTAGTGGAGCTCCTTAAATGAGATGGACCTTCTGTAACACCTTAATGAGTCAGGTAAAATGGAGTGCATCAGTGTAGGTTGCTTACACAACTTCTTCATTTTCACAAGGTATAAATCATGAAAATCCTCACAGGAAGTTCTTTATGAGTTAGTCAATACCATTAACAGAACATAACTAAATAAGACTGAATGTAAAAATACAAAATTCTGAGTCATGAACATATGAATTAAACAATCAGAATGTATGCATTATGCATTATGTTTATGAACTGAAAAGGCTGAAAATATTTATCCTGTTTAGCTTTCCCAAATGTAATCTGAGAAGGAATATAATCACTATCCAGAGTGCTAAACAAAAGCTGTGGAAGAAAGTAAGTTTAAGATTGAGAATAAATGTATATAACTGGCAATAAACAGCACAGAGAAGTGATGACAGCAAATGTTCTAACCACCCAAACTGAGTGGCTCTGGAATATTGATGCATTCTTCAATAGTGGAAACTAATCCTGACCAGTGAGATGCATTAATAGAATGTCATTTCCTGAGACAGAAGAAGCTTTCTTAAGAAAGAAGACAGAAGAAAAAATATATATTAAAGACACTCTAAAAAGTGTCTAAAGACATTCTCATTTTCAAGGGCACCAGACATATGTTTTCAAGCATGATTTCTATTTACAATATTAGGCATCACAGATGCTTCTACATCATGTTTCAATCCCTTCAAGAGGTTGATTTAGACTGAGATATCAACTATTATTTTTCTGAGTATTACACTGTACTCTTCATAGCTAACAGCATGTTTCTTTTAGTATTATATTTCTTCACTCAGCTCCCTTACGTTCCTTACAGCTTCCTGAAGTTTATCTAGATCCTGATTTTTTAAAAAATTTTATGAAGTTGATTGTGTAAGGATTGATGTGGTACATTTTATGCCAAGAGCAGAAAAACCCCGTAATTTTACAGTTTTTTCTTTGTTCTAGGGACCAAATACTTTACCAATAACTAGCAGGTTATAATCTTTTTTCAGGTTAATAAATAATGGCAGGGCTATTAGGACAAAATGGGATCAAAGAGGAGAGACTAGCACCCTAAGAAACCTGCTATAGACTTCCATATTTTCTAATTTTAATTTACCTAAGCAACTATGGCAACCTAAGCTTTGGTACAATATAAACAAACTTTGCTGGTAATTAATCTCTATGAACTAGAAAAATCTGGAATATTTTATTTGTTCCAAAATGATGGTATTAAACTATTGTCAAACTACTGTTTGCTCATTTCCCCTCTTCATCTCACACCTTTAAATCCACATGAAGTTAGAAGAATTCTTCCTTATTCTGAACTACTGGAATCAGAGCTTATGATTATAGATCTGTACTCTTCTGCCCTGTTTCCCCAGTTCTTACTATAGGATCTGGAGTTGAAATTCCAAGTTTTCTTAGGAGTAGTAACTTAAAAACAAATTTACAATCTCAATAGATTGTTGGGTCTTCAGCAAGAATGAATTCTCTCTCCAGTTTACATTCTAGCTGAGTGCAGTAGTGGGGAAAGTTGCACTCTCCCATAGTCACATTTCCCACTTCATTATCTCACTTCATAAAATTATTTTAGGCTCATGACTTGGTCTTTGTGTATTCCAGGATACAGCAAAGTATCTGTGATTTAGTGTCTATTGGCTTATGTCTCACTTTACAATATTACTTTGCTGCTTGTCAAAAAGCGTAAGTGCTTAACTGTATTTTACCAAACTAATAAAAAATAAGGAACATAAAAACATGACCAGATGTGCCTGAAAATCTTACGAAAACAGAAGGCAATAGTGTGTCTAATTGCAAAGTCACCTCCTCACCTGCATTCACAGCATTAGAAGCACAGAACTGTTAAGACTGGAAAAGATCTTTATGATCGTGAAGTCCAACCATCAACCTAGAAACACTACCACCACCTTCACCACCAAACCATGTACCCATGTACTGTGCTGAATGCACACTGAACACTTCCAGGAATGATGACTCTATCAGCTCCCTGGGCACTCTGTGCCAATACTTTACAACCCTTCCTGTGAAAAAAATATTCTAATACCCAATCCATCTTCCCTGGTGCAACATGAGGACATTTTTTCTCATCCTGTCACTTGTTACCTGGGAGAAGACACAGACCCCCACCACACTACAACCTCACTTCAGGAAGTCGTAGAGAGTGGTAAGGTCTCCTTTTCTCCAGGTTAAACACAACTTAGGGCACCTGGCCTTACTGAATCTCATATAATTGATCCTGACCCATTGATCCAGCCGTCCAGATCCTTTTGCAGAGTGCTTCTACCATCCATTAGATCAACACTCTTAACCAACTTAGTGCTGTCTGTGAAGAGGCAGAACTGCCTCCTCTTAGTTAAACATTCTCATTCAGCACAGCAATATCCATGAAAGAGGCCAATTAATGTGATACAATTTACTGTAAAATTCCAAGTTTTGAACAAAACCCCAAGCTACTAATTTTCAACATCTGCTTTTCTTTCGACTAGCACATATTTGAAAATTAATATCTCATTATTACATTAAATATAAAAAGTGCTGCTTACATACAGAAGTCTGAGAACAGTGGTAGTTTTGCATGAGCTCTATCAAAGTTTTATACATTTATTTATTTAACCAATAGAAGTATCAGAGAACCTAGTTCAAGTATTACCTCCCTCGAATGTCACAATACACAAAATAAAAAATTACATAGACTTTTATGCTAGAACTCTAACATTCTAGTGGTGTTTTTTTCTTTTTTTCTTGCATTCTAGCAATTAAATATCTGATATTCCTCTCTCCTTTTTCTCAACTGATGTTGAAATAGCTTTCTGTGCAGTGCTACAAGAAAGTTCTCCATAAAGCAATAAGAGCTGTTTGGTTTTTATGAAGAAAGATAGAAAATTGGAGATTGTCAGATAGTCACGTATGTCAATAAACTGCAATATATATCTAATCAGTACAACTCTGATTTTGAAAGTAGAAAAGTTCCATGTAGAAACTGAGACATACATCTGTGTTAGCAGTGTTTCCTTTTGCTAAAGTTTTAGAATAAGAAAAAAACAACAACTCCATTATGTATGTGCATATCATTAAAATATTTGAAGTCAGAAAATGAAGAGCTGAATCCAGCTTTAATGAAAACTAGAATTTTTAAGACTGTTTTAGAGAATTGTGTATTGTATTTGTACTTAGGGAGTTAAGGCCCAAAACATTGCAGTGTTTCAATGTCTCATTTATATTTTGCTTTAATTTTTGCTTTTCCTCACAGCTTGAATATACATCACAGCCCTCAACCAAGGAAGAAATTGGCAGAGTAAGTTATTTCAAGCTAATGACCGGGTTATACACGAGCAAGGTAGTGTTAAGAACAAATTACAGAACAAAATGCTGAAAATACAAGAAGGTCCCTATGACTTATATGATTTATTACACAGAGATCATTAAGTGCAATTCCATACCATACATGCAGCTGGATTTCTCTGTGGCTAATTCATATGTACATCTCTACACTAAGAAAAATACTGCAAGATTTATATTAACATTCTTAATTTTATATTGGTTTCTTGAACTACTTTTTCTTTTTATATTTTATATATTAGCCATGAAAATGAATTCCCCATTTTAATAAAATAACATATGCATAGAAGCTTGATAATATTACGTCTTTCTTAATTCAATGAATTCAACAATGCTTGCTTATGTTGAATCAGGACAATTGCAATCCAGAATAGAAGGAAAACTCCATATTTTGAAGACAATATAAATGAGATAAAACCAATAATTACTTCCATAAATACTTTAAATACTTCTTTTGAATAATTAGTGCACACACAATAATTCAGATTCTTTACAACATGCTGTAGACATTGATGATGAAATTAAGAAAATCCCAAAATTCTTCAGCCAGCTGCACATACAGCTTGATTACTCTTTCTCGTACGAAAAAGAAGCTCAAATTGTATTTTCTAGTGTATTCAGAAGATGAGAATTTCCAAGCTATTTCCTGGGTTTTAATTTGTAAATATGGTGGTGAATCATACACCTTTAATGTACAATAAATTTACACAGAAACACTTTCTATGATTTCATAGGGATTTCAAAGAATAGAACTAACCGTTTATTCAATGAGATCAGCTGTAAGTTCTTCTAGCCAAGTACAAAACCATTTGTAACCGTGTGTTACCACACAGGGTATCAGACGATGTCAGATTGAAAAACTTTCTCCTATAGATAGGAACTTATTTAAGATCTAGGCAAACTTGCACCTAATAATTTTCCATTAAATCATAATTAAAATTATCAGACATTAAAAAATACTTTGTGCATCTGGCATGTGGAACACACCTAAGAGCAACACACACCCAAATATATTTCAAACACATGACATTCTCCTTCATACAAAATCTTCTGACTGCTGTAATTCCATACAATATATCACATCTGCCAGTTTTCTCTGGATTTCTAACTTCTCCAATTTACTCTTCTTACTACAGCCTGTGAGGTCTATGAGTATGCACAGCAAGAAAGACAGCTATGAGATTAGCATCATAACCCATGAAGAGCAACTCAGAAGCAGTTTCTTCTAAACTGTACAGCTGCACAGAAATGGAACCAAAACACATGTAACTCTTAAACTAACTTGCCTATTAAGGTGAATACAGACAGAAATAGAATAGCTCTAACACCTTTTACTCAAATTATATATATATATATATATATACACACACACACACATATATATAAGTACTCTCATTTGCTCTGACTGCAATTTATTACATGCATTCCTAAATATTACTGAATCACAGAATCACAGGATGAACTAGGTTGGAAAAGACCTTGGAGTTCATCAAGTCTAATCTATTGATATTTCAAATTGGAAATACAAGCATATTTCTAACAAAAGATTATATTAATCACTAAATAAATGAGCTTTCCAAGACCGAGGGATGAAGTTAACTTCCACAACTGATAAAGCATGGTATTAGATGTCTTCTTCTGAGATGATATCAAGATTCAAAGCCAGCACTATTAAAAAAATTTACATGAATGGCTTTTTTACAAGTAAGTGAGAAATGGTAATTTGTAAGTTAATCCGATTTTTTAAGGGTAATCATAAAAAAGATTTAACATCCAACTTACACATTTATATATGGATACAAATACAAAACCCCCATACATATATATGCAAGTAAAATGTCAGTATTTCTTTTGAATACAGCTGTGTATTCAATATTCTGCACAGAGTTTGAATGCTCCTTTCATAGTTTGTCTTTGTATAAATACTACAGGGCCTGTGCCTCCATATGGTAGTCCTGATGTACAGTTGAGAGACAGAGATGTGTCTTTTTTTCTTTACGTCTAAAACAGCTTGGAAATTTCCAAATCTATTTCAGTTCTCCAAAATTTTCCCTTTGAAGACTTTTTTTTTAAACCAGAGTATGGTTTGCAAAACAAAATCTTTCACAGGAAGTCATTATTTAGAGTAATTTCTTTTAATCCTGATTAGATGTGAACACAACCAAGGTGAAATACTTTGCAAAGTAACTGAACCAAAACAGTGTATGTATGATTGGGCAAGAATTGGAGAATGGCAACAAAGGGAACTTTGTGGCTGATGTCTATTACAGGCCGCCAGATAAGGATGATTATTGATGAAGCCTTCCTTCTCAAGCTACAGAAGGCAGCAGGCTCAAAGGCTCTCTTCCTGCTGGGAGATTTCAACCACCTCAATATCTCCTGGAAAAGCAGCACAGCCAGCTGTAGTGGTGTGGGGAGCAGCCCTGCTGAGAAGGACTTGAGGTTGCTGGTGGATGAAAAGCTGTACGTGAGCCAGAAATGTGCACTTGCACTTTGAGAAAGCCAATCACATCCTGGGCTGCATCAAAAGGAGAGTGGCCAGCTGGTTAAGGAAAGTAATTGTGCCTCTCTGCCCTTGTGTGACACCACATGGAATGCTGCATCCAGCTCTGAACTCCTCAGCACACAAAAGCAGATTCAGAGGAAGACCACAAAAATAATACAAGGGAAGGGCACTTCACCTAAGAGGACAGGCTGAGGGAATTGGGGTTGTTCAGCCTGGAGAAGTGAAGATTGCCAGGAGACCTCATAGCAACTTTCTAGTATGTCAAGTGGGCTTACAGGAGAGCTGGAGAGAGAGCCCTTTTAAAAAGGGCTGGTAATGAGTGGGACAAGGAGGAAATGGCTTTAAACAGTAAAAGGGCAGATTTATATTCAATATTAGAGAGAAACTCTTTCCTGTGAGGGTGGTGAGGCACTGGAACAAGTCACCCAGAGAAGTGCTAGATCCCCATCCCTAAAAGTGTTTAAGGCCAGGCTGATGGGCTTTAAGCAACCAAATCTAGCTGAAATGTCCCTGCTTGTTTCACCAGGGGTTAGACTAGATGATTTTTAAAAGTCCCTTCCAACCCAAAATACTTCTATGATCCTAGGATTTCAAGAAGATTTTCAAGTTAGTTTTTATGGCTTCAGGCACTACCATAGCCTATTTCTAATTCAGATATCATATAAACCCTGTAACTGAAACGCATCAGACATACTACGTGTTCCAGAACTTGTAAACCTGGAAATCCTAGGTCTGGAGTCTGCTTGATGGCTATCTAGAAATTCATGTGTCATATGGAGAAAGTAGTCTGGCAAAACTTAATTCATTGCCTTTTCTAATAAAAGTATCAGGGAATTTTAAATGAAGTTAGGGTCACACAATTCAAAACAACCAAAAACTTTATGTCACAAAAAAATTAGATTGTCAATTAATTAGACCCATTGACAGAAGAACAGTTAGCAGTGAATTTGGAAGTAGATTCAGACATCTAGTGGAAGAAGGCATAGAGCTGTCAATACACACTTGCCTGTTTCCATACTACTCCATAGGTACTCGTAATTGATCAAACACAATATTGTGCAAGACACAGCTTTGATCTAACCTCAGTACTGAAAGCTTTTCATATGTTTATGCTGTACACCTCACTTCTTTTCTATAGCTAAACTGCAAAGGTATATCAGGGGAGACAAAGTCCTACTGCTATCCTGACAGAATGCAAATACATTTTTTACCAAACCTCTCTGTATTTTCATCATAGCTGTATTTTCAGATGCAGCATTTGAAGCACCAGATTTTTCCTAAAGTGCATATTCAGAATTCAATTTTTTTCATGACTTCAAAAATCAAATAATTCAGTGAAAAGTTTCCAATTGCAAGAGAGAACAGGGATATGGTGAAAATTATACATTAACAGGTCATATCTCATTATATCATCTCAGGCATTTAATTGTAAACCAATCTGCCTCAGTATATATTTTACAATGTAAGACTTCCTCAAGTATTAGGTCGAATAGCTGAGTGATTAGATTTGTTTAACATTAAGAGGAACCTTATGTTTTATTAATCCTTGTTATTTTTCCCTCTACCTCAAGATATATTAATTATAAAAGAAAAGATCACATTTGATTTCCAACTACCAGACTAAGTTCAATCTTAAATTGATATGTCACATAAGGATACACAGTATTAAGACTAGTTAAAAGCTACAGAAAATTATATTCCAATGTTACAGACCAGCTGCAATTAATTCACAAATATCCGTGTCAAATAAGCAAAAATACCGACACGTGTGTTCCACAGAAATAAAGAAATAATTTTGAAGAATATGCAGAGTGACAATAAACAACATTTAAACCCTTGTATTGAGGACTAGATAGAAAGTAGCTGTGCAATTTAAAACTACTTCTCCCTTAAGAGGAAAAAAAAAAGTAGAAACATATATCACATGTAATCATTTTTGGCTTGATCATGGTCACATTACAAACTATTTAAAACATTAAACCTATTTTTGTTGCTTTTCATAAATGTTACTGTTTTCCTTAGGTCTTTTGAAAATAGTCACATACACTACTTCAAATGAATTAATTTTAGGTTTCTTAAATATACTTGTTAGTGCTGAAGATTACAGAAATAATAAATATTTAATAGATGAAATATTTTCTTTAGTAATCATAAATGAATTAGAAATACCACAATACCTCATTAAGAATTTTCTTTTGTTATTTGTTATTTTTTATTTGGTATTATTATTGAACTTTCTCTCCCTGGAAAATGGTATCATATGGCACTAACTCTTCACCTAATTTTTTTTCTTTTAAGTCTTTTAAGTTTGCCTCTGATGTAAAGCTATTGATGTGCATCCTACAATCCTGTTGATAACCTATGTAGCACCTCATTAGGCCATACCATTTCTTGACTCCCAAGAAGAGCGACATAAAGAGGATATACTGTTGTACAGTGCCTCTCTGAATGAGACCTTTAGTGTGAAATAGAAAAAAAATATATTTTTCAAACTTGCAAAGTATTTGAAGGCACTGGTATGAATGAAAACACAAACGTACAACACCTTAAGGGATTGTGGATCAAAACCCTCTTGGGGTTTGCCCTGAAGTTCTATTACCAGCCATCTCTTTTAGTTGATCTTTTCAAATATTGGAAGAATTTTTTCAACTATCTAAAAAAAATCCTGCCTTCAAAAGACCTGTAAAGACAATGTTATGTCTTCAAGTAATGAAAGAAGTTTGAAATTGTTTCATCTAACAGAATGGGTACTTTTTTGTAACGTTTTATAAAAAAGTGTATAACACATTCCTGGTGAGAACTCTTATAATCTTTGCTATGTACAAGATTCATAAATATCAATGCTCACATTTATAGGGACAATGCCATCGCAACATGTTTAGGTGAAACTTATTTTTAGATAAAATGCTTTATAGCTAAAATAAAAAAAAAAAACCTGCTTTACCTATGAATGTATATGTGGTTCTGAACCGTCTCAATAGCAGAGATCTAAAGAGTAGAAAAGAATTTAACAAAATCCAGAACAAGTTAGTTTCACAAGAAAAGAGGTGCCAGGGTGATTAACTTGTTTTGTTCATTTTGCACTAGGAATATATACAATAAAACCTTACTTGAAAATGTTTACTCAATCAAAACCATCATTAGACTATACTTCCTGGGCAGCATGCAGAGCAAACTAATGCATACACAGTCTGCAGGTGTTGATTTGACATCTCAGTTTAAAATGGAAACAACACAAATATTCTTACATCAAACTGCCCCCTTTATACTCTAGAACTAATGAATTCCAGAGGGACAGAGAAATACAGAAAATTTAGGATCCATTGAAAAATACAGGCTGAAAAGCAAAGAAATGGAAAAAAAAAGGCAATAACAGAATTATAAATTTTGGATTTTGTATCAGGCTGCAACAATGATGTTTCCCAAGCACTTGCTATAAGTACAAATTTAAACTAGATTTTGCATGACACTGTTTCCAAATAAATACTCAAGTTTACTGCTCCAGCTATAAACTCAATATTCCTTATGCTGGACAAATTCACAGACATGGCTTGCAAAAACTTTTAATGACATAGAAATTCAAAACCATATTTTGTTTGGTGAAGGAAGATATTATTGATGACAAAGCTTGTTTGATCCTTATCAAAATATAACACTGAGAATGGAATATACCTCTCTGTCTTTAACAAGATAACCTCAATCTGCATAGAAGTGGGTTTCTTCCTATGTTGCTATTACTATTGCTATGCCAAATCCTGCACTTGGGTCAGACCAACCCCATGCAGCCCTACAGATTCAGGGAGAGTGGTTGGAAAGCAATCCAGTGGAGAAAGAGCTAGTGCTGCTGCTTGACAGCAGCTGACCATGAGCCAGCAGTGTGTCCAAGCGGCCAAGAAAGCCAATGGCATCCTGGCTTGTACCAGAGAAAGTGTGGCCAGCAGAAGCAGGGAAGTGATTCTTCCGTACTCAGCACTGGTGAGGCCACACCTCAATTGTTGTGTCCAGCTCTGGGTCCCCGGTTCAGGAAGGACATTGATGTGCTGGAGCAGCTCCAAGTAAGGGAAACAAAGCTGTTTAGAGCACAATAATAGTGGTCTGGAGCACAAGTGTTATCGGGAGTGGGTGAGGGAGCTGGGTTGTTTAGCCTGGAGAAAAGGAGCTTGCAGGAGACATTATGCCCTCT
This sequence comes from Brachypodius melanocephalos, assembly GCA_013398615.1. Taxonomy (NCBI): domain Eukaryota; kingdom Metazoa; phylum Chordata; class Aves; order Passeriformes; family Pycnonotidae; genus Brachypodius; species Brachypodius melanocephalos. The sequence goes on from VZSR01003049.1 coordinate 12,380,369, forward strand.
ACAACTACGTGAAAGGAGACTGTAATGATGTGGGTGTCAGTCTGTTCTACCAGGTAACAAGAAGACAGGATGAGAGGAAATGGTCTCAATTTGCATCAGGGGAGGATTAAAACAGATATAAGGAAAAAAATCTTCACTGAAAGAGTGATTAAGCATTGGAACAGTGTGTCCAGGCAAGTGACAGAATCACCATTCCTGCAAGCCTTCAAAATACCATAGATTTGGAAACCTGGTTTAATGATCAAGATGGCAGTGCTGAGATAATTTTGGACTTGATGATATTAAAGGTTTTCTCAACCTAAACAATTCTACAATTCTGTGTAGCTGTCAGGAAAAAATTTCATACTATTTTGATCTGACATTTTGCTCTGGTTGAAAATAAAGAAATTTGTTTTAAAAACACACATTCAGGATTCTGTCCCGTTGATATTTCTCAGAGACTCAAAGTTTAGACGTGTCTTTGAATTACTGACCACAGTCCTATTACATTTACAGTTCCATTTACTAATTGCTGAATAGATCACTATACTTCTTAGTTTAACAGACAGGAAGGTTAAAGAGTGTTAGAAAGTTGATGAGAAAAAAGTCATACTGTAACCTTTATTTCTGACAGTTTTCAAACAACTATTCTGAACATTTGAAATTATTTCTATTAACATGATTTACAGACACAGTTGAAGCACATAAAAACTACAGTAACCCTTCTGAACACTTTAAAATTTCAAAAATCTAAACCAGATTCCTATTGCTGAAAATGTGTCAATGTAATTATTGTTAGCTCCTGAAATTAACAGAGAAAACCACCATGTGCCTGGAAATCGGTACCTAAGGTTCTCATCCTTTTTTAGGATACAGAAAACAGTCAAATCCTAGCTTTGTGGGAAGAATAGTAATGCCTTTTCTATGACTCAGTAAGAAGCTAGAAGTCAAATATGTTTTGCATTAACTAGTTTTTATCTACAGTCAGTATATTTCATGTGAATGCAATGTCCCCAGTGAAAACAAAAGGTTTTCTAAGTTTTAATCTGATTACTTCTCAGTCTTCACCTTTATGCTTTTGTATCTCCATCTCTAATAACTGCATGAAAAGTATTTAGTTAGTCTCTTTTATTCCAAATGGGACATATATCCAGCATTTTAGTACTGATTGATGTATCATGAAAATTTGCATGTTTTTGCTGTTGTTTAATATAGGGACAATATCTGTTTAACATCTGTAGCTACTGGACAGTTTTTCAATTCTCCTCTTTGGATATGACAGAATCTAATGTTCAAATGCAGACTGTTCCATGACTAACCATGGCTTTTCAGACTTAAATATTATAGCATTAGCATTATTGTAATGAATATTTAAGAAATGAGAATTTTCTTCTTTACTATCTGAATGGTAGGGCTTTGCCTTTTTAGACATTTCATCTCCACTTCAGGGAGATCTCCACGTTGCCGTGTCAGCTGTCACAGTGGCATCTGAAAATTTTCCTTGTACAGTAGAACTCCAGTTTTTATTCTATTTTTAACACATATTACTCACATGAACACAGAAAAGTCTGAATTGAGGCTCAGTTTATCCAGATTTCTACATCGGACAGTGGATATTAATTGATGCATACAGAAGAATTCATTTGGTCATTCTTCCCTGGTATGCCTTTCAAGTTTCTGCCAATCCCTAGCATATAAACTCCCAAGACAGAAATTAGACTAATCCCTTTCTAAAGTCATCTATAGTTCTGGTCTCCATGACATCATCTGGCAATGTGTAACAATTTAATTATGTCATAGCATTTTAACCAGAGATGCTATTTTTTTGGCTTAAAAATTCATTCATTTCATTACCTGTCTGCTCCCTTTGAAAAAACGCATACAAAGAATTTTAGAGTGTGGACTTGTTTACTAAAAAGGTACATCCATGTTGTGCATGGCATAATTTACACTAACCTCATGCATATCCATTTCTTCTTCTAGCCTTACCCTTGCATGGTTACTGTCATGGATAACCTATGGAACTGAAATTTAAAACAAAAACTTTCAACAGAATTAGAAATCATTAGAAGGGGTCTAACAACTGTACTAGAAATCAGAAAGAACACAGATGAGGAAGTGAATCAGCCATGTCTGTGCTGCAGCTGAACAGCACTGCCACCACTCTGAGGTTTTACTCTGAATAGGACTGAGTGTTTGTGTTCCTGAAAAGGTGTAAAAAGCACTAACACTAACACATACCCCAATGACCAATACATGTTTTTTCCCCACTGTCATGCTGGCTGTGACAGTGAACGTGGCTAAACAACTAATCTTCAATTCTTCAATATAATATTTGTAACTGTTCTTTAATGTACAGACAAATAATGACTACACTGTCTCCTGAAAGTCACAGAATAAGCAACACAATATAGTGCACACAGGTACGTTTCCTTGTGTGAAACACTATGCAAAGAAAATGAAAACTCTAAATGCTGACTGGCTAACCACAACAAACTGGTATAAAATCACACTCTGGACTGAAAAAGAAGCCTAGAATTAAACTGAGTAGTCAAAGAAATTTGGATAGGAACTTCTCCAGAGAAGAGCATCCCTGCACTTTTGGAGAAACTTAATTAAAATGAGCACAGATAACAAATCCTGTCTATTTACAGTTGTCTGTAGTAGACTACAGAATCTTCTCTGAGGAGGCAGGCTCTAACATGCCTCATGTCTCACAAAGCGATTTCTCATTTAATTTTGTATCTTTTGCTTTCATTTCAGTACTTGATGCATAAAAAGTAGAGAAATCGGCCAGCACCCTTCTAAGAGAGAAGTGTTTCCTAGTGATCCCTTCTGATTCTTACAAGGAGTACGCAGGATCATTGCTCCTCGTAGTTTGCCATTATTGGGAACTATCTAGCTCCACCAGTATTCTTTCCACCAAACTTAAAAAAGCTGGGTGCCTCAATCTCACTTCCCAAGTCATCTCCCCTAAGCTCCTCACCTATCTTATGGAATTCATGCAAAGTCTGGCACCACCTTTTTCACTCCTTTGAGATAAATATGATGCCCCGAGCCTAAAGCTGACAACACTAATATTTTAAAATCTTGCATGAAATGCAGCATTAAGATGTAGATGGGATTTCTATGAAACCTTACTTTAAAACTGTCCCCTTGGAGATCCTTCCAAGAAGCAAAAATAACTGCAAATCAGAAACAAAACCAGCATCTTCCTGTATCATCACTTTCTCTATATGGAATCTTTCTTTAGCCACTTCTGAAAAGGAACAGTATGGCCCAGGAAGAATCACTGCAATTTCATTATGTTACTACTCACTCAGAATATTAAAGTCAGATATATTTCATCACTTCATAAATTGTCAACGACTTAGCTTTTCTTCCTCTTGACGTTCTAATTTCCTTCATGCTGTCTTGTATCATCTCCTCTCTTCTCTCACCAAATTTGACAAAATTCTCTCCCTCTTAATTCAGTAACAGTTCTTTCACTTGAAATGGATGAATCTCTAAACCCCCAGAAAAACGGGAAGCAAAAATTATGAACTGATGGACTCCTTTCTCACAAATCTTTAGTTAAAATTTCAGAAAAAATACATCTTATACAATATCATAATACTTCTGGTTTGAGGTGGTGACAAGTCTTACCAGTACCACCAGATTTTCTGGTGGTTTGGGGGTTTTTTAGAACTCTTTTTCTAAAATTTCTTCTCACCCAATTATTCAAGCTAAAGGAAGAATGCTTATGTAGATGTGCATCAAAAAAGAAACACATTTGTCTCAGTTTAGGTAATCTCAAGCTGAATTATTCAGTCTACATTCCATTGCTGTTCTGATAATAGTATTTTTTAAGTTAATTATATCTGATACACAAAAAACAACACATGCAGATTACATATCTACCAATTTTCACATCTTTTATCATGTGAAATTTCATTTTAGAATAAGTTAGTTTGAAATTTTGTATATATTTTCATTGCTTTTGTCTTCTACTTTTCAAATTGTATCTGTTTTGCAAGAGATCTGCAAAAACAGGCAGTAATTTTTACATTTGTCTTTTTTCTTTTATCACTTCACATGCATTCACAGACATTCCAGAAGTAGTAATGTACTAGTGATCATGGGTACATTTAGAGGTGGTGCTTAGGGATATGGTTTAAGGTGGATTTGGATTTGGCAATGCTGGGTGGATAAGGTTGGACTTGATGATTATTAAATTCTTTCCCAATCTAAAAACTTCACTGATTCTATAATTCTGTTGGAGGTGTTACCTTAATAGCAGGTTTTCATTTTGTTAGGGAATACATAAAACTTTTAATTAATTTCAGGATTTGAATAGAAAGGTTCTAGCCTGTGTCTTCTAACCTCAAAAAGAAAAAAAAATATTTCTATACATTCAAATCAACATTTATAATCATTATTGTCAATATTAAAATATACAACATCTTTCTTGGGTTTTGTTAAAGAATTTTGACTTAAGTTTTTAGACTTGTTATACTAAATTCACATATGTTGAGTACTATGTAGGAAGTGATTCTGATCCCTGGGGAAGGGTTTTACACATTAATTTGTTGAAATACTTTCAATTCCAAAAATCCTAGGATAATTACAAACTTTTCCTAACACCCTGTCCTGTGCTATTTCCTTTTTATCTGCATAGTGTGAAAATTTCATTGTTTCATTTTTTTAAAAAATCTATGAAATCTTTCTGTTTTCAAAAGTAAAAACAAAACTCCCCTAAATTCCTCTACTTACAGGATCTTTGGCCAAAATCTCTGCCCATCCTACCAAATGTAACAAGAATAATTGTCATATCATGCTGTGTATCAATACATTGTGCCAAGGCTTTTGGAAATACCACTTAATCAGTGTGGCAAATAATTGTGTCCTTTTAAAAGCACTTTGTTTGTTTCACTAAAATATTTTACACTAAGACTACAGAATCTAAAATCTGTTGAAAATGACCCTTGTATTGAAGACTAGATAGAAAGTAGCTGTGCAATTTAAAACTACTTCTCTCTTAAGATTAACAAACATCCCTCAAGGGAAAAAAAAGTAGAAAAAATACAGGATCATCAAAACATCTGATAGGTTTGATACTGATAGTTTTGAAAACTTATCAGAAATTCATGGAATAAACCCTTCAAAATATAACCTTCAGCTTGGGAAATCCCTGAGCTGTGGACTGCCACATGCCAGAAAGTTTCATTTTATGCTTGATCTGTTCTTATTTTTCCTAGGCATTCTTGACTGGCCACTATTAGAGACACTGTATCAGACTAGGAGGTTCTTTGATCAAACTGAAAAAAGCCATTTTCTCTTGTGTAAAAAAAACATTTTGAGAAGATTAAGATTAAGAAAAAAAAATCTTAATTTTGCATCTATTACAAACACTGCTAATTTGCATTAAAATTACTAGGATAAAATTATAAAATTATAGTTAATTTCCTACTAACTGTTGCTTCAATAAGCAGCAATGTTTAACTCTGAGGCTTATTGTTCTATTTCCAGTGATGCCAGCTGAAATCTCATCTATTACCAGGGGTCAGGAGTAGGGGGTACTAGTGAAGTCATACCAAGAGGCTATTTGTTGGTATTTTACCACTAGGAGTAAATCCAAAAACAAACAGTATTGCCTTACTGTGACTCATGATAGATTACACTTCAAAAATCAACTCGGCAAACAAAGCTTTTCAAGACAGAATTAATATTATCAGTATCTGAAAGGTTTTACTCTTTCTTCCTGAGCCATATTTAGCCCTTTGGTTTTTGAAGTATTAGATGGATAGAAGGATATTTTAGGAAGGTGTCACTTCACTGCTAACTCAAATAATCCCCTTCTCCCTCTCCCCAGACAGATACATTTGTAAGGACAGGGTTAATTCCTAACAAATTTTCTAGCATCTGATATGCAGTTTCAGGTTGTAAAGTGGTTCACTTGAAAATGAAGTGCAATATGTGTACATTCTAAAATCTAAACTGACTGATAAAAACAATCAAATGCAGTTGTCTTCTCTCAATTGGAAAACTACATTCACTGCATTACAGTTTTATTTATTTGGTACCTTCCGACTTCCATTCTCAATTTTTAAAGCAGTATCTCAAATCTAACGAGACATCATAGTGAAAAAATACAGGATATCTAGACTGACTTTCAGATCAGTTTGCTATTTTCAAGTCTGTTACTAGCATATCTGATGTATTAATGGATGGGAAGAGGAGACAAAAATATAGCAAATTTTATTCTTGCTTGCCATTTCTAAGTGACTTTAAAAATCTGAGTACAAGCTAGCTTAGCTGCCAGGGAAAGCACCAATTTCTTTCCTTTGAAACATCTGCTGACTAATCTTCCAGTCAGGAAGTATTTTACAAATAAACCAATAAACTCTTTTCAGTGTATAGCTGTAAGTGTATTTCTCAGCAATATCTGAGAAAGAGGATTTTGAGGGTTTTTTCCTTCATAGTTGCTTATAAAGCATATAAATAGTTAATAGTTAATAATTTCGGTTTTGGGAAGGGTGCACACAGAAGGCTGTAGGCTCAGAGAACAGACTGAAAAACAAAGCAGCCTTTAAAACTGCCCAACTGCTCTCCTGCAATTAGCAATTTTCTCAGACTGGCCACTTGTACATCACTTTAAGAACTCTGTGCAGTTGTCCTACTTAATCCTACTGATCTAGCATTGTCAAACATGGGAAAACAATAGACTGCATTCATGAATGCAACATTTCAGGCATGACCCCGACCATCTAGGGTGTTCTTCCCGCTCCCACTGGCAGGAAGCAGTTCAGAATAGTGGTCCATTCCATCACTGTCTCAGAAGAAAAGCTGGTATGCATCACACACCCCTCACGATTCCTAACCAAATATAGTCATGCCAGAAGAATTTCCTGATACTGTTTCAGCAATATCATTATATAGCTAGCTTTGTGAGAAATGATTATGAAACTATTCCAAACACCTATTTGGTATGTTTGTTTGTTGCACTACCACCAGTAGTGCACTTGCATTTACATGGGCAAGGAACCCAAATTGATGCAGTTAACATCCTAAGAAATTACACAAATCCTTCTTCAAAAAACAACAATGAAGTTTTCATTAGGTCACCTACCAAGGGTAATACTTGAACTCTGGATACCCTTGTAAGAAATTAGGACAAAGGAGTCTTCAACAGTAACAAAGAGTCCTTTTAAGCTTCAAGATGGGACTGCAATGCACTGTCTACTTTCCTAATAAGTTAACAGAGTTGATAAAAACACACCATCACCCATTAAAACTGCAAAAGAGTCCCAGATTGATGCTGCAATTTTTTTTTAAATTTCAGCCCTTTAATACCCATACCTTTATTTGGAAATCTAACTCATTTTATGTGTTGGCAGCCTTGCTAACAGAAATCGTCCAACGAAGTGAAATGCAGATATAAATTTATTCCCAGTAACAGAATGTTCAGCTTGCTTTTGGCAGCAAGATAAAAACAACAAAGGAGAAATATCCAGGTTTTCAAGTTAAAAATATTTTAAGTACTGTCTTTGTCTTTAAACAAAGGTGCTTAATTCTGAAAGTCGTATCTGTACAGCATTTTCTCCACATTATTTTTTGATATTAGAGCTATTAATAAAATAAAGGCTTAAAGAATTACTGCTGATCTTGTGGCATGACAGAAATCATAAAAAAAGTCCTCTAAAATGTATCGAGTATTATCATAAAGACAAGCAAGTGTTCACACACAGGAAGAATGTGAGTGAGGTCACAGAAAAATAAGGTAGACAGAAATCAAGTGTTTGGAATCGTAAAATTTGAAAAAGATAAAATGAAAACCTTTATATAATGATAAAATGAAAGTAGGTGAGACTAGCAAAATTAGTCTCAAGATGGCAATAATATTTAACAATTAAAGTGCAGAGGTACCAGGTAATGTAAAAAAAAAACCAAAAAAAACCCAAGAACTTTATGTTTTATAATACTAATGTAAAACAGAATTGGTTTGCTCAGTTTTATAATGCCTAATACTACCTTACTACAATGACAGTCATTATGTGTAAGAAATAAAGTGCTCCTAAAATACAATTACATAATTATAAAGAAAAAGATCTTGTAAAATAAGTATTTTTGTATCATTAGATACGACAAAGTGCAGACAACCCTGTAATTTTCATTTGTATCAATATTAAAATGCTAGAAAAATAAATTTGGCAGCACACTGGGAATTGCTGGTATCTCCTAGAACAGTATGTGTCAAGCTTGCATACATGCTGCAGCGGTGCTGAATGCTTACATTCTAAGTACAATGTGCTTTGCATGTGTAAAAGGGTCAGCAAACACACAGAGGAACAGCACAGTGAATGTGCAGAGACCTGCCATGCTGAGAATACCGTAAGACCCGTGTGCTACCAAGCAGGGCTGGCTGACAAGAAGTGTATACCTGCAAACATCCTTAAACGTGCATAATTTGGATGTGCAACTACTTTTAGCCACCTGCAGGCATTCAGCACACCAAGCATTTTATACCTGCAGTATTGTTAGTGAATTGTGGCTGCTATACAGCAACACACCGCTACACGCTTGAATTTTTATATGTGAGGAGGCCTGCTAAGTTCCACTGAGTACTCACAGGAATTATGCTTAAAAAATTAAACATATATCCATGTGATTTGTTGAATCAATCACAATGCTTAAAGACAAATTTTATACTGCGTGCTGGACCCTTGTCACTTCTAAAATTAACATATCTACACCCCTGTTGCTTCAAGCTCATGTTCTTAAAATTCTAGTTTCTACAGGAACTTGCATTCTACCAGTACAAAGTATTCTTCCTACAATTCAGTCTAGAAACACATTAATGCTATAAAAGTCTTTCTCAGAGAGACAGACTTACTCAGATATCAGTTTAAGGAATTGAATGCCTCTTTTAACTTAGCAAAAGATTAACAATTGATTTCTTAATGGGTTCTGATGTGAAAAGATTTGAATCAATTCTTGCATTCCACAGAAAGACACAAGTTAAAAAAAAAGAGTAAAAAGAAAAAAAATCAAGCAAATATACCATGTAAGGCCAAAATATGAACTCAAAGGAAAGTATAAAAATCTTTAAGAAATTGTACATCATTAACAAATATTAAGACTTTGCTTACTTAGGGTGTATTTTGACGTTCTTTGCTTTAATAAATCAGCCTTCAACTAAGATGATCTGAGATATTTCAGAGGGTGAGAAAACTGTTCAAATCAAAATTAATTGCTTTTCCAATTTTCTTAAAATTCAGGTTTTGATGACTAGTGGCTAACAAACATCACTGCAGTCTGAGGAATTAGAAGATTTCAAAAAACTGAACTCTTGCAGTTTTAATCTACTGTTTCTTTTAGAAGTTATATAATTTTTAAAAGTTCAAATGTCTATTTTATGATAGTGCTTTGCATTAGGCAGCATGCTGTCAATACCTGCTTTAAAATGAAAGGAATATCTTAAGGCTCACAATCCTGCAAACCCTTAAATAAACATTCAACATATACCCAAGGCATATATTGGAATGCATAGGACTGCTCATATCCTAACATTTTGCATGCACTTAAGTATTTCCTAGAAGAGTGGTTTGCACTTTCAAATCTTTAATTTATTCAATGCAAATTCCAATTTAGAGATAAGTTTGTGAACTGAACTAGTTTTGCATTATTCTGAGGAAAAACCCCCAAACCTTAACAATAGGCAAAATGCAACCCTCAGATTGGAAATCTAAATTTAAAAAAAAAAAAAAAATAATCACTAATCAGCCTTAAAATGGAGACAGCGTAAAGAAATGAAGCACTGTCTTAATCAGGTTTGCAGTTGGAAAAAACCTCAAAATCCCATGAACCTAGCAACCAAATCCTGCTCACTTAAAACTGGATTTCTACCAATATATTTTCAAGTTGTACATTGATAAAACTGAAAGCAACCATACAAAATAGGTTCTTGCTTGCAAGTAAAAAATCAAAAAGCTTCTGAGCTGTTATTTTGAAAATTGTATCTAATTAGAGACACCATCTCAGTAGTTTCAATTAATTTTCTTTTCCTCAAGTACCTCCCTCAAATTTTACTATGTAATTGCAATCTTTCAAAGAAAGACTCATTCAAAGAAATTGAGAAGCTTGAAAGTCTTTGCCCTGGTACTCATATGATTTTGCCAGTAAACAGTGGCTCTAAGATCTACAAGCAAGACAGGTATCACATATAGTACACACCTGCATATCTTATGCATTTTAATTCTGTTATTTTTGGGAAATTAAATGTCTTTTCAAACTGAATGCTATCTGGGTACATCCAAAAAGTGAACACACTCTGAAGATGTCAATTGAACATTTCCGACTTCTAATATAAAGGAATGGTTTGTGGATTGGTGTTACAGACAAGAGAGCATAAATTTAATACCATCAAGTATTTTGTGACTGTGGTAAATAGTTTTCATTTTAAATACTGAAAATCTGATTTTCATTGGGCTGGAAGAGTATGCATTCTTTCTAGAAATCTTTTCCTTATATGAAGCACAGAGCAACAGTTCATGCACAATGCCAATGTGACTTTATGGGGCATTTGGTGGCAAATATCAAAGAAGGTGGCATACCACTGTGATTGTTTCAACATGATCTCTACATAGAGATCTCTTCAGTTTATTAAAAAAAAATGCCTCAGGTAATTCCTTTTGACATTTGCAGAAATGTACAGTTGTACAAAGCAAACCATTCTCCATGCTACATAATCTAGCTTTGAAAGAGTATATAAATTCTAATGGTCCAAACAAGCATGTCATATCTGGGTGCAAAATTAAAAAGCTTCATGTTATACCCAGGTCTTTGAATTTATTCCCGTGTGCTGGTTTTAACCCTAGCAAGGAAACTGAACTACAAATAAGCCACCCTCCTTCCTCCATCCCTCTGGGTAAGGGAAGGACAATAAACGAGGGATTGTGAACTGAAATAACAATCTACTAAAAGCATAATAACATCAGTATTAACAGCAAACGTACACAGAAGAGAAAGTGTTTTACTGGTGCCTGATACTTCCTGCTGAAACCACGCCCTCAGTGATGATGTCAGTATTGCAGAATAAACACTGTGGTCATACCCACACCATGCTAAAAACTTCCACCCCTTCCATGATCGGCAACCAGATCATCCAGAATAATTCAACTTCTGAGACTATTCCAATAGACAGAGTAACCCATGAGGCACTTACAGACCCTTAGTAATGTAGAACTTATGTACAGTTTCAGCATTACCAAAATGGCATAAAATTAATCTTTCACTCATACTGTGTTGTAAACTGATCTCATATGTAAAAAACCCAATACCAACATAAGAAGCTAGAAAAGTGAAATGACATAAAGAAATATCCTTTACCTTAAAGAGAAACCATTCATTTGCATGAGGACTGAATTCACTTTTTGACATGACATGCACATTCAGTGAAATGAATGTAACATCTCCAAACTTATTCCACCTAGAAATTAGATTATCTTATACAAAGAATTTATTCTATTACATAACTTTTCTCTCAAAAAATGCAGAATCCCCCCAAAAATGTGAAGACTCTATCAACAGTGTACCTTATAATGGCAAATTCAGACCACATCAATAGCTCTGATGTGCTCACAATTTCTTTCAGACAGTTTATTTCGTAATCAGTCCATTACAGAACTACTTGTGAACTCATTCATGTGCAAAAGAGACAAAATCTGTGTTCTGGTTCGAAGTCTGAAAGTTCAATATTGCTAATTTTATTAGATGGTTCATCATTCCATTGACACAGCTAATCAGAAAAACATAACAGGCCAGATACCACTAAAAATACAACTGCTAATAAAAAAAAAAAATCCAGTTTAACAAAGCACATACACAGATAATGATTTCTCTAAAAATATGACTTTCAATTTCACTTTTGAAGTATAAAAAGCTAAAAGAATCTTAATGTGGAATATTTATGGAACATTTATTGGTAGGGAAGTGCATGATGAAAAATGCTGACACAGATGAAACTACCAGTGATTCATTAACAAAGATAGTTTACTGTGGATGTTTGGCATAGTTATGTTGATAGGAGTGTTTCATGAGACAAAAAGAGAGAACTTATATTGCATTCTACTAATTAAGAATGAAAGAATTGATGTAGTCATTTATATTAAAAACAAAATGGGTAAACTTTCAAAGCTCCTAAAAGAAGAAATTATTGTGTACAGGATAGATTGAAGAAGGTAGGCAGAAATAAACAGCATAGGTCTGCAAACAGAATACAATTGATTATACTTCATGTCTTCTCAGTTCTGACATACTTCTGTTATTTATAGCATAAATAAAAAAAATTGGAAAAAAATTGCAGGAATATTGAATGCAATTTGAATTTTGAGACCTTAGATTTAGGATTTACTAGAATTTAGTAAGGATTTAGTAAGGATTCACTCCACAAAAATGAAGACTCTGTTCTTGACCAACACTATACTAAGTTTGGATTAGTTCTGTTAGCTACCTGAAGGAATGTTTGAGAGGTAAGAGCCAAAGGCATCACAATCAAAGGAGAGAATACGCAAGAAATTCCTGCTGCTGTTTCATCTTGGTGTGAGATGTAGAATATTCTCTTCTATTCCTTTTTTTTTTTTCCCTCGGAGGAAAGGAAGATCAGGGTCTACATATTTAGCCATTCAGAGGAAATGGCAAAATTAAAAATCTGTTATCACTGTATTTAAAGTGGAGTACTCCTGTTATATGCAAGGTTAAAACTTCATACCCTTGGCCAAACAGCCCAAGGTGATATTTGTAAGCATGCAGTACATGTTCTCCATGAAATTTATTGACCCTGATCAACTTCTGTAACCCCATACATGAAGAGAGACCTCTGTAGCATCAACTCTACTTCCAGATGCAAAGTGGAAGTAAAGTATGCCTGGGAAATCTATGCACCCTTTTTGAAAAGTGAAAACTGATTAAGGTAAGCAATCAGCAGATGCTGATTTAGCAATAACTTTCACTGTTATTTAGCCAGCAAAATATCCAACTCTAATTCTTAGGACAGCTTTAGGGTAGGAAAGTTTCTGCATTGTTGCATTTGAACTGTGCTATTAAGGAGCTGTCAAAATAATACAAAAGAAGGATGCCTTGTGTAAACAACTATAAGGATTTGGGTAAGTACTATATACATTACAACTTTTAGGTTCCTCCATTTTCTTTAAATATATTGTCTTAATAAAACATTTGCAGGGTGAAATTATTAAAAAAATGAGAAAATGCTTCAATATATAACTGTCCTTTTTATAAAGTGAGTGAAACATGTAAGTTTATAATACAAAATTGTTCAAACATCTAAAATAAATTACTAAGTTTGGCATTTATCTTGAAGACATCTTGACCTGCTCACTGATTTAAGTAAGCAATCTCTTACATTCAGTGACACTAAGCCTTCTCAAAAGATACATGCATATTCATCTTGGTTGTGCATTTGCAAAATTATAGAAATATACTGTTTCAAATGAACAATAGTTAATGTAATGTAAATATTTGTCAATACAGGTTCTTGAATTATGACTACAGGAATATTTAATCATTTCCATTCTTTGTGCTATATGGCAGTGGGGACCAACTGATGTGCCTTTTGCTAAACCTGAGTGTTGTAAAAAGTATCCCAATGCATCAATAAGATCATCTCTAAATATAGCTAACTGGGGCTGCAGAGAAAAAAAATCTCTAACTTCAGCTTCTCTGCTTCTACAATCAAACTTCAGTCACTCCATTTAATGCTCCTGCCAAACTCTCACATCTACGGAGACATACAGCCTCTGTGCGTTCCTCAGCCCAGCGTCAATGCAAGCTGTCAATAAAAGATAGGTTTGCCAGCTGTAAAATACAGTAAAAGAACTTCTCATCTAGCTCTCTCAACAGACCAAAATCCTCTCCTGGGGAAGTCATAAAATCTTGTGGAAAGTTATAAAACTCTTAATATACCACAGGGAAAAATCTCCTACAGACAGAAAGATTGGCAAAATGACCTTATAAGTTTTTACAATCTATAATTCCTATGACACTGTTTTTGAGGTCAAATGCAAGCTACTTCATTTTCTGCTGTTGTTTTGGAGTTGGCTTACTTGAAGTAAACTCAGAAATCAAGTAATAACTAAAAGTCCTTTTCCAGTTCTACAATGAATATCTTTTTTGCAGGTCATGTGAATTACAGTGTATTGTCTATATTTCATACCATATGACTAACACATGTACACACAGACACCCACAATATAAATTTCTTTTATCTGTAACTCATCAACAGAAAAGGAGGAGCAGGTTGTTAGGAAACATGTTATTTTGCATCTTCAAGACAGTTTTAATTTTGTTGAGTTGAAGGAGCTCTGCACTTACTCAATGCTCTTATTCTGCTAGCAATGCAGAATACCTATTCCACCATCTAAGAATAATAAAGCTGAAATATTACAGCTGTACTTTGCAAATAAACAAGGAAAGAGACAAGTTAAAAAAACAGCTTTTAAAAACTTTGGTTTTCTGGAGGAATAAAGAAGAGTATCAAGCAGGTTATTATGAAGACTAATAGGTAGGTTTCTTTCATATGCACAAGACAACCAATTCTAAAATCGAGCCTGAATATTAACAGGAATTACTGAATTTGCTTTTCATTGAAAAGTACTGTGTGTGTAAACAAATAAACATTAAAATATAATTTTTCAAGCAAATGTTTTCATAAATAAGTAATACAATGTGCTTATTCCAGACTTTTGCGGGGGGGGAAAACGTTCTAGGACACAGGCTCACAAGATCTAATTGTTCAAAAAGCATGAAAAAAAGCTAAAGCCACCTTCTCTATTTAATACACAAAATAATACTGTAAAGAAAGAGTGTAAAACCACTAAATATAAAGAAAACAGTTATAGACCTCATAAGCAGTAATAGATCTTTTTCCACTGTAAAGAAAGAGTGTAAGAACACTAAATATAAAGAAAACAGTTATAGACCTCATAAATGTATACAAGTATCTGAAGGGAAGGTGTCAAGAGGATGGAGCCAGGCCAGAAATTGATGCACTGGAAGTTCCACCTGAACAGGACAACAAACTTCTTTACTGTGCAGTGACCAAGAACTGGAACAGATTGTCCAGAGAGGTTGTGGAGTCTCCCTCACTGTAGATTTTCAAGAACTACCCAGACGCAATCCTGTGCCACATGCTCTGGGATGACCCTGCTTGAGCAGGGAGACTGGACCACATGACTCACCGTGGTTCCTTCCAGTCTGCCCCATTCTGTGACTACAAACAGGTCACTAATATGCTGATGTTGGAAATGAGAAAACTTCTGAACAGCTGAGCAACCTATTCTTGTTGCAACCTTCTAGTCACAGTATTGTTTCACCCTAATTCACCCCAAGGGATGTATTAGCAAGAACCTCAGTTACCTCATCTCTGTGATCAGTTGTACCAGTGATAAAAATATGAAAGATAAAAAAGAGAAAGGTTCACATGGTGTCAGGGTAGAAAAAGAGCCTTTGAAAATTATTTGCTGAAATATATTTTGTCCTTTCTGTATTTTTCTTAATCCATAATTATTCTTTAATGTACATGTGTAACAAAGAATATTGCTAATGAAAGATGCACATGTATAAAAAGAAATCATTAATTTCTATAAAACTTCTTTCTTATTGTCACTTAAAAATTCCAACATAATCTGCTTGCTACCATAACTTAGAAACTATATTTGAATGCCAGGTTAAATTTAGATAACACAGCATCTAATAACTGGCACATGTTATGGAATAGTGCAACGTAAACAGGATGTATGTTATTGAAAGACCTAAGTCAAAATATAGACATATGCAAAAAAAAAAAGGCTTATACTCTGTGGACATATGAAAGAGAGGCTGGCCATTGAGAGAGCCATTTAGAGAGCTTTGACATGTGGAATCAATAGGATGTGTGACAAATGAGAGGAAACACTTCTCTAACTATGAATAGTTGTAAAAAAGCCATGTAATCAGCTAGGCATTTATCAGCCAGCAGTGTTAACTCCTTAACAAAACCTTTTCTGAAAAGAACATTCCAATTCAAACAATATTTTGGAAAGCTGAATTTCAAAACAATATCTAGAATGAAAGAGTCCCCAGCAAGTTTGTTTTGTTTTAATCATCAAGACACAGGATGCAAAAGTAAATATTGCATGGTATTCCAGGTTACAGAGAAATCCAAAGGACAAGTTTCACAGGTATAAGGAGCTGTCCATATCACATGGATCTGAAATCTGGCAATAAACCGAATTTAAATTTCAAAATGCTATGAAATATCCAGGTGGATTTATATTTCATAAAGGTTTATATAGTCATTGTGCTGCCTCTGGCAGTGGCCAGTGATGTGCCTGGAGTAGAGCAGCATAAAAACATAGCACACAAAGCAAAACTTCATAGCCCTACCCTCCATGGGAAATGGCAACCTACATATTAGGAATTTCCTCTGGGCCAGACATAATATCTTTAGGCTTACTACTCAGAGAAATATTCTACTACTCTTAATTGTATTTTGCAGCATTAAAAGCACCACAAAATACAGCAGAGTTTGCATTCTTCTGATGAGCTGCCTGCATTAGTTGCAGAATGCTCTTGATAATTCTTTGTTTTGCTTTGATGGGCATTTGTCAAACACCAGATTTCCTTTAAAAAACGTTACATATAATTCATTCCAGTCTTTCAAAACTGGTATAAAATCCAAAAATATAAGACACCGACACTAAAAACATTCCCCAAAAAATAGGATTTGAGATACAGTTCATGTTACTAAGGGGCAAACAGAACTAACCAGAATCAACACTGTAAGAACCGTGCTATGAGCATTTTCTGTGCATTCACATAAGGGAAAAAAAAAAAATAGGATATGCCCAGCCATGAAGGTGAACAAAACTATCCTGCTATTCTTAATTGCTACTTCATCTCACCACTTTTCAGCAAGGTAGAAGGTATTTTTCCAGTAGCAGCATGTGGTTCTATGACAGACTCCACAGGCAGTTATGCTCTGAGCTTTGGAGATTCCTTTATATTGGGATGATGCTCAAATAGCATTTTTTTCTCTTTTCAGACACTGAATTCTCAGG
Organism: Brachypodius melanocephalos; assembly: GCA_013398615.1. Lineage (NCBI taxonomy): Eukaryota > Metazoa > Chordata > Aves > Passeriformes > Pycnonotidae > Brachypodius > Brachypodius melanocephalos. The sequence goes on from VZSR01003049.1 coordinate 12,397,441, forward strand.
ATTTTGTTTATATAGATATTTATATGTACACACACATATATGGAAAAATAAAGAGAGCTGTATCTTGTTCTCATGCACTATACAAGTCTACTTTTTATTTTGCTAAATAACAACTACTATGTCAGGATAGGAAATTATATTTTAATATGATTAAGAAAATGAAACTAATTGATTCTTTTGATGCGCTTCAGGTTTTGTTTTTCTTCTTCCCATATTTTTGTAATCTTATCTAAATTTTATATTCTAAATCAACAATGAATTGATAAACATAGACATATGTGTCTTTTTAAGATGAGACACAAAAGAAATTAAAACCACAAAAGATCAGCAGCCATTTCTCATATCTAAATAAATAGTAATAAAAACTTAGGTCATTCCCCTGAATACAGAATCAGAGTGTCAGCATAAATATTTGTATAGCTATCTGCTCTACACATATCTGTTATGGTTCTCAAATGGCTGTGGTGCAAAAAAATTACATTTTACAAAGCACAACACTACGTTACTCAATGAAATAAAGAAATCAAATGCTAAAGATGTGAAAACAGAATTATCCCAAATTTCTTTAGCAATAGATATGTAAGCTGTATCTTTTACACAAAAGAATGAATGTCTGCAAATCCAATCCTTCATTTCAGTGGTGAAACAGGGAAACAATTTAAGAACTTTATATGATAAAATTTCTTTACAGCTTTAAAAATACAAGCAATATTTTTCATCTCTTGGAAATATATAAAGGCAAAAAATATAAACCAATAAAAATATAAAAACATCCCACCACTCTGGGTCAAACTGAGACCTCCCTGAAGATACTGATTTTTAATGGAAATGCCAACACTGTACATAGTACTGTGAGCAGATATTATTTTTATGTAATTTTTCATCTCTGCTCCTCTTTTCCATTTCCAAATTGAGCCCAAGAGGCCCAAGATCAGTCTGTTGATCAACTTTCTTGTCAACTAGTGTTTTTAACTTAGTGTAGATTTTCAGACTGACAATATAATTTTGTGGCTCCTGTGTTTTCCTGCCTCTGTTTTAATTTATCACCTGAAGTAAGTGCACTTGGTGGATACTTATCAAGCCTCTCCTTCCCTGGAGGGCTACAAAATACAATTTCCATGTTTGTTCTTGATGGTCTAAATAGACGACACGTGCAAAAGCAAGAATGGCCTTCTTAAGCTAGTGGGTAAGCTGTCCATAAAAGAGTGTCTTTAGGGGCTGGATTAGAAGAATAAACAAAATAGATTTTACCTCAGCGGATTTAGTATTCTAGAAGATTTACTGCAAGAAACACGAGCAGTCTAATAATATTACTTGTAGAAATAGCCAGTGTCTAAATATCTGCAAAATATTTTGCTACATGCTACACCTACTTGACAATATTCTATACTTTTATTTCTTTTTAAGACATGCTCTTTTTAAAAAAGACAGCTGCTTACAAAAAAAAAAAGTTAAATCAAATAGAAAAAAATGCTGTCCATATGGTTTTGCTATGAAAATTATAACTACTAACAATGTGAAACAGCATAATCTTGTGTTTACACAAATATTTGACAGAATGTACTATTCAACCTAAATTTAGAATAAGTGTCTGTTTTTTGCTGAAGACATTCACTCACTCATTTTGGTGTTTCAATTTGGATTAATAAAAAAAAAGAAATTTAAGTTTGAATTATTGACAAATAGCTATATTCTTAATTTCTTTAAATTGATATCATCAATGACGGAATGGAAGTATACTTTGTATATTTTTCTGTTTCGTGTTTATTTTTCAGTGACTCAAAATTTCTCAAAAATGCGGCCAGACATCAGATGGCTGTGGACAGAACAGGAACAGTGAAATACTCTGCAAAGATTACATTGGTTCCCTACATGCCTTTACCTCAAGGTTGAAAATCAAATAATCAATATAAAGTCTTCAACTTTGTATCTTATCTCAGATCTATCTTCAACAACACTGTGACCTAAAGTCATGGGAATAGAACTAGTTCAATATTGACCCAGATGGAAGAATGACATTTGCAGAATCATGAAGATTAATTTTTGTACCAGCTAATTTTTTGGGAAACTCCTTTTAGATATATCCTCTTAGATACTGCAGTTGTGAACTACCATCATAAGACATAAGCAGTAGTAGCACTAGTGTAAGCTGATTAAAAAAATAAAAAAGTTTTGCCCTTCAGGATTTTTTGATATTCTGTTCTGCACTGCCTTTGGCATAGGAGCATCAGTGAGTACACAGCAACACCTTTTCCTGCATACAAATAAAGAAACAAAGACTTCAGAAGTGCTGGGACCCAAACATCTTCCAAAGGGGAGAAAAATAACCTGGATCTTTCTCACTGACAGCAGCTATGCTATGTGTAAGAAGCTCCCATCTCCAATAGTCAATAGAAATCTAGAATTTTCTATATATAATTATGAAAACAGTGAGCGGTACTGCCAGAGGCCATTCTGCAATAATTTTTCTCAGTTCCCCTCAGAGTTCACACTCAGTACTTTTCAGCACATTTGAGTAAATTCATTTCATATTGCTATAATCATTGAACATCATTTTCAACCACACAAATGATGAAACTACGACAGAAATATAAGGTGTAGTGACCATTGCAACCAACTCAGTGACTATGCAAAGCCTTTAATTTTGGGTTATGTCTTTTGACTTGAGAATTGCACACCTATTCTGGAGATGGAATAATTCAATCACTCTGCTCAAACCCTGCGAATGCTGAGGATTTTAGGTGTTTCGTTATCTTATAGACTCTAAAATAGCCATGCCCATTTTATTTCAGAAATTTGATTTGCTGAAACTGTGAGGTAACAGACTCTCCGGCTTTCTTATGACACAAGCATTAATATATCATTAAGCTTTCTTTACCATTTTTCACTTTCTTTTATATTTAATTGGGGTCACTAACAGAAGTAGCATCTCTGTTAATCATATTTTTTGATTCTCTTACATTGAATTTCTTACATTTAATTTTATGTAAGTAAAGAACTCGATATTCTCTGAGTTAACTGATGTGCTGGCAGATGAAATGTGCCTATAAGTGCCGAACAGAAAAATAAGCCCAACAGACTCAAAACTTCAGCTATCAAACCAAAGTAACCGACACTCTCTGAACTTTCTTTTGAAAAAGTCTGTTCGATCATTTTGACAACTTGGAAATTTCTATTACACTTTCAACTTTCCTTTTGATTGTTTAGAAAAATCTTTTTACATTTGTGGACAAATTGTGCTTTACCTGTTCCTAATTCTGATTTTCTGATTCTGATTATACACTGTCACTTAAGCTGCTTGAGACTGAATCTACTCCTTGTGTAAACTTTCATTTACTTCTCATGATGGCATTTTAGCATATGTCCTTAAAAGCTCTTGCTATATCTGTTAACTTAAATGTAATTAATAATAAACAACTGCTTAATAATGTTATGTCATTAAAATTAAATTATTAGAAAAAAAATGCTAATCTTCTTGTCAGCTTGTTCTTGGGATTTTTTCATATGCTTTATTTACATTTACGTGTAGTTGTCTTTTGGAGAATTTTTGGTTCTGGATATCAGGATTTGATACATGAAATAGAAACATACTTTAAAATTTTTGATGTTTTTATCAGTAATTTAAATCAAAAAGTAAATTATCTGCTACTCCTTTAACTATATTAAATAATGGTATTTTACCAATCTTCATCCAGCTGTAGTAATTTCCTGTGCCATTTTTAATACAAAAATAAGGGGTATTTCACACTTTTAGAAAGACAATACTTTCTGAAATTATCATTACAGCCGTGCAGTAAGACACTCTAAAAAAACCCCTCAATAAATTTGATTAACATAATCCAAAATGTAGAAAAAATGAAGTTGCATTGTGTACATCAAATCTGAAAGCATACAATGAAAGGAATGCCCTGCAAAGGCTTTGAGGTCTATCCAAAAGTTTTTTTTTTTACTAGCAGATTCTGTACAGAAATTAAGATGTGTCCTTTCCCGTCCTTTTTTCCTTCTTTCACTCCATGACAAAATGTTCTCTATCCTCTGATTAGAAAAAAGCTGTGATACCTCTGCAGGTTCCCTACAGCACAGCCTTACCAAAGCCCATAACTGATCCAACAGCATTTGTCATCTCTGCAGTATATTCACTGTAATTCTCCTCCTCTGGTTTTTCTTTCAAACTAGATCACACAAAGAGTCTTTGAACAAAATAACAAAAACAAACTATTTTAACTGAGAAAAAATGACACATAGTTATTAAGAGCTATATATAATTAATTGCTTTCCTCAGGTCATGTAAAATATTATTTGTTCTGCATAAACAGCTTTTGATTTTTTTTTTGTTCTTAAATTATATTTAATCTGATCTTTCAACAATCAGGTTTTGCCTCTTAAAACCACCAAAAAAATAACTTTTCTACCAAGTATTTCCAAGACGGTTTTATTAGATTTCTAGACAATTTTTTCTTTAAATGATTTATTGATTTACTGATTCTATACACTTAAATCGGAGGAAAATTTTACTCTGACATTAAATTCTCTATTCATAAATCTATCTCTTATGATAATTCCACCAACAATTTTACCACTAGCATAGAATCTAACATAGAATTTACTCTTTATTTAGGAAAGTCATACAAATAAGTTTTGATTCTGGCCCAAATGAGCCAATCAAATCAATCCTGAATTGTGAGATTTTAATTAGATCAATTTTGCATCTGCATCATACATCCTCCCAGTCCCATTTCTAACTGAAACACTACTTTGTGATTGTTTGCTCATTTTAAAACTTAAAATATTTTATAGAGCTCCTCCTCTTAAACATAATATCAACAAAAAATAACAACAAAATTTTTGGGACACCAGCACAACATATTTAAGTAGTCATCCTTCACGGCAAGAGAAGGAAATTGCTAAATTAAGAAAAAGAAATTGAAGACATAATTACCATGAGTTTATCAAATAATAAACTCCAATTCTAAAAAGTATTGGGGAAACATTGAAAATAAATCTATGAATTCCCTTGAATCAGACTTTTATCTGATTTATTTCATATATTTCCTTTGTTTTAAAATGCTATTGTATAGCTTTGTACAAGCTTTTTCACAACACAACTTGGGTGTGCATGTGTGTGTTACATAAATGATGTTAAAAGAATGCATAAACATATTCTAACCACCTCCTTCTGCTACAAAAACTGTCAAAATTCAGAAAAAACTGAAAAATACTCCTATCATGACTGGAAAGATGATACGACTTTTTAATTTTTTTCTTTTCCATTACCGATGCTCCTGTAATAAGGCATTTGAAGGGAAAGAAAACTGAAAAAAATAATTACAAATTATTACAAGAGAGAAAATTTGACCTGATTCAGCTTATTTTTCACCATTATGAGCATTTCAGCTTTCTAGTTACTAATTTCCTGTCTCTCTAAGTTCAGGTCTCACTAGATATTATTACTGTTTCCGAAAAAAACCCCCTACAACCCAGGTGAACACTGCTCTATGTTGTTTCGTGTGTCATCTGTGGTTTTTGGAGGAAGACAATTATTTGTATTCTGTAGCAATGAGGATTACACCAGAGGGCAGGACAAAAGTCATGTAATACTGGAAGTAGCCATATGAAGTATCAAAAGGCATACAACAATTCTGATTAAAATCCAAGTTCAAAACTTTCAGAAATGTAGAATCCATCAGGTTGGGTTTTTTTATCAGTTATATTTAACTGCTTATTTAACTGTCTTAAAAGCAATGACATAATTTTGGAAGATGAGAAGTTAAATATTTCAATACAAATAGGGTAATGATTGCTTGAAATTGCAGTCAGATTAACATGTCCATGTTGTACAAGATCATAACCCAAAAATTACTTTGGGTATTTTTTGCAGAACTAGCCATGAGACTTCTCATAGTTACTAGGGAAGAAAAGATGAATGCAGATAAGCCTTTTTCTTGAAAGATGTATTACTTTAAATAAATACTTTAGATATACAGGAAAAAACAATAGGATATTAATCTGACTACCAAAATTATAATTTCATTTCAATTTTACATTACTAATATAATTAACATACACATAATACAGTTATTTTCAAGGGGGAAAGTGAAACTAATAACTGTAATCAAGATGTCTATAATTTTAAATATATAACATTTCATTTATAGTCCAAGATCTATAAGTAGTAAGTTAATCCATCAAGCCCATCTCAATGTGTAATTAAAACACTCCTCCAATTAGTTACTGATAAAATGCAACTCTTTCCTTAAGAATGGTCATAAGTATGTTTTGCATCACATTTTTGCATCTTGGTCACTGGTCTGGTTTTAGCTGTGTGGGAAATTATCAGTTTTTCCCCATGAATTGACTCTTCAGATAGTTCTTCAATACATACCTGATGTAGTGCTTACAATTAAAGGAGGACATGGAAATAGCAAATCTAATGCTTAATTGTGACAAGCAAAACCAAGTGTATGCCAGAAATTGAAAAGAAACACCATTTTATTTCTGACTTTCCTTCCAAAGGACAACCTTATACTATTATTTAACTTCAACAAAGTTATTTTACTTTAATTTTACTTTAATTTTAGGGAAAACCCCAAACAAGAAAACAAAAGCAACCACAAAATATATCTAATTAATTCAATTACTGATTTTTTTCCTCCATTAGACCTGCTACCTTCATTTCACCTCATGAAACACAATTTTAGTGACTACTCATTGCTTATAACATCAATAAAATAGAGGTTGAAATTATTTGTATATGTAATTCTGTTTTAGATTTACATATTCTATTTTTGAACCTATTGTGAAACCATAATAGATGGTCAAACACATTTGTAATATAAAGAGGGACTTAATTTAGTCTAAAAACAAGGAAAATAATATCTATACTTACTGATGTGATCTATACATTTATAAGAGTCATTTCACCTAATGTTTCCACAGTATAAATGATCCCTAATGCAACTACAGAAAAGAATTCCAGGCTTACCTCACAGACAAGTAAAAGTAACTAAACTAGCCAGAAAAAGCACTAACTTTTTTCAAAGTCTTAAAATATGTTTCTGCTTTAAAAGAGCCCCAAATGTTTAAAAGCAAAGAAACTTAAAACACTGAATTAGAATTTATGAAGGAGAAATAGGAACAGGAATGCTTCTGCCTGAGGTGCAAAGACCACATCAGATGCAAAGGACTAAGAAAGAAAACTGCTGGGTTTTGGATTCCTCTAAAGAGAGAATTCTAACAAAGCAGAGGCTTTGCTCTGTTTCCCATAGGTTGTAGGTTTAGAAAAATGTGGTAAAAGAGGGAAGAATCACTGTTCCTTATGACAGGCAACAAGGACTTAATATGGCTTCTCATTATTCCATATGCCACTATGATATCCAAATTTCTTCTCTCCAACTACAATAGCAAATCAAATTGAGGAATTTATGGCAGCTCCAATTCTATTCATTCAAAATACTTTCTTTCATGCAAGTTTTGACCTCTGTAGATTTTAACAGACATTGTTATATCCCATCCTCATATAGTCTTTAAACTGAAGTTAATATTTCAGAACTGACAGTTTAATTTCAATTTACAGCTCCTTACTTTGAAAAAATACTGTATGGTAAAACTGTGAAGATGTATTAAGCTATATATGAACTATATGGGAAGAGAGATTGCATGCATACCCGTGTTTCTGATCAGGCTTTAATACTACTTAATTATTTTAGAAAACAGCTTATACAAAAACAGTTGTATCAACAGCACCTATTTCAATGGTGGATTTAAAAACATAACCAATACATTTTTTTTACAAGTCAAAAAGGCTTCATATGGGTCACTCATTTTGCAATGAAATTTCAACTACCACGTCTTACATTTGGACTTCTGCCTTATGACATAAGCAATACAGCAATGACAGTTTGCTTACGCTTTGTATTATTATGGTCTATGCAGATTACTTCTAGTTTAGTTATAAAATCAGCTGGGAGGGAACAAGAAAAGACCTGAGACTTGAGAGGGGTCATTTGACAGGAAGATCATATGAATTTTGAGGAAAAGCATACAAAATTCCAGTTAGGAAAAAAACCACAACCAGATAATACATTAACAGAACAGAGTTAAAGCTCTCCCCAAGCTCCAATTCTTCTCATTCTTTTCCTGAGGGAAAGCAACATGTTTCTGGCTGTCGGCTATGAAGAAAAGGGATGGTAGGTGCACATACAAAAAAGAACAGTGGAGCCCATGTGAGTATTCCATCTTCCTGCCATCCACTATCTTTGCTACTTGGTAAGGTGATGAATACAATTTCAACACTTGATACAAACACTCCAGCAAGACTTCCTTAACAGAGAGAGAAACTTTGGAAGAAATAAAACAGTGACAGATACCTGTAAAACTGTGACAAATTTCAGGCATTTTTTCTGAAGAGGATGCACTTCAAAATGTTAGAAAAAAGGGAAACACAGTATCCATATATAAGAAAGGAAGAAAGGATGACCCTGGAAACTACCAGATGTCAACCCCTGCTTTGGAAAAAAATCTTTATTTCCCCTTTAGGAAAAAAAAAATCTTTACCATGAGGGTGGTGAGGCACTAGAATAGGTTTCCCTTGTAGATACACTGTCCCTGAAGGGCTTCAAGGCTAGGTTGGAGGCAGCTCGGAGCAACCTGCTCTAGTTGAAGGCATACCTGCCCACAGCAGGGAGGTTGGACTTAGATGATCTTCAAAGGCCCCTTCCAACATTTCTATGATTCTATGTCCTGACTCACACTTCTGGTAGGGTCTGAAAAGCTTTTCTCATCATCTGTGCAACTTGGTTCGTGTTCCTTCCTGGTCCTAGAAGGATCAAATAGAGTTTATCTTTCTCTGTCATCTGATCCAAGAACCAAATGCACATGACCTGCAGATCAGGCCCTGTCCAGGAGGCAGTATCACAGTATATAAGACAGAGGAGAAGACATTTATCTTGACATTGAAATCCTCTCATTTCCCATGCACAGCTTGAACAACTGATTGTACCTTTGAACACAGATAATAAATGCTATTGTATGATGAACAGAAGAAGAGGCTCAACTACTCGTAAATGAGACCGTCATATCAGTCTTTGCATGATGACCCAGTGCCAGTGGAGAGCAGGGTAACGCAATTTTGCATCTCATTATCTGCAGCTTAGTCAGATGAAATTGTATCAAGAGGATTGCCTCATTCCTCACAGTGACTGCATGGCCCTGGAAAGCTCCATTCTTACAGCATGATGTAGAGAATGGAAAAAGAAAGCAGGTATCTACTCAGAATCCTTTTCCTACAGTTCTGATAGCCCTTTGAGGCATCAAGGGCTGAGAGATCAATGCAATTTGGCAGCACTAGAGCAGCTGTCTGGTTCTGATATCAGATGAGACCTCTGAGGGTACTAAAGAAATGAGCTCTAAAGCTGATCCCCTTGCCCAAGGCTTGAACCACAGGCAGGATTTTGGCTATGAGTTACTGAGGCAGTACAAACACCCACAAAATAGGTTGAAGAGGGATGATTTGTCCCAAGAGAGCACAAGGTTAAAAAGGCCTTTATAGAAGTCACCAAATACTAAGGAGGAAGAAAAGGTAGAGACAGAAGTAGAAGGATTCTGTCTCAGTAGGGTAGGCAAGCAGTGAGATAGGAGCTGAAGTGTTGGCAATATTCCATTTTGTACGCCAAACCCTTAGCAAACAGAGCAGAGGTTAGAGAGAGTCGCCTGTGGGTAATGAAATAGAAATCTTTCTTCTCTGAAAATGTGAGGCATAAACATGCACCTCTGTAGGAATGTGTACATGACTTCCTGCAAGGATATGCAGTATATACTATATATCTGTATTCACAAACATATATGCATATGAGATCTAAAATACATCTTGTTCTGTTAGCTTTCTAGAAGTATTAAGATATAAGCAAGTCAAGACACTACTCCAAACTTCACAACATATTTTTTAAAAAAAGTAATCTCTAACTACAAGGAGAAAGAAACAAGATTATTCTATGAAGTGGGTTCTATTAGCATTAGAAGAGAATAGTAGCTCATCAACACATTAGCTGTGAGTAAACGTTCATTTTCCTTGTCTTGAAAGTGTCTATAAACCATGACAGAACATTTTACTACTAAATGGTAGGTGTCTAAGAAGTAAAATAAAAGCTCATAACGAATTTACTGATTTATGCACTTAAATAGCTATTTATTCATAATTCATACACTATCAAGTTTTCTAACACATATAGCAGCACCTGTGTCTTCTTGTCAAAATTAACTAAGCACTCCTTTCTCTTTCAATTTTTAAAGAATGTACATCTGTGCAGACTCATATGAAAACTGACAGTATGCGACACAAGAGGAATTGTCACACAAAGGATGACACAAGGCTTCTACTATATTTTATTTTCAGAAATAAATCAAGTCAATTTCAGACTAAGTCCTAGTCCTTCACCTTTTAGGAATTTGATGACATCTATGCTCAAAATCACTCCTAAAGTTGTTTATTTGCTACTATAATCTTTATCAAGAGTGACAGACTGCCAGTACAGTTGATGAAACACAAGATGAAGAAAGAACTTCAGGTACCTAAATTACCATGCCACAAATCAGAAATTAATCAAAGTCAGAATTCTGTTTTAATTACACTTCTTTCAAAAATGTATGATGTTTTAAACCTGATTATTTAGTTTTCAGTGGAAAAGGGTGAAATTCGTGGGCCATAGCGGGGATATTAGTAGAGCCCATGAGGAGCAGCTGAGGGAGGTGAGGGCTGGAGAAAAGGAGACTGAGACTAGATGTTATTGCTCTCTACATTGCTTTCAACCTGAAAGGAAATTGTAGCAACCTGGGGGTCAGTGTCTTCTCCCAGGTAACAATCATCAGAACACAAGCAAATGGCTTCAAGTTGCACCAGAGGAGGTTTAGATTAGCTATTAGGAAAAGTTTGTTCTCTAGAAGGGTGGTCAAGGATTGGAACAGGATGCCCAGGTGGAGTCACTGTCCCTGGAAGCGTTCAGAAAAGATCAAGATGTGGTGCTTAGAAACACGGTTTAGCGGTGAAGATGGCAGGGCTGGGTTAATGGTTGGGCCTGATGATCTTGGAGGTTTTTTCCAATCCTGATAATTCTATGATTTTTATGATCAATTCCTAATGTTTTGGCTACTAGAAGGAAGTGCAGACTTTATACCGAGCCTACACTAAGTTTTGGAACATAAAGATAAACCAGTCTGTATGAACAGTTACAGGATTGTGTACAGGACACAGGACAGACGAGGTGGCAGACTGGCATAGGGTTGAGACTCGTAAATTTTTCTTCCCCTCATTATGGCCCTGCTATTACTCATCTGCAAACGGCTGCCACTGTGGCCAGGGCACAGAGAACTTTCCAGAAGGGCAGGCAGAGAGGCCAGAGCAGTGACAGCCATGTGTCAGCAGGCAGGGGAGCTGGGCAGACCCTGCTCTCCAGTCCCTTCTGCTAGCCCGGGGGCTCCATGGTGGGACAGGCCTCTGAGGGCTGAAGGGATCGGCCAAGGCGGGAGAGCTGACATGTTAAATCTTCAGTGTACCTAACAGCCTGGAAGAGTTTTACCTGGAGCCTTAGTGGACCACAAGTAAATTGTTTACCTTAAAAAAAGAGGAGAAAGCCATAGGCCTCAGAGTCCAGGGCAGTCCCTGTCAGGATGCTGTGAGCAGTCGGGTGGCTGGGCCCTCCGGCTGTCCAGGGAGCGCTGCCGTGTAAGCTGACAGGAAAGAAGACAGGCTGCCACTTGAAGCTTCCTACCTTTCAGCAGGGATGTACAGGAACTGACATGCCTCCTCCAAGTGTCTCATTCCTGATGAACGAGAGCACGCACACCTAAGGATGACACTTCACTGAAAGCTGACTTCCTTGAAGTGTAAAATGTCACATGGAAACAGAGATGCATCTGCTGGGCAACAATATGCATATGAAGCACGTATGTACCTTAGAACTAATTGAGAACAAATTAAAAAAAAACCAGAAAAAAATTGAGCTCAGAAAGTCAGGAGACAGTCTACTTTCTGAATATTATTTTTCCATTAGAAAATATAATTGTGTTATTACCCTCCCCTAACTCTTGTTTTGTGTCACAGAAACACTGAGGGGCTATTCCTAGCAAGCCTAAAGTCTGTCTGGGTTTTTTTCATGAAAGACAGGAAAAGGAGAATGTAAGGGCAAAAGCTGATTGACATTTAAACAGTATTTTCAATAGTGCATACCAAGAAATGGAGAAGGAAAAAGTGAGCAAAAGCCAGAAATGACAATTTTTTTAGAAGAAGTTCAGAAAATATAGTAGCACATATGCTCTAACTGTTATTACATTGTACAAATTAAATGACATCAAGTAGGACAGGTCAAGAAAAACATAACAGTGAATGAAAAATGCAATGATCATTAGTTAAGGGCAATAAATTGCATCTCTGAAAACTTGCTTCTCTGTATCATTCCAAATACAAGATGAAACTTTACACTACACACTTATCTTCTCTACCCCTTTGCTCTTCTTAATCTCAGAATACCATATTTTTGGAAGGCTTGCATTTTGGTTTATGTTGGTTGTGCTAGATATGCAGGTCTATTAGAAATAGAAGCAAAGGGTTATTTTATTTATAATAATTTAATTTTCATATATGTAATTTTAAATATGAATATTTCCTAAAATATCTAAACTTGGAATACCTAAGATGAGGCCAATCTTCTAAAGCAAGGAAAACAGAGAATATGTATAATCAAGCTGAAAGTGCATCAGTATCAGTGAGATCTTTTTGGAGAATATATCTGTGGCTTTTATAGTGATATCATTGTTCTACTTCCAAATATTTTATAGGAATAGATGAATTTAAAAAACTGATTATTTATGCAGGTCATTTTCTGTGTGTTCATTGTACCAATAATTAAACAAATTTTAGAACAGAATCGATATCTCTTTTAGCTTTAGTTCTAATATGACAAAATGACAATAGCAGAATTTACATTCATACATTAGTAAGCAAAGAAAGCCTGTTTCATGATTTCTGCATAAAGTTACTTAATGTAAAATAAATTCGCTTCCATATTAATAAATATGTAAAACTGACTGCAGAACTATTATGACTGTACATGTTGAGTATTACACTGGCACACTCATTAGATCATTCATTCATTGAAAATGGAGTATTTTCAAATATTGCTGTGGTTTGATATTCTATAAGATACCTCTATTTATCATTTATTTCTTCTGAGACATATGGCGCTAATATATATTTGACACAATAGATTTCTGTACAGCCTATTTTTCTAGAATTTACTGTTTTTAATTTAAGATGGGCAAAGACAAATTTTAAATCTTAGCAATTTTAAATAAAATGTCTTTATGGTATTTCCCAAAGATGCCATAGGGTGCAGAAGTGAAAAAACCCTAAAACAAACAAAGAAAAAGGTGGGATTTCTCCTCTGCCAAAAAGCTTTCCTTTTAGTTTCCTAACTTTTCCCCCCAACTCTAGTTTTTACACATTAAACATGTAATACATTAGATGGAAGATATCTCTTTTTGTGTATGTTGCTTTTTTAAAATTTCTAAACCATTATGATTGCACACCTATATAGATACTCTTGCTATCCTCATGTTTTTTTTCCTTATTAAGGTTTTCTTGACATCTGATTCAACCCATATTGCATAAAAGCAAATTCTTTATCAAAGAGAATTTTTAAAAAATAACAATCTATTCAGAATTGGGAAACCTCATCAATAATTTAGTCTTGAGATTGGACAAGAAATATATAAGTCAGTTGTAAACCAAACAAATTCTATAATCATTATTTTCCCATGTTTTGGAAAAGGACATTTTGGCATTCCTCTGACCAAACATATATTCTTGCTAATAAGGACAGTACAGCCTTAATGATCTGAAACTCGTTTATCTGGGAGACGTAAGATTCAGTCACACAAATGAATTGTTGATAAACTAGGGTCATTGAGCAAAAGATCCTGCAGAGCCTGTAAGCTCCACAGGATGGAAACTCTCTCCTGCAGAGTTTTTCTTCTGAGAAACAAGTAAACTCTGCAGGCTCAGACATTTCTTTACACAATATTTTAAACACAAAACAGATGTATTGAACCAGTCCCGACACACACCAGAGCTTGACATAACTATGGTTTGGTTATCACAGTTATACAGTTAGATGTGCGTTGTGCTTGATTTGTTGATTTTTTTTTTAATTAGTGCTGCTAGTTCATTTTTAGATTTCGTTTTACATTTCTTTAAGGATTCCTCCTGTTTTTTCCCAATTCTCATTTATACTTGACTAAAAGGCAAAAGTCTAGAACAAATTTTATTATGCAATGCTTTACTCCAAGAGGCAAAATGAGGCAAGGATTGGTTACCGAGTCAGAATTTATCTGTATTCCCTACTGACTTCTCTGTGTGTTCACTGTTTTTATACAAGGGCAGCAAAAAACCAGTTTGCCCATGACAACAAGCACAAAGCAGCAGCATCTGCAAATGACTGAAAATGCTCTAGCAACATAAACCATATATTACATTAGGGTACAATAAAAAAATGTTCTATCTTAATATGAATTATTTTCCTATAATTTCAAAGTATTTAGTCTTCAAAGGAAATAGAAGAATTGTCCTGCAGGAGATGTCTGAAGGTAGAGCCATCTACTATTCTAATACCCTATAATAAGCAAGGTAAGTGAGATTTAACAACTCTGCAGGACTTAAGTTTATATCCTGCTTGGAAATTATAAAGTAGAGTTGCAGACAGCCCTCTCTTTTTCCTGCAGCTCCTGTGAAAGAGTTGTGATTTTATTACATACTGAGTCTTTTTACCACAACACAATGCATTTCTGATTTTGTTGATCATGCATTTTAAGAATTTAGGTGTACCTAAAACACAAAGGACATATTTTGTTAGATTGAAATGAGAAGCTACTCACTGGGAAGCAAGAAGAAATAACTAAGGATGTTTTGCACATGCAGATTAATTAAAAGTGGCTTTAGGTAGCAAATATTTCAATTATAATGGAAACTGGAATTTTTTTCAGTATTTCTTGGCAAAATCTCCACTCTTCACAGCTGACCTATTAATTCACATCAGTAGAAAAAAAAAAATCTCTCATGAAGACACCCTATCATTTTTTTAACAAATTACAATATTTTAGTGTGTCACAAAGCTAATGTAAACAAATGTATTTTAGGCCTGAGAATAAGTTTTTCTGTCCAGCTATTCAGCTGCCACCTTAGCCAGTGCAGAAAGCCAGTGTGGCTTTGTCCTTTCTCAGTCAGACTTCTATTCCATTTTACCTGTGAAACCTGTTAGTTTAGTATAGGCCATCCTCTTTATCTTTTCTACTGGACCAGTATCCCAACTTCCTCTCAGGCATTTTGCACATGAAGAGACAACAAATGGAAAAGGAAGGGTGACAACTCAGCTGACAGGCTGGTGCAGCACTCTGGCCACAAAGAAAGCTGGCAGTGACAGAAGGGAGGGGGAATTTAGACATACTTGAGGCAGACATGAAGACTGATGGTAGGCTGAGTAGCTGAGCTGGGTAAGGGAAGAAGTCATGTGGAGGTGGAGCAGACTAGGCTGATTTGGAATTTGGGGACAGGAATAAATAACTAGGCAGATAAATAGCTATGCTAGGCAAAGCATGGGAGGCTAAGGAGAAGAGCTTGTGTAACAAAGCAAAATTGACAGTCCCAAATGCATTTAGATGAGTCAGCAGCACTGATTGTCACACATGCCCACATGCACACACAGACAGAGCCCAACTATACTGCAACAACATCTTTTAAAGACAGAAATTTTTTGGTCAATCTCCCACTGGACTTTGGAACAGTGCAGCTGACAACACTTCAGCTGCTCCTCTATCAAGGAAGAGTTCTACCTGGAGCATTTTATCTGAAAATCCCTAAATGTGTATAGTTAAATTAGGACAAAAGTGGCCTAGATTTAAAATACTTCTTAATACTGATAAAGCTAAATATTGGGAGAAAAGACTACTTTTACAAATCTGTAGTGTTATAATTTTTTTTTAGTAAGGACATAAAATAAAAGCAATACCCTGATACTCAATTAATTCCAACTGAATTCTTAAAGAATATACAACCTGAATGTAATTGTTTTGGTAATGTTTTTCCTTTAGACTATTTGCAAATACCTGAAAATGATGATAATAAACGACTTACTATTCAGTATATTTAAGCAAAAATACTACAAAAAATACAGAAAAAAACAAGCATTACAGAAAATCTTCACCTCTTCTAACAACAGCAGCAACACAAGGAGCTATAAAGAAACTGTATTCTAAGACAGTACCAACCACTGCTATTCACAAGCAGCTGAGTCTTTGGGATGAAATCAGTGGGAGTTACACTGTTTACTTTAATGGAGCTATGATTTTACTCCTTTTTCATAGTAGTTGTTTTCTAAATTGCTACTTGCATTCACTTATCAATTTTCCTTAAGTAGCACAGTATTTACAACAGCAGCATGTAGTAGCATGAATTGGGTTAGCCACACTGTTGTGCTGTGGACTGCACTTACAGTTAACACACCAGTGCCACAATAATCATACGGTGGTAGAGACAACATCTTTTTAACATTTCTCTCTGCAGAGGAGTCCTCTAATATTGTATAGACATATGGCTCTTCTGCTGGCTCAGAATCACTGGTGGAAGAAAATGATGAATTTCTATGTCAGCTGCATCCAAATCTAGTGAGAAGCAAGAGCATTTGGACAGGTCATTAAAGAGTGCCCTAGAAAGACATGCTGTTAGCAGAACTTGGCTCATAGATTTTGTTTTAAGTAGAAGAGAATATAGGCACTAAGCCTTAAAAGTTCTAACCCCTAACTATAATGTATGGCATTGCTATTTGTAAAAATTGTTTCCTTGAAGACTGAGCATTTTGTCTTGAAGCAACAGAGCATATTTAAAATATCTCCCTTTTCCATCAGCCCTGCTAATTACGTTTTCAGTTTATGTCTTACATTTTACTGAAAATGTCTCTGTATAACTGGTTTCCTCTGTACTAAAAAAAAATTTGTGTACCAAGATAATTCATATGATGAGAAATTCATAGAATCATTTAGGTTGAAAAAGACTACTAAGATTATCAAATCTAAACATTAACCCAGCACTGCTAAGCTCATAACTAAACCATATCCCTAAGCAGCCCATGTACACATCTCTAATATACCTCTAGGGATGGTGACTCCATCACTTCCATGGGCAGCCTGTTCCAATAGCTGAAAACTGTTTTGGTGAAAAAAACCTTTTCCTAGTACTCAATCTAAACTTTTCATGGGACAACTTGAGACCATTTCTTGTCCAATCCCTTGTTACTTGGGAAAAGAGACCAACTCCTACCTCACTATAACCTTTGTTTTAGGTAGTTATAGAGAATGATATAGTAAACTGAGCTAAACAAGCCCAGCTCCCTCAGCCACTCTTCATCACAGTTGTGCTTTATACCCTTGACAAATTCTGTTGTTGTTCTTTGGATATGCTCTAAGACATCACATCTGAATCAGGAACAGATACTCATCAATTTACAAGCATCTATATTTATGCAGATTACTAAGTTTTGCTTTGGAGTGTAAATTGTTTAAAACTAAAAAATTCGTAATGTGGTCTTAGGCAAAAGAGTGAAGCATGAAGAAGAATGTAAACCTGGGAATATATTTTGCAGAAATTTGGATGTTATCTAGATCAGATATTATGAACAACTAGCATCTCTGCAACATTTGGTAGTGGCAGAGATTTGCACTGGTGCTGACAATGCTTTATAAAATTAATTTGCCACTGCTCTCAAGAACGATTTGTTGCAAATGACCTTTACTGCTGAAGACGAAGACAAAGAAAGGACATGAGATAAAAATGTGGAAATCAAAACCAAAGTCAAATAAAACCTGCTGAGCATCACACTTTCAAGTCAGTGATAGGTAGTGATAGGCTTTGTAGAGACCACTCTATAACCACACGAACCTATAGGATTAGATAGGCCTAGTAATTGTTCTAGCATGTAGACTGCAATTTTCTTAAAGAAGATGCTCAAGTAGATTTACATGCAATGAAAGTTTTACGTAAAAAATTCATCATCTCCTAACAGTCTTTCCATTGAAACTTAAATATATATGTGAGATGATAAGAGGTATTGGTATTTTTCCTTTCACCTACGTGGTCTGTGCATGTAAATTGTAAACAAATGTAAGAACACTGGCACTCATTCCTAAACAATCTTTCAGTCCATTGCAGAAAAAGCAATATGATATAGATAAAGTGCTTATTTTTTCAGATTATACCTAATAACCTATAAAGTAATTTTCAGTCATAGTTCACTGGAGTTAATTTTAAAGCATAATATTAAAGTCAAGGTGTCTTCACAATTAACTAGGCATTAAATACAAATGTGGTCTGATATATTGAGTTAAATATATGCAAGTAAACCCTTGCAGGCAAATAAGAATGGGCTTAATAAAAATTTAAAATGAACTCTCTGTGTAGATGTACACGCTACACAGTGATGTGCATTATTATATCTCAGTTGCTACAGCAGAGCAGCAACATTTGAGCAAAGTTTATGTCACTGTGAAGAATATTCAATTAGAAGTTACTTTTTGGAACAGGCAACATTTAAGGAATTTTTACAAATTAGTTATCTCTGGGCATAATTCACAGCAATTTGTGGTATAGTAATTTATCTGTAGAAAGATGCAGGAAAACAATTTCAGACAATAGTTGAGTATTTTCTGGGAAAAAAAACCCCAAACCACTGGATAGAAAGTCATCCTTTGAGTTCTTATTTTTTTTCAATATCCTTTCCTCACGAGTAGCTTTACTCATCAAGAGTAAGATAAAGCAGGTTAATTATTCCCTGAGGGTAAAGCAACTTAAACCTAAAGTCCACCATATATGTATTTAACTTTGTAAGAAGTAAGTTTCCCATTGTATTTATATTTGCTATTACCATTATTAACCGGATGTGTGAATAGAATCTAGAGTCATTAAAAAAGGCAGAACCGTGCAGAAAACAGTTCTTTCTCCATCAGACTTGTTATCCACATATTTTGCATAAGTTTTAATGTAACTGTCTTATAAAAGAAATTACACTGAATTTATCACATTTTACAAGTCAGTGGTTGTCAGTTTTCAGTTGATTATGTGGTCAGTTATTGCTTTACTACTCTCCCATTTTAACAAAATAGTATTAAGAACATATAACAGAAGCTCCCTCATCAGTTAATTCTAGTTGTTTATTTCCTGACTCTCAGAAGAAAAGGAAGTATTTTGGTGATGATCATGATATCTCATTCATTTTCTTTTTATCTTCTTACATCTGGCTTAGAGGGCAATACAGGAAATGGTAAAAGTTATTTCAACTTGTTAACTGCATATATATGAGTACGTTTCTTATGAAATTTTCGGTTTGTCCTCAGCATATAGATTTCAGTAAGAAAACTATTTGAACTATGATAAATACAAAGCTAACTAGAAAGAGGTTTGTGGGCTTTTGTTTTTAGAAAAAAAATTTGTCAGAAAGCCAATAATCTTTCTTTGAAATGCTTTACTTTTTCTTTGATAGTTCTGAAAACAGACTTAGCCTGGCTAGTGAACTTTTGGGTCTAATACAATTATATTGTGAATTGGTGTGAAAGTTTGCTAGGATATAAATGAAACTGTTGTTTAAAGCAGTCTCAACAAGGGAAGCTTGAAAGGATGATGCCCATAAGAAATGAATTTTCTGAGAGGTTTGCAAAGCTAACTGTAAGAAGGTTTTTCAATACCATTTTCTTTCTACTGCAAAAATCTCATACATGCCTCTACTTAACATATGAAAGAAGAAAAAGAGTATGAACTAAAGCTGGAGGATTCAAAGTAAAACAATATTGTACTGCCAGCCACTTGTTTTGTACCCTAGTCCGAGGCAGAGGCTGCTTGAAGACTAATAACTGCTGCAAGCTTGAAACCTCTGGGTAGTTTTACATTTTCAAGTGTTTCCACAGGGTTGGCTCCACTCCACAGTACTTCTAAATGAGGGCTATGCTTGAACACACAACTATGCATTAAGCAAGGAGTGGCAGAGTAACATCCCATGCATTGGACACCTCTGAAGTATCTGTTTTAGCTGAATCCTAAGAGTTTCAGATGCAAATGCATCACTTGAAACAAAAAACAGTAAGCAACTATGAATACTGCTAACCTGAGGAAGCAGGTGGTATTTTCTAGGTTATACTTGTAGTCAGTGAATTTGTTTCATAGATTAAAAATTCTGGTAGATCTTTTAATTTTCAAATCACAATATGAGATAAACTAAACCTAAGTGTAAAAAACTGCCTTTCAGATAATGGAAGGAAGTTGTAATACCAATAGGAATTTTACTGTATCCATAGCTCAGAATACCTTATCTTATCAAGGTAAAAGTAACAGTTTCATAATGACCTGGGGTTTGAATTAGTAGTGTTGTAATAACTTAGTAATGGGAGAAATTTGGTGAGTACTGTTGTAAGGGTTTAATAATGGGGGAATTTGATACCAAATGAAATATTTGCTGTCACAGTCTCTCCTGGTGAGAAACACACCGAAAAAACAGGGAAGAACCATAGCCATTCCCAGATCAATGGATTACTTCCACCATCACCTCTATTAAAAATGTTTAACTCAACGAACAATTCTTAAAATTTCAAAACAGAAAAATGGGCAGAGTTGTTAAACATGGGAAACATGGTGGTTTTGACTCACAATTACCACAGATAAGGTACTGACTTCAGACACTGCATTGAGGAATTAAAAGATATCACATAGATGATATTGGTAAAAAAGTAGGAATAATCTGTCTACTCTGACTCAAATAGTAAACCAGAAAATTATTTGCTTTTTCTGAAAAATGTAACACTGCAAAATTATAAAAGAGTCATGCAGAAATCACTGCCTAACTGAAAAGTCATTTTAAGGTAAAATAACACAGAATTTCAAAATCTCAGTTTTCATTCAAAGGCGAAATTTAATCTGCATCTCTTATAAGTGTAAGAGCTTTGGAAATTTAAATGGATTTTAATTCATAATAATAAACTGCTCTACCTGTACAGGGATATTTAACTTTTATGCTACATATACTTTTGTGGCCCTACAACTGACTTCTGGCTGACATCTCAATATGAGAATGAACTGATCACTTTTAATAGAAACACATTAATATAATTGGTGGATGTATAATAAAAGAGGCCCAGAAGTTCACTTACTCAAGACATTTTAAGGCTAGTGTGGAAAATAGAGATTTTAGAATTTTGCCCCCAAACCCCAGAAATTACTGCTAGTAAATTCTGCATTGATCCAAATACATGACCTTTGGAACATAGAAACCAAAAGGAAAAGTTACATTTCTTGTTCAATAAATTCAGAAATATAGTGGTACTATGTTTCTATATTTCTACTTCTTCCACTTTCTTCAATTCAGATTCTAGATCAAGATTTCCCTTAATACAATTCTCACCATATGAAACTACTGAAACATAGGTTAAAGAAATGGCAAAAGCATAAAAAGGTGCAATTATGCATTTCAAAAACACAAAATTACATATAAATTAAAAGGATAAAAGTTTCACATCTGAAAATGTCTATTAGTATGAACTATATAAAAAGTAGAGATCTGGTGTGAAAGATAACAGTTGCTCTCTGACCATAGGTATGGTTAAAAAATATAGTTAATATGTATAGATACAGAAATAGACCTTACTAGAAAAAACAAACAAACACACTTTTCATACAGTTGTTATTGAAATACAATGGAGTTTACTTTATTATATCAGCTCTTCTAACATTCTAAATGTTATTGAGATTATAATATTGCATTTTCACCTTTTTTTTTTCTTCTCCCTGGAGAAGTGTCTATTGCCAATTGTGAATGTATTTTGTAAGAAATAGAATTAGATTTGCTAGAATGCAAGCTCATCCTAAATTGATGTCTTCCATTATATGTCTGGCAGTTTTGAGGGAAACATTACATAGCTATTTATTAACAACAACAAAGTCTGTTTTATTTCTTTAAGAAAGTATGACTATTTAGACAAATGTCAAAAAGGATGATAAACATTTCTATATAAGATAGACATGTGCTATCCTGTGAAAGATAATTTGGGTAGTCAGCAAATCCCTGCTGGCAGAAATGTGAGGAGACACTGGCCAGAAAAACCTGTCTGGTTTTCAGAATGTGTAACACTTCTCCTAGAGAACTAAAAGGGTCTCTCACTAAAATCTTAGCTGTCACATTAGCATTAAATCAGTGCCTGCCAGCAAACATGGTAAAAGGTTGTTAAGGGTTCTCACTGTAAATACTATTTTTGTGAGAGCTTAAACAATACTACAGAAAAGGGCTCTGGGCTGAAGTGTAGAATATTGCATATCTCTTAGAAAGTGTGTCTTTAGGCACTTATTTTTTAATTCCTTTACTGAGATAGGTCTTAATCTTGAAAAGCAAAGCTTAAGTGAAAGCGATAGGACACAATTCCTAAGAATGCTCAAGCACTGGGCACACAACGTGCAATTTGCAATCTGATCCTCCTTGCTGGGATCCCAGTCAGAACCTGGTTCCTTAGAATTCCTTTAAATTAGATTGATTCAAGACTACCACAGTTTAAAGATATTTTATTTGGATTAAGGGCTGAATTCATATATTTCCACGAGAAAACTCTTAATGAGGATTCATGCACAGGCATTTCTCCATCTTTCTGTTGCAAAAGAAGAACCAGATGTACCACTGAGAGACCAATCTCCACTGAATTAATCCCATTTCCCCCAAGGACAGCTCCAGAACAGCCACCATGAAGGTAATTAGAAAGGGAAACATCAGTATCAGTCATGGAAAGAAAAACTGTGAATACGAACAAAAGCATTAGAAGGTCACGAAAATTGAAAGAATAATGCACCAACTGAACAAATGCTAGAATGACATCCAGTCTGCAAACGTGCAGAAACAAGATATCAAATACCATGTATCTCTTAAAAAAAAAAAGAGACAGCATTTTCATGCCTGAAAAAAATACAGATTAACACATCAGATTAAGAAGAAAAGCCTTCCCATTATATATCTCAGCTAGTCCATACAGGAAACATAGGAGTGAGCCTAGATAGCACTTCTGTTTGTGCCACCAAATAAGCAGTAGTACAAACCACATAGAGAATGCCCCCAAAGTACGTGTGAAATACAATACATTAAATTTTTCCCAAAGATTGGCATTTTTTCAACAAAAAATTCAAATGCTGTTAATTTTGTCATTGAAACTTTTAAATTTTTTGCCACCTCTCAAGATAGTCGGAAAGAGAATTCATCCCTGAAACAAAAGATGAAATAGTGTTTTAAATAGTGTATCATCTATTTATCAAAACCAAAATGAAAGGTTTAAACATTTTACGAAACATTGACCAGCTCTATGTGTTAGTAATGGTATATATACAGTAATTTTGAGCCAACACCTCTTTTTCATTTCAACCACTGGAGTTCAGTATCTCTGCAAACAGGGTCATAAATCCCTAATGGTAACTGGAGGTAAATACTTAAAATAAAATTAATGGCATGCTATGGAATAATGATAAGGTAGACAAGACTATGTTTAGCTAAGTGTCATTAGCCTGTAAGAAAGAATTAGCAGACCTCCATAGAGCCTGAGGTCATATCTAAACAGAAAAGAGCTTGATGACACTGAAACCTGGAAGGTGTACAACAATAGCAGAAGTAGTACTGAGAATAGGCTTATCTAGTGCACTTGAGTAAACCAAGCCTTTAACATTATGTATCTGATCATAACTACACCTGATTGGAACTATTTAAAGTTTAATGCTGCAGTTGCCTTTATACAGAAGCAGGAATGGATGAATGGACTTTGCCTGAGAAAGGGAGAAGAATGCTTCAACACTGGAAAGACAGAAAAGATTGCCATACAAAAAGAGGACAAAAATTTCATTAACATTTCACAAGCAGCAACTGCTGAGTTCAACAAGTGGCAATGCTTGTGGTAGACAGTGGTGCTCTACTTTAACTAAAGAGATTGAATTCCTTACTAATATATCAATTGAAAAAAGGTAGTTTACAAAACCATTTGTTTTAATATTGTTATTTTTTTGAAGTAATAAAAGAACTTTTTAAAAAATCTAGGTTGGCTCCAAATAGTTTCTAATTTTCTCTCTCATAGGGGCAACTATTTTGTACCTATTAACATTTGTTTTACTGATGCACTACTCTATTGCAAAATCTAATTCATTTTAGTGTGAAATAATAAATAAGAATACCCAGCCTACCTGTCATCTGTAAAATTCAACAGGAAGAGGAACCATAAAGATGTGCATAGGTTAAGCCCAAGGTCAAACATATCAGCAGAAACAAAGTCAGAAGTTCATAGATTAGCTGAATTCTTATTAATTAGCATGACTTTGACATATCTTGTAAAACTACAGGTGAAGATTGCTTGCTGTGTAATAATGTATCCTAATAACCCTCAGTGGGAACATCCATTTGAAGGAGAAGGAAGTGATGGGGAAGTGAATAGTAACAAATTACTAGAAAGATAGTATTCACAAAACAGTTATAAGAAATTCACAAATGATACATTTTATTGACTAATGAGGATGCATTTACTGCTCACTTGACATTGCAAACTTACTGAGAACTAGAAGATGTACAGTGCAGTGAAAATTAATGGAAAGTTAAAAAGCAGATATAAAGAAAAGTGTCTTTTGTCAGACTTAAATATACTGAAGTCCATATTGGTCAAGTTAGTATAAACTATAATACAAAAGTCAAGCTAGACATTTGATAAATATGCTATATTTTTGGAAGATGGTTTTTATAAAGAAAATTATTACTTTGTAGGCCTACAGAAGCACTTTTTATTATTCAACAGACACGTGAATGTGAGTGATCTGATTGCCTGGAGTTGCTCAGTAGGAGTCTACCTTGGATTTGCAGAAGGTTTTTCCTAGAGTTTCTCAACAAAGGCTGTTATAAAAGTAAGCAGATAAGAAAGCAGACATGTATAACTGAGACTTCGAAAGCAAAATAGTAGAGAGTTAGAAGTAAAGACCCAGCTCCTGAAATTAAGAGACATTGCTGCTAGACATTTTCAAGGAGTTTTTCTAGGACCTGTGCTGTTCAACACTCATAAATAATCTGGGAAGAGGGATGAGGGTTGTCGAGAAATGTTCCTGATTGGAATTATTTGGGTTATCCAGGACAAGGACAGACAGCATAGAATTCCAGAAATTCTGTACTCACAAGCCTGAGTGACAAGGCAAAACAATGGCAGAATAAATGCCCTACAAATAAATGTAAAGTGATACATAAGAGAGGCTGAGGGAAAGTGGGAAATATAACATTGTGGGCCTGGAGTTGACAGTCATCATGGAGAAAAGAGCCCATTGTTGCACAACCATTCAATATTGGTATTCAGTAAGAAACTAAGAAGGAAAAACTGAGGGAATGATTTTGAAACAGTATGAACCTAAGAACTTCTCACACTTTGAAAGCCATAAGTAGCAGGCAAAATCCAAAACAGGGCAAGAAAGATGAACAATTTCTATATAGAGTAGGATCCTTCTCTTGAAAAGATGATCTCCAAAGAAGGATAAAGATGAGGCTCACAAATCACAGGCGGCATAAAGGGAATGGATTGTTTACAGCTCGATCAAATCCAATGCAATGTGGATTCAAATTAGGATAGACAAAACCACTTTCAATACAACAAAAAAGTTCTTCATGCACTAAATGAACAGGGTAGTAGACTCATGCAACTCATCTCTCTTCTAACACTTAAATAGGTTTGTAGGAATAGATGCAGGGAACCAAAATACAACAAAATCTTAATTTTTAGAAACCACATACATCTGATGAAATTTCCTCAGCTAAAACTGTTGTAGGCTGGGGAATCTAGTTCTAGTTCTCACACTTCCCTGGGCATATATTGATAATCACTGCCCAGAGACAGGATGCTGTCCAATTCTTACCCTAATCCAATAGGGACATTCTTTTTTCTCTATGTTTCCCCATGTCATTACTTTTAGGCAGCGTCCTGAAGTGGCCATGGATGCCTTTGAGGCACCTAATCCTGTTGATGTGTGATACATTTAAAATATTTGCTTTGGGATTACTCTTGGAGGGTAGAAGGGAAGAAGAATTGTAAAATGTAAGTGCTACAGGACTTCACTTATAAACTCAGGCATCTTAATTGGATACTGAAATGGATTTCTGAAATGTCAGAAATTTTTTATGCTTTTTCACTCATTTAGTCCAATGAGTTTTTTGCATTATCATGTCCATGAAATATCTTGCTTCAAAATGCTAGTATCGTATAAGTGAATCAGTAGACAAGTGCAAACATGGAATCTCTCTGAAAAGTTAACAAGTCTCCCAAGGAGAATTGCCCTTTGCCATTGAAGAATATCTCCTGGAAACAATTGGAATACCAATGAGATTAAATGTTACTTCCTCTAAAGATGAAACAACATGGCTTTATCATAGCAATAAGTAGTAACACTTCATTTATTATGTACATTAATTATTGCTGAATTATAATGGATTGTCTAAAAAGTTGCATAATATTCACATTAACACTAAATGAATTCATTACGATGAGTGTAATTACAATGAATACTAACTAAATTAATGATAGCTAGACATGCAAGAGAAAGTGTTACCCATTTACTTGACATGTTCCAAATGGAATATATTTTGTCAATGTTTTTGAAGAGTAGTGTGAATAGTTTAAACAGTAGTGTGAAGCAGAGTGTTCAGCAGAGGGGTTTTTTTAAAGTATCATTGTACAAATTATTTTACGGTATATTCAACTTCTATGCACATATATATATCAATAATGCAATCTGAATACATTATCTGAATCAAATAAAACTAGTAAATCTTCAAATCAGTTGTATGCTTCTGTTTGTATTTAGTTTCACTTGTACACACATAGAAACAAAATCCTAGATGCATGGTCAGACAAACAGGAAGTCAGCAAACAGACTGTATATGCTGCTGTGCCCCAGTTTTGCACTCCAGTATTCATTCTGGTGTGCACTCTACAGATCAACCATGTTCCAGGCAAAGTCTGATGTCAGGTGGTATGTTTAGCATGCTTCTGCATTTATATTTCTTGACCTGTTGGCCTAAGCCTTACATAAACTATTCTTGCCGATGGCAAAAGAAATCTGGCTTGGGAATTGTATCTGTAGCCACATGCCAGATGTCTCACAGGCTCTCACAGAGTACTAATTGTACCAGTTTTCAAGGAAGAACACAGTTTTATCCATAAGATAAAATTTTAGTGGATTTAGAAAAATAAAATATGATGCCTAATTCAACAGGGGAAAGAAAAGGTTACTTACAATGCGCTTTTCAATCAATGGAATGTGATTTTGCTGCCATCTGTGAAAGCAAACAAAGCAAAAGAAATATTATTTCACATAGGTCACAGAATTATAAAAAATTATGTACAAGAGAGTATAATTAGATGTTATAGTACTAATAGACAACTAAAATATTATCATACTCATTCTTCCTCTACTTTGATTCAATACTTTGATTCGAAGCCAACATCATCGACTGGATTCCTTCTTTTGCACTAACATATCCAACACAGCATAAACTGTAAAAAACATTCATTGTTTTGTCCAAAGGAAAGAAAAATCAGTGGATTAGTAGGGCAAACAAGGATTGAAAATGCTGCCAAACACTTGACAAAACATCAAAACACAGCTTGATTCTTTGTTCACACAACAGAAGATACAAAGGAAGAAGTATCATCCTTTAACTTTTCTTGTATTGTATTTCAGAGGAAGATGAACTGTAGCCTTCCGGCAATTGCTAATGCAGTGTTTGTATTCTGTGTTGAGATTATCCACTTGGGTGCTGCACTGCAGCTCCCTCGGCTATTTTGACACTGCATCCAGATGCTCCAATTTTGCTTCAGTGACTCAAGAGCAGAGCCAATATGCCTTAAAGCAATGTTCAAAGGGTTAGGTCTTGATGAACAATTAAAGCACTCAGAGGAAGTGTTTCTGAACATCTCTGACTGGTGCTGAAGTGACTTTAGTGGCCTTAGTGTGACATCCAGGCAGGGAATATGTAATAGAAAGATTCAGTTCTACACTCAAGGTGAATGTGGATTTTGCCCCACTTTTAAAGGAAAAATAAAGATGTGCAAGTACAAAAGAAAAATATTCATGATTTTAACTGCAGTATATCAGTTCTAGAAAGGGTGAATATTTGTCTGCTTTATATAAACCTCTTTAAAAGGCTTAGTTAGAAATATTTTATTAAAATTACATTTGTCATATATTCCCACTTTCTTGTTAGAGACCAAAATAATTTACTGTTTGAGCAAGACGTTTTAAAGTGAATGTGCATCCCTGTAGAATCTACACGTAACTTAACAGAAAATAAAATCTATGTACTTCAATGTACTTCAGTAGTCCATAAGTGAAAAGTTATCTAACTCAAGCACTGAGTGTTATTACTCCAACTATTAAATATTTACGGCATTGGAAACACATTTTGGAAAGTGTCATTCATTTAATTGGAGAATAACTTCTATTAAATGCTACAAAACCAGAGAAATATATAAGGCTCCATCACATCCACAACACAAGCCCTGAAGCAAAAAGTAGAGGCACCTGATCATCTAATGCTAAGACAAGTCATAATTTTTTTAAAAAATTTCTTATTTATAAAAACAAATAATTATAATTCCATATGTGCTTCACATTTTTTTGTGAAAAAGCATAATTTAAGCTATTTTATATATTATTTCATATTTTTATTTTTCATTCTTGAGATTTTCCTTGGTTTAGAGAAATATAAGCCCTGTTTGCAAGAGTTTCACTTTGAGTTTTGTTTAAGGTTTTATATTTGTTTTTTTTTCTTTTTTTTTTTTTTTAAGTTCTAGAGTACCAATTTTAGTCTTCTGATAAGAGATGAAGTAAGAAATCAATTTCAGGTGACAAGTGTCATTGCAGAAAGTTTTACCTGAACAATGACAGTGCATGATTTAGGCTGGAAGACACAACCCTGATATAGAATACAAATTGTGTACCAGGTGGGAATTGTGGAAAAGCTTGAGAGACACAAGCTAAGACTGAGGAATGCCCTGAAAGAAATTTTGTGGAGGTAGGGGAAAAAAATTCAAAAATTCACTTTATGCTCTCTGCAGCATCTTCGCCTCCTTTGTTATTGTTAACTTTGCATCTGGTTGCTGCTTCCAGTTAGCTCACCTACTGTGCTGAGTGGGCAGGACAGAAGAAACACACCTGAGTTTGCCTGCCCTGCTCACTTCACAGTCAGGTTACATGTTTCATCAAATCCTGCACGCAGTGCAGAACTTGTTCATGTACTAAATCTTCATGCTTGCATCTGCTTTATATGAATGGAGAATCACTTTAACGATTTGTATCCTGAAGGACATTTGTTTCGAATATTGCTAAATCCATTTTTTCTTATTGTGCGAAATACGTGAAGTAAGAGAAGATCCTTAGATATGAAACAGAATATGCATAAGAATTATTATTAAAAATTTTCATTACCATTTTTAATACACAGTTTAAATCTAAGAATGTGCAGGTCAGAAGAAAGAAATAAATATTCTTTATATTTAATTATTGCTTTCGCTTCTGTAGTTCAGAAATAATTTTCAATCTTAGAAATAGAACATTGCCTGATATATCCTCATTTCTCCATAATGGAAAAAAGACCCAGTTTTAAGGACTAAGAAGGTCCAGCATTATCAAGAAAGACAGATGATTAGTTAAAATAGAATTCAGGATATTCTATTAGCAGTAGCTTTTACTTGAACAATACACTATATCTTCTTGCAAAAAGGTCAACAGACAACAAAGTAAGAGTTAGCAAATACACCTGACTCTTCCAGAAAGAACGCTGTTATCTTTGGAAGTCTTCCAGAAAAATGCATTATTTTGTGAGAACTGACACATATGAACAACTCTGAGTTCAAGTACATTTTCTATCAGCATTTAACTAAAAAGCACAAGCAACACAAATCTATCAGATAACTCAAAACTGTCTTCTCATTAGAAGTGAAGGCATCAAAGCTGCCTAAACACCTACTATGGTAGCACCTTCTAGGACAATTAATGTACAGGGAATTATCCCCTTTTCCCATGAAATGCATGCTGGATCTCTGTAAATATGTGTAATCAAAAAATGAATGGATTTCTGGGTAAACGTCTGAATGGGAGAGCTGAAGAAAACTAGTCATGAAAGTTCAGGAAACTAGACTTAGTTATTTGGCTTGTGTCTTGATCATTCTAGTGGATATCTCTTGAAGAAGGAAGGACACTGTTTTCTCAACCATTACGCCACTGATATAAAGTAAAAGTTTGGGAAACCAAGATTAACACCAAGCACTCTTTCTAGGTACTATTCTTATTCTTTATTCCACCTCTAAAGGAAGGGAAAATAATTCACTACATTAGAGACTTGGGAACTCTGGGTGTCACAAATGGTACCAGCAAAATTTCTGTGTGACTGTACAGATGTGCAAAATTTGACAACTTGTTCTGTATCTGTACACTACTACTGTGACATTTTCCTGCAAGAGATCAACAGCTGACCTTTGCAGGCATGATTTATCTAGCTTGATTTTTCCCCACTAAACCCCCCCCAAACGTAGACTTTTTTCTGGCTATTCCACACGTCCATTGGCAATGTAAAAAGTAGAGAAAAATGACTCAGATTTCATAAACGGTCAGTGTTCCTTTTGTATTGATCCTCCTGTCTGAATTGAAATAAGCACTCGTGGCCAGCAAGTTCTACTACTCCTTCTTAATAGAGGCGTGCTAGCTCAGCTGAGTACAGGTTCTTGAAATAGGAAGTGTTAGGAAACATGGAAGTATATGCAAGAGGGCTTTAAGTATTACGTAAATAATGTTCAGTTTGATGTTTTACACAAAAAGTGTGTTGAAAATACCCTTCCCCCTCCTCTACAATATCCCTGTAATTTAACTAAAATTATGCATTTAGAGACAAAGAAAACCATACTTTGATTTCATTTGGAGCTGACAGAAATATTCAGGAAATATTTAGAAACAAAAAATGTGGGGAAGAATTATCCTTCTACGTTCCTAAAAGTAGCATTTTTCTTCAATCATTAATTTGAATACTTGCCAAAGAAACAGGCAACTCTGCAGAAGCTATTTGAACACAAAACTAGAGAACTGGAAATGAAAGATTAGGCTTACAGGCTCTTTGTAAATCATTCATGGAAGTAAAGAGAATCCCCCCTCTCTTCACTTATTCAATAGCTCTGCGGTTAGGGCCTCATCTGATATACAATGTGGGACAATCAGGTTCAAGACCTTGTCTGCACATTCTTGAACCCACATTTTCACCTTCCCAAAAGAGTTCTTAAACCAGTGAGAAATCTGTAATTGGCTCTTCTTGATCCCCATGGAAAAAGCTGTTCTGCATGGATTATTTAAATACTGAGACAAAGAGAGAGAGTGATTCTTTGGTCTGCTGGTTAAAGAATTCACTTGGGAGGCACACAGCTCAGTCAAAGTAGCAAGATAGTTCAGGTGAGAGCACACCACTGCAGAATATCCAGTGGTTAGGTGATTCCCCTGGAAGGTAGAAAATAATGGTTTAAATCTCAGTCAGGGGGAAGGGGTTGAAACCTAGTCTCCTACATATAGGAGTTATTGCATTAAAAAACATATGGTGAGATCTTCAACTCTGCAGGGGTAGAGGTGAGTGGGTGGAGATGGGAAGACGAAGAAGGGAAACAGTTGTTATCTTTTCACTACTAGTTTTGTGAATCTATTCCTGTTCCAAGAACAAAATATAAAGCCATCACAAATTGAGTCTGAATTTTGACAGCTTTTCAAATTGTTAGCAATCAATTTATTCACTAGAGTTCTATTCAGATAGCTAATGCAAAAACACATTGTCTTCCTTGCAGGCTCAGATTAGACTCCCAAGTAAATACTGGATTAATTTTTTTGCGTGTATGAAGCTGCCCTGTACATATAGTGTACATATACAGAGTTAGGATTAACTGCTATTTAAGAACTATTCTATAAATTACATTCTAAAATTCTGTGGGATGAGATGGGAATATTACAGCAGAAGCTCACTTAACATTTCCAATTATGCAGGGTATATTCATCAGACTTTTTATGAGAAAGGAATGATCATGCTTTTTTCTAATTTTTTTTTTTTTTTTGAGATCATATCTGGACACAAAAGAATTCAGTATGGTTCGTCTGGAACTAGTATCTTCTTATTTCTTATACCCTTGTTGTCAGCCTCCTATTTTAATGCAGTATTTTGTATTTCATTTATTATATAGGGTCCCCAAGCACATATTTGAGTCTGTTTTATGAGAAACTTACTAATTTTAATGAATAACAGAAAAGTAAACCTTAATTCCTGAGTACTTGCCATTGACACTGATCTGAGAATTCATTTACTTACCTCAATATTAGATAAAGAGTTTTGTTGTTGTTTATGTATGAACAAAGCATTATTCACTTATAGTAGTTAAATCTTATTTTTCTTTCAATGTCAATATTTCTCTCCTAAAAGCTTCATGTTTTTCTGATAGCATTCCGAAGTTCCAGAGATGTCAATGACAAGTTAACTGAATGTAAATCTTTCAAACACAAAGTGGGTTTCAACAGGAAAAGGTTGGCGAAGTTGAAAAGTTAAACTACAAACAGCTTAATACAATTACTCCAATAATTTAATTTGCTTAATATAGAGATGTTAGACATTCAGAAATACTCATTCTCAGGCCGCTCCTACAAAGTATTATTGTCTGCTGGCCTCTAAAAGCACACACAGTCACTAATTCTTAACAAGAATGTAAGAACATCTTGCTGCTTTCACACAGCACTATTTTTCACAATATGAGTGCTGGCAAAAATAGCAAAATATTTTCAAATTTGCCAGCTAGCAACAAGAGAAAACGATATATAAAAAATTATATATAAATATATATAAAAATACATATATAAATATAAACATATATATAAATATATATTAAAAAAAATCTAGCTTTTTGCCAATGAACTTGCTCATTTGCATAAATTTTGCTTCTTGTGGGAAGTCTAACTTTATGATTCCCATGTTACATTCTCCCCCCAGCACTTCCAAAAAATCGAAACATCTTTTCCAGGTAAGAAGTTAATACATTTTTAAATTAAGAATCTTTGGGAAGGAGGAATAAAGTTTTAGTGCTGGAGATTCCTAATTTTCAAGTGACTGAAAAATAAAGTAATCTTAATATAAATCTGTTTTATGGGGGCATTTTAGACCCGTAACGTAAAATGAAAAATTATTGAAAAATGCTGTACGCTAATAACATTCATGTTGGTTTTATCTCAGATATATAAACAGTATGTATTATGGGGAAGATCATCCTCTTATGACTGACATTTGGAGCAGGTGTCAGTGTTCGTAATAAATTGTTATTTGGATTTTATCGGCTATTGCACCAGGCTGCTTATAAATATACAGTGGTCTAAAGGTGCTTTCACATAAAGGATAACCTGACACACTTGTAGAATTTTGTTTTAACTACATAACAAGTCTTTTACAAAAGAAAAATATTGCTAAGTGGGCTTCAAATATTTAATATATTATGGATCAAACTCTAAAGAAACACTGAACAAACCATAACAAAAAATATTTCTCATCATATTATTCAGAAATATTCATAAAGTGAAAATATCTTAATGCATTCAATACGTAAGCGAACTGGAAAAGATTCAGGTTTTGCTAATAACGTCTGTAAGAAAACTTGGTTCACACCTTTATTAGTTAAATTCACAGATGTCATCTTCCAAAAGCACTGTATGATTTTTCTATCTGCTCACTCCTGAATGATAATTCACCTATACTTGCTTCAACTCTAGTATCACTGAGGAAAAAAAGCATACATGGAAAACTCAGTGCCAGGTAAGGCAGCTTCCAGCAAAGAAAAGAAAGTTTATAGCTGAATCCTTCATGATCAGGATTGGGCACAAGACCTTGTTAGAAATAAAACCACCATATATCAACAAAAATCACACCAACAACACTTAGGCACACTATTTTTAGCTTTGTACTGCTTTTGTTGTTTTTTAACTCTGAAACAGAGAAGGACAAAGTAAAAATGTACAGCTCAGTATAAAAAGATGCAGACAAGAAATTAGGTTAAAAACCATATTTTTTGGCAAGAAGTTAGTTTAAAAATCATACAGTGATCCTCTGTGACTAAACAAATAATTAGATTAAAAAGCCTAATTAAGAAGTGAAAACTAATATAAGACAGTTTGGTGGTACATTGCACCATACTCATCCAAAATTTTTCACTAATTTATCAGTCTGAAAAAGAGAAACATGATTATTCCTGGGTTATTGGTCTCAATCTCACATAGTAATTTAGACAGTGTAACAGCACAACCAACTTCAATTCCATTCTTCTTAATTATGTAACACGAAACTCAAATTATATTACTTTTGTGCTAAGAAAAAAGAGGAAGAAGGCACTGTATTTGTATTGTCAACTCATTTCTAGTCCTCCTAAGGCTCTTTTTTCTTACCAAAGTGAGAACCTTTCACAATCTCAAATATCAGTTTTTATTTCTTTAATTGGGTGTTTCTATCAGGACCTTTTCAGTGAACTCTTCACATTTTAATATACTTCTGCTTCACTACTCTAGCTGATTGTTTCAGAGGTTGTGCAGAACACATTCCTGATCTTCACGAAAGCTGCTTTCAAGGTCTTTCATATTCTGCCATAATCCCCTAGTAATTACAAAGGCTCTCTTTGCAACAATAAGCAAGTCTGAGAGGAGTTCTATAACCCTACATCACACATTAAATTGTATTTGGACATTTCAGTTAAATGTGCTTCCCTTGAGCCCCAACTTGCATACAAAATCTGCAAGACGCCAAAACACAAGCACTGAAAGGTTATGATGATGGTAACTGTCTCTATACAAAGCATTGATTAAATGAAATACAAAACACAGCTTGGATAAAGGCTTTAGTTGGGGAGCAGTTAAGTCCTCATTAGAAAAGCAAAGTTGACAGAGCTTAGAAACACTTATTTTATGCCTGATAATCATTAATCATTTTTACAGATCTTTTTCTCCCCTAGGACTTTAGAAGTGCTTTTGAATATTTCTCTGTAAGTACTCATACTTTAACTTCTGTTTTATTTTATTTTTTAGGGAAAAATGTCTCTTCCTGTCAAAGGAAAGACCTTGCCAGATTTATGACTTAGTTGCAGTCATTGCATTCAGGTATACGACCCATGAGCTATCAGAAGTCACTTTTCCAACTGCTGTGCATGTGTAAAGGAAAAATATACAATACATACCCTAAAAAATAAAACCTCCTCTTTTTCCTCTTGTCTTTTTCATTGAGTTTACTCTATTTATTGCTTGTTGATTAAGAACATAAACATGTGGGGTTTTTTATATCTTCAAAGGGCTACATCAAATTCCGCCTATAACTGAACCCAAAAATTGTAAGAGTCCAGAATAAGGTAAACCACTATCATACACGTGACCTTACCTTGGTCTAAAAAGCTATAGAAAAAAAGAAACTGCATTATGCAGTTTGCTGCCAGTACAAGTGGCCTAAACTATGTTAAATAACATGGGATAAGAATACTGTACCATAAAAATGATCTGACAACAGTCTCTACTTTTGAAAGGCCATACTTAATGTTAAGATCAATTTTATTTAAAACCTTGTAATACTAATTTCTGATGCTGTGGCAGTAGTAAAGATTCCTTCTGTTACCTGTTACATTAAATTTTCCAACCTAATATATGCTCCATTTTTCACTTGGTAGAGGAATATTCCTTTCAAAGAACTGGGGGAGCCAATATCTATTGAGACCGGGAACTGTGCAAATGATTTCCCAAATTCTGTGAGTGACATCTGAAAGAAAATCAAATGAACTTTTTTTTTCTTCTTTCTTTTGTTGACATGGTAAACTTTAACACTAATACCAAAGAGAGAATACAAGGAGAAAAAATTCCAGTAATATATTCCTCACTTTTTGTTTAATAACAGAGCTCTTTGAACAATCTGAAATTCTATGGAAATATTACCTTTGCATTTCAGCTTTACCTGAAGGCTATTTAACCCCTATTTTCCAGGAACTTTCTTATCTTTATTACTATAGGCAGTTTGTTGATAAGCATGTTTCTGTCTCTCCTGACGAAACTTCTTATTACTTTTAATAAATATTCATATACTCAATGAGACAGAGACAGTAAAAAATATTCTATTCCCTGTTTATTGAAGCAATTTACATGGGAAACCCAAGTTCTAATTACTATGCTAATGAATATATATATATATTGCATAGAAAGTGGAAATACACCAACAATGGCAATGTCTGAGGCTGTTAAAATCAATGTACTTGTAGTAAAGAAGAGAAGATGCAGGTTCAAGTGAGATTTGCCTTCCCCTTTGGCAAGTGAACTGGTAATTTTTTCCAAAGCTTTTTCATTGACTGAAATGGGCCTGATTCACTTCTTTAAGTCAGTTCATAAATTAACTCTGGATTTACCCATTTTACTTTCATCTAACTTTGCTGCTTTTAAATAAACTGTAGTCACATATGCATGGTTTACATATTCAAGTTGACACACTGCTGCAAGTGCAAAAAATACAGTTTGGAAGAATTTCACAGTGTTTCTGGAAACAATTATAGGTAAAAGCTATTATGGAACATCCATGTTTTTATTTGATAAGCTTATCAAATAAAGTTTGCAGGTGCAAACTTCGAGTTCTGTTTCCACTCATAGTCACTTCATATTAATTTTAAACCAGGAAATATTTGCCACGAGCCACATCTTACTCCCCAAAAGCCCAGAAACCAACTGCTAAAGTACAATGGTAGAAGCCACTTTGTGAAGTGTTACTTGATAAATAAAGCAAAAGTAACATGGGAATGTACGGCTGTTTCACTATAGGAGCCTCTCCAGAATGCATTATACTCTAGTAAGAGTAGGACTTACTCTTGATCAGTCAGAGATGACAATAATTAGGCTTGTATCAGAAGAAGACAACTTCCCCTTCCTCATAAAGCATGAATGGAAAACAGTAAGAGTTAGGAAGTACTCCAAATGTATAGAAACAAGGAACAAATATGACCTTGATATGAATAATCGAATGAGTGCCCATGGGCTATATACATCGAATAGCAAAGGTGCACACCTTTGCTTCTTTAGTGAAAGAAGTATTAGTGAAACGTAAGAAGTAGTGGTTATTTAGCCTGGAGAAAAGGTGGCTCAGGGGAGATCTTACTGGTCTCCACAAATTCCTGAAAGAAGATTATAGTGAGTTGTGGATCAGCCTCTTCTTGTGGCAACTAGTGATAGGACAAGGAGAAATGGCCTCTAGTGGTACCAGGCAAGGTTCAGGCTGGATCTAAGAAAAGAATCCTTCACTGGAAGAGTGTTCAAGCATTGGAATGCACTCCTCAGGGAAGTGGTGAAGTCACCATGCCTGGAAGTGATCAAAAAAGACTGGACGTCGTACTTGGTGATATGGTTTGGTTAGCATGGTGATCTTGGAGGTCTTCTTCAACCTCAATGATTCTGGTTCCACGATTCTCTGTGTGCTGGATTCATGCAGTTAAATTATGTTAGTAGAGGTTAGTTAATATTTCCTATTATGATAATTTTAATTTTTAGGTTTGAAAACACGACAATTACGCAGCCTTATCAAGCATGGCATTCAAAGGGAGATTAAAAAAAGGAGAGGCCAA
The DNA here is from genome assembly GCA_013398615.1 of Brachypodius melanocephalos. Lineage (NCBI taxonomy): Eukaryota > Metazoa > Chordata > Aves > Passeriformes > Pycnonotidae > Brachypodius > Brachypodius melanocephalos. The sequence continues at coordinate 12,435,205 of VZSR01003049.1, forward strand.
AGAGACCTCCTGTACAAACTTCCCTTTAGCAATGTAACCCAATACCCTTTCTTTAACTCCAATTTCATGGAAATCACACTTAGGATGGAGAAAGTATCAAATATTTTCCCTAAATGACTCTTTCTGTGTACCACACTGGAACACAGTGTATACTGACTAAAATAATTTGTACGAAGGAATTACTACAGGAACATCGTCTATACTTAAAAAGCTTATTCAATTTCAAATTATATGCTTATTCATCATAGTTACAGCAGTTAACTTTTTTGGTGTAAGACTTATTTACAACTAAAATACTGACATAATACCTTGGAATGGTATTTTGTGCACATACTTTAAATTTTTGAAAGATTTAAACAGATGTAACTTTGAAATATTGTGTTAGCTAAGGAAACAAAAAAAAGGACAATTATGGGACCAAAAGGTAAGAAAAAAGAGCGTGTGTAGCATTGTAGCAACCCTCCACCTGCACCATGCAAATAAAATTCTTTCCCACAGACATCCACAGATTTCAGACTGGATATGAAACTAGATACAATAATTAGACATTCCTTGGACACCCATGCTATATTTCATGTAAGTATCCTCTCACCCATTAAAATCCTCTACCTATTAGAAACAAATTGAAGCTTTCAGTAACTCAAATTTTATCAGAATTTCAGACATAACCTATTAGTAAGAACAGAAATTATTCATTCTATCTAAAAGACTTAAGTAAAGAATTACATGCTTTTCTACAGTGCATATAACCAGCTTTGTGTCTCTATGAAATGTCAGGAAAAGTAGGTGATGGAATATGAGAACTTTACCCATGCTTCCTGTAGTTTAATTTGTACTGATACTAGAATATGGTGGGTTGGTTTTTTTTCTATTCTTCTAAACTGATAAAATGGTTGTATGGTCTCTGCATCTGGGTTTTTTGTTTATTTGTTAGTTTTTTTATATCCACATAGTCCAGAAAATGATTAACTATCTGCCACAGTGAAAAGGTAAAATCAATGACAATCTGGTCATTTTTACTCATTAAAATTCGTCGTATTAAAATTCAGAAACTTATCTTTCACAAAATGATTCATGAATTTTAGTCTTTCAACTCAAACACTTAAAATAGGACGCCCAGACCCTCCCCCCACCCCAAATCAGCTTCCTAAAGTTAAATATATTAATTTCAACTTCAACTACTGTACTAAGTGCTGTCTCTTGTGGTCTAGTTATTGGTAAGAGAGAAAAAGGTCAGGTTCTTACAATATAAACAGTAATGTATAAAATGAAATAACGGTGTTTATATACACAACAGATAAACATAACCCCTACTGAAGTTATATTTACATTATACCTATACACAGAGACTCTTGCATTTATTTGTAAAGATCTGTCTGGAAGAGTTTACAAAGTGCTATTTTATTTATTCCTATCACAGTGTCTGTGATGTTATTTCTAATTTTCTTTGCTCCTGTGAAGCAGCATACTGAACTCTTAAGGGAACAGAAAACATACAAATGCTATTACAGTACACATTTCTAAGCAGCAGGAAGTCTGTAGTAAGTGTCAGAGATTGATCAGGATTTTATTGCACATATAAACAGCCACTACCAGTTACTCTGTGCCAAAGGGTCATGGTATGCATCATCTGTGCTGTATCTTTAACCACCTCAGATTTTCAGAAAGGTAACAGCAATCTTAAATTACTGCAATCAAACCGAAATCAATGAAATCTTTTTGATACATGTTAATCTCCAGAACCAGAATAAAAACCTAAATCATACTTCTTTCCACTGGAATGAAAAGGTAAACTAAATATACAAAACCATATTTGAACAGTAAAAACTACGTGCATTTACACAAATGTTTAAGATCGACACTTGTGCAACCCTAACTAGATTCATAAAGGAAATGCATGTATGCCAAAATTTTAGAGAAGCACTATAGAGTTCCAGGGCATGTTTTTAACCATTAAAATGTAAGAGCAGTTTGCTATCAAGCACTCTGTAAAAAGATACTACATTCACAAAGTGTGAAAATTGGATGAAAATTGGAAAACTTCCGAATTTACACTGCAGTGATTCTATATATTTTGACTATTTATTTTATTCAGTACAGAGATTATCTTATTAATAAAAAGTTTAAGAATGAAAGCACTGAATTCATACAAATGAGGTACATTTCTAAGTTATTTTAATAAATTCCTTACTTTGGAGTATCACCATTTCTGAGATCAGCTAGGATTCCTGAACTAAAAAAAGGCCACTGCATGGTGCCAGGCTTTTATGAAGTAATTTCTTTGTACAAAAGAGTTTTACTGAAAATAAGGAATTTAGAGTAATTACAGAATCCTATTAAGATACTGTGAATTGAAAGTATGTGGATATAACAATTCTATTACATTTTCAACAAAACAAAGTCCTTTGAGTCATAGTATTCTTATCCCTCAACTCATCTAAACATCTAAGTGCATTTGAAAGCAGTATCACATATGCATTGGCTGTTACAAACACATACTTCTGAGACTGTCTCACAAATCACGTGAGAATTTGTCTTTCTGATAGAGTGGTTGTCAGTGACAATTACCTTGATTCTTATCCAATATTCAGCATACACTAAAAAATAATTTAATTATGAAAATGCTACACAGTTATCTTTTCTCAAACATTCTCAAGGCACTACAGTATTTCTCAAAATATTCACTAGTGAATTCAGAGATAAGGATATTTATAAAAGAGTTAAACTCAAAAGAAACATTACCTTCCAAAAATAATTTTCCCTCCTGTAGTAAAAAGACAACATAAATTTAAATGAACCAAAAATTCAACAGACGGGTTTTAAAAATTATAGTCTTCTCTGCTTGAAGCATGTTCCTAACTCCATTAATATGAATGAAAGTTAACCATGCACAGGAGAAAAAGAACACATTTACTGTATGTATACTTGCTCTTTGGAATCTTTGAATATTTCATTTTATTAAATATATTTTAGAAAGATGTCTGGTTTATCAGAACAAAGGCTTTGGTTTCTGTTTTAAAATTACTGAGGCGCAAGATAAGACCAGAAAAGTTCACCCGGCCATGTATATTTTACTGCAAACATGTCATTTTAGACATCTTTCAAAGATGTATCTGGATCTGAAAAGCAATCCTACTGAGGCATTTTTTTGCTAGTGCTCATTGACATATTCATGTAATGTAAAATCAATCAAAGCCAAAAAGCCCTTAAATAAAAACCCCAAACTGAATTTAAAAAAAACCCCAAAACTACCTATTTGATAGGAAAACATGAGGTTGCTTTATTTTGCTTTTCTGTATCTTCTCTATTAAGAAAGTTCAGCCACCAAATTTATAATTATGTGAAACAAAACAAAACACTACAGCAGTATTATTGTATAGATTTAACTCATTCATTTGGGGACTCTTCTATTTGGATAGGCATGCAAATGAGCCATTAATATTGAGCAGTTGTCGGAAGGAGCAAGGATGTAGTGCCAACTTGAAGATTCAAACTTGGTTTCCTGAAGTGTGACATGGAAGAGATTTACTCTTTCACAAAAGGGGTGACTTTCAAGTCTCTAAATATCTTTCAAAACCTAAGGATTATGGAAGCCTCCAAGTATTTTCAAAATTATACTCTTATTTGATACCTTTCAAAATCTTATACAAATTATATAAAAACCTGTTTTATCAAAATGGAAGTGAGAGAGTGATGAAATACTGGAGGTTGGAAAAAAGCAACAAAGTCTGGAGGCCATCAAGCTGAGCCTACACAGAGACAGCTTAGGTCTGCTGTGCTTAAGATATTTTGTGAGCAAACAGGGTTCTGAGCATCTCCCTGGATAGAAAAATAATAGCATCTCTGACAAGCCTACTTCAATTTTTAACCATCCTCATTGTGAAACTGTTTTCTCCTAATTTTTAGTAGAAATATACCTTCTTGAAATCTGCATTCGTTGACTCTCATTCTTTTATGACTCAGAAGACACTTGAGGACAACATGGGTTTATCCAGTCTATGTGTGTTTATTAGATGGAGCCAGCAGTACGAAGCTCCACATAGCATGATCATGCTATGTTAATGAAAACTGTGAGTCATGACAAATCTCTCATTTTACTATATGAGACAATTTGTTGTCTGAAATAAGCACTCAGATATTTTCTACACCCAAATCTTCGCCCTAATTGTGATATATTTTGAACACACAGTCTCCCACATCAGCATTTAAAATTACACACAGAATTTGTAAAATACACGTATCAGTTGTAATTTTTATGTTAGATAAAGAGGATGATATTTTAAAAAATGTTACAATTAGGAAAGAAGTGCATATGAAAGTGCCAATCAAAGCAGTAAATAACTGAGAACATTTGCAGTGGTGGAGCACCTGAAACTTTGCAGCTATCAGATCAAAGTTGTATATAAATTTTTATGTTGTTACTTTCTTTTTAAACATTCCTAGCTGATCAAATTCAACAATATTTTGGCAGCCTAAAATTACACTCTTCTGACCTTGACATTAGTATTCAACAGCACTGATGAGAGAATGACAGCTTCTCCATCCTACTGGGTGATCTTGCAAGCTTTTACCTTGATGACTATGGAGTTTCTGTCAGATATGCTTACAGCTGAATGATCACATTCTCTTGAATTATGAAGTGGCTGAAAACTGTGCTAATTGGGTCCATATTGATGTCACTCAAAGATTAAGTAGCCTTAATACTTTTTGAAGTTAGATAAATACTTGTAATTTTACTGCACATTAGCTGTAACATATATTTGCCTTGAATGAATAATTTACAATACCTACAGAACACACACATAGTATTACTGGAAAATATAGAAGTTTTAATGTATTAAAATTAGAAGAATAACATTTCTAAAAGTAAGAAAAAAATCCAATTAAGTACAAATTAAAAAAAAAATAGTGATAAGTAAAAACATCTTTAAGATCTTGTGTGTAGTGCTATGGAATTTAGTTGAATTAGAAATGAGAAAGACAGAAAAAATGAACTGCAAAGCAGTGTTTCCTTATATGGAATCTGGGCTCTGGAAAAGAATGATGCTGTTCTTGAGTACACTGAAGAATCATCCTGTGATGCTCTCATTTAGGCCATCTCTCCTACCATTAGTGAGTCGCATTCCCAGCTTTTACAATAAAGATCAATGAAGTTCAATACAAGAGCACTGAGTTGTGCCATGGATATCTTTAGTCCTTCAAGGCTCAGCCATCTGCTTCAACTACTCAGAACCTGAATTACAAGTACTGCCAAATCTATAGGAACAGTTGTATAGTAAACTTTTCTGTTACATCCCTGGATTACATAACCTTAGATAATAAAATAAAAGTTCAAAAGTACAAAAAATGAGCAAATGTATTTCTTAGCTGTAAGAAGCAGCTGCTCAGCTATTCTTTATCTTGCCTGTGTAATTTACCCAACTTTTGACATAGCCAGAAGATTTTTTAAAGACATAATTTTTCTGCTTCAGTTGAGTAATTGATGTTAGCCACTTAGACCAAATATTTCCAACATCTTGTTCCTTTTTATACCTTAAATGGATTTCCCCATTTTCTCATCCCCTTCCTTCTGTACAGTCCTGGGCTAGAAACTGCCATTTCCCATTGTATAAATTATATCTTTGCTATTTCCTTCTTTAAAGCTACATATGAATTCTATTACAGAGCTTAACATAGCTCTGATTACAGATGTCTGCTTTTTTTTTTTAAACAACATGACATACATATCCTGGTATATAAAGAAGTATGACACATACATGATTTATTTTTCCATACTGTATCTGAAACTGATTTAATTTCTATTGTTGATAGAGATTGAAGGACCTACTGTGCTCAATAAAGTGCATGAATTTGTAAAGCAAATACACAGCTTTAGTCAACTCTGCTTATCAAACCAATAAATCTTGCACTAAAACAGTCAAGTGAAAACTGCCTTGATATTGTACTTTTGTATTTTTTTGTTCCTCTATGACTTTTGCTATATACAATGCAACAATTTCTAATTTTTTCACTAATTTAATTCACATGTAGTGAGTTATTTGGACCCATGCTAGTCCTACAAACACTTTAGAGTAGTGGGAAAATATTCAAAAATTAATTCCAAGCATCTGATGTTGCTTCATATCTCTCAAATTGAATAAAGAATAGGTAAGATTTTTACCTTTTCTTATCACTTTTTGCGTAACTCGTTAGATCATTTTGTATACCTTGGCAGTTTATAGCCTAGAAGGTGAAGAAAAAGTGCATTTTCTTATATATAGGCAGCCTGTTTTAGCCTAGATCAAAATAATAGTGTTTTCTCTGTTACTTTATTAGTAGCATAAACAGTTTGTTGGCCAAAAAGTTACGACTTTACATATTTCTGAAAAAGTGAGGAAACTAGTAAGAAAAATCAAACATCAAAATTTCCTGTTTCTTGCAGGGAGATTCTCCTGCCTCTAAACAGTTACAAGTATCTCAACAGTGTCATGTACAAAAAGAGACTGAAAGTTTTGTTGGTGGCTTTAAAAAAAAATGAGAATAATGTGGAAGAGAAGGCAGAAGTTAAGGAAATAAAATCAGCTTGGCTCTAGGTTATTTCTGGCATAGTAAATACAATGGTGAATACATTAAAAAACTTATCAGCAATTAATAACTACATTGGGAAACAGATTCAGCAGTAAAATTAGGGGTGTAATCCAAAATTAGAAAGGTTTTTCTGTTCACTCACAAGCAGGAAAGATGAACACTTTTGGGCAGAATACAAGAGAACAGCATGCAGAACAAAGAGAGGAAAAACTGCTTGAAGAGCTATTGAGGATAGCCTTGAAGATCGTTTTAGGGACAGAGACCATCTGTGACTCCTTAAACTTAACAGCATTACTCAGGATTTTAGGGAGACATATTTAAGCAGTTGGGAACTAATCTCTCCAATGTTAGCATACCTGTACTCTACTCTTTTACAGAACTGAACAGGTCTTAATTTCCTAATTTACAATGTGGGTCATTACAGCTGAGGTGCTGACCTTTAGAAGAGCAGCTGGAACATTACTCAAAGAGGAAATCTTTGTGGTACCTCAAAGACTTAAATCCAGATGCTATCTCCTTCGAGAGCACCCAATCCAGCTTTTTAGATGGTTAGGGACTGATTTATGGATAACTGAGAAAGAAGTTGAAAATACCTACTAAAATCTCAGCCAAAATATGCCATTGCGTGGCACTTCACCCCCAAGACAACCAGCATTCCCAAGTCATTCAAGAGTCATTACACCAGCACAAATGAAAACCCCCAAGACATCTCATGATCCATTGGCCACACAAAATCCCAGCATGGAGTCTGAACACTTGTTATTGTAAAACAGATAAATAACCCACAGCTCAGAATCTCCAACTCCACAGAAGGCACTTGATTGTGAAAAATAGTATCAGAAGCACAGAATGGGTAAGGCTGGAAGGGACCACAGTGGGTTATCTGGTCCAACTTTCCTGCTCAAGCAGGGTCATCCTAGAGCACATGGCACAGGATTGTGTCCAGACAGTTCTCGAATGTTCTCTCCCTCCAGTGAAGGAGATTCCACAACCTGTCTGGGCAATCAAAGAAATTCTTCAACACGTTTGGATTGAACTTCCTGTACATCAGATTCTCTAAGAGTAATTGTCAGGCAATAGCAATCCAGGGGTTTGCAATACATTCATGCTAGATTTGAATTCCCATAGTCTATCTAAACTTTTGTTTAGGTAACAAAATAGGATCTTTATTTCTTGCTTTTAAATTTTATTATTAATTATTTGACTCCCAGTACCACTAAAGCTCTAAAGGTTAAGTCTGTATAGCTCACTTTAATTAATAACATATACTTCCTATCATAGACACATCTCTTTTTCTGTACAATCAGCAGCTTTCAGCTTTTTTCTCTATTATCTCTATAAGACAGCTTGATAACTTGATAATTTGTTAATGACATAATTGCTTCTTATAAAATCTATCAAGTCTACTAACCTCTAATTGTTGCTCTCTGCAGCTGATTTTTGAAATTGAACTCAAGAGATTATATTGATTATTGGAAAAGAGCCAGATGTTCCCATTGAAACTAAAGGTAGAAAAATTTGCTGATGAAAACCTAACTTGTCTAAAAAAATATTGGTAGATTATTTCATAGAGGTTTCTTTGAACATGAAGCCTAAAAGCAAATTTCCACCAAAATTAAAAAAGCTAAACATTCTAAAATATTAACGGATGTGTCATAGGCCTGAAGTTAACTATCTTTGTGGCTTTATTGTGATATTTTTACAGCTAAAGACATAATAAAATGAAAATAGCAAAAATACCCACTAACATTTTACAAACCTCTGAAAAAAGCCTAGACATATCAAAATAAATTCAGTGTTAAGTTGCCTTTGCTTGTATTTATATTTCTCATTTTGCTACTAGGCTATATATAGTGTATTTGTGTGCCCCATTCCAGTCAATGTAACCTACACTACCGTGCTGCATTGAGTGAAGTCCAGGCACAGTGGCACTTGATGTTATGGACCACAGCTAAGGATCCTTACAATCCTTTCTCCTGTTCTGTGGTCTAAATTATTAGCTCAATATCTTATTATCAGTAACATTTAGAATAAAATCACATGACAATTACTGCTACATTCAATGGTTTCCTTAAAAAAAACCAAAACAAAAAAACCAAACCAAACACAAACAAACAAACCCCCCC